>JAAKBD010000055.1:0-507376 GCA_012656105.1 Phytophthora syringae | reverse complement strand
GCAGGCATGGCAAAAGACAAAAGCAGTCGCCCACCGTGGGCTCGAACCCACGACCACAAGATTAAGAGTCTTGCGCTCTACCGACTGAGCTAGACGGGCTTACATACCACGCGACCACCACAAAGATACAAAATCAACCGCCCAACGCGCCGCACACAAACACAGACACGCACACACACGCACGTATCGTACATAGCGTGCGCACACGTGCAGCCAGCAGCCGCACTCAGACCGTCGTTCCCGCTCTCCCGACGTCGCCACCAGGCCTCACCGCCTCATCAAGTCTTTGCCCTTCTTCACGACAGTGTTGGGAAATCTCTTCGCTATTAGATGCGACTCCTGGCTCAGCTCTATCGCCCTCGCGTGCTGAACGGCCGTACTGCTGCTCGGTCGGTGTCGGCAACGGTCGGCGGCGCCAAGAAACCGCAGTCGGCAGGCTTCTCCGACCGGGCCGGCCCGTGACGACAGCTCTGGTGCCCGGTGATGAATGTTGGGGTTGTAACGGCGACGACAGCCGCCAGTGCGCGCCACACAAGCAGGACGAGGCATGGCAAAAGAAAAAGCAGTCGCCCACCGTGGGGCTCGAACCCACGACCACAAGATTAAGAGTCTTGCGCTCTACCGACTGAGCTAGACGGGCTTACATACCACGCGACCACCACAAAGACACAAAATCAACCGCCCAACGCGCCGCACACAAACACAGACACGCACACACACGCACGTATCGTATACATAGCGTGCGCACACGTGCAGCCAGCAGCCGCACTCAGACCGTCGTTCCCGCTCTCCCGACGTCGCCACCAGGCCTCACCGCCGCATCAAGTCTTTGCCCTTCTTCACGACAGAGTGTTGGGAAATCTCTTCGCTATTAGATGCGACTCCTGGCTCAGCTCTATCGCCCTCGCGTGCTGAACGGCCGTACTGCTGCTCGGTCGGTGTCGGCAACGGTCGGCGGCGCCAAGAAACCGCAGTCGGCAGGCTACTCCGACCGGGCCGGCTCCGTGGCGACAGCTCTGGTGCCCGGTGATGGACGTCGGGGTTGTAACGGCGACGACAGCCGCCAGTGCGCGCTGCCACACAAGCAGGACGAGGCATGGCAAAAAGACAAAGCAGTCGCCCACCGTGGGGCTCGAACCCACGACCACAAGATTAAGAGTCTTGCGCTCTACCGACTGAGCTAGACGGGCTTACATACCACGCGACCACCACAAAGATACAAAATCAACCGCCCAACGCGCCGCACACAAACACAGACACGCACACACACGCACGTATCGTATACATAGCGTGCGCACACGTGCAGCCAGCAGCCGCACTCAGACCGTCGTTCCCGCTCTCCCGACGTCGCCACCAGGCCTCACCGCCTCATCAAGTCTTTGCCCTTCTTCACGACAGAGTGTTGGGAAATCTCTTCGCTATTAGATGCGACTCCTGGCTCAGCTCTATCGCCCTCGCGTGCTGAACGGCCGTACTGCTGCTCGGTCGGTGTCGGCAACGGTCGGCGGCGCCAAGAAACCGCAGTCGGCAGGCTTCCGACCGGGCCGGCTCCGTGGCGACAGCTCTGGTGCCCGGTGATGGACGTCGGGTTGTAACGGCGACGACAGCCGCCAGTGCGCTGCCACACAAGCAGGACGAGGCATGGCAAAAGACAAAAGCAGTCGCCCACCGTGGGGCTCGAACCCACGACCACAAGATTAAGAGTCTTGCGCTCTACCGACTGAGCTAGACGGGCTTACATACCACGCGACCACCACAAAGACACAAAATCAACCGCCCAACGCGCCGCACACAAACACAGACACGCACACACACGCACGTATCGTATACATAGCGTGCGCACACGTGCAGCCAGCAGCCGCACTCAGACCGTCGTTCCCGCTCTCCCGACGTCGCCACCAGGCCTCACCGCCTCATCAAGTCTTTGCCCTTCTTCACGACAGAGTGTTGGGAAATCTCTTCGCTATTAGATGCGACTCCTGGCTCAGCTCTATCGCCCTCGCGTGCTGAACGGCCGTACTGCTGCTCGGTCGGTGTCGGCAACGGTCGGCGGCGCCAAGAAACCGCAGTCGGCAGGCTACTCCGACCGGGCCGGCTCCGTGGCGACAGCTCTGGTGCCCGGTGATGGACGTCGGGGTTGTAACGGCGACGACAGCCGCCAGTGCGCGCTGCACACAAGCAGGACGAGGCATGGCAAAAGACAAAAGCAGTCGCCCACCGTGGGGCTCGAACCCACGACCACAAGATTAAGAGTCTTGCGCTCTACCGACTGAGCTAGACGGGCTTACATACCACGCGACCACCACAAAGATACAAAATCAACCGCCCAACGCGCCGCACACAAACACAGACACACACACACGCACGTATCGTATACATAGCGTGCGCACACGCAGCCAGCAGCCGCACTCAGACCGTCGTTCCGCTCTCCCGACGTCGCCACCAGGCCTCACCGCCTCATCAAGTCTTTGCCCTTCTTCACGACAGAGTGTTGGGAAATCTCTTCGCTATTAGATGCGACTCCTGGCTCAGCTCTATCGCCCTCGCGTGCTGAACGGCCGTACTGCTGCTCGGTCGGTGTCGGCAACGGTCGGCGGCGCGCCAAGAAACCGCAGTCGGCAGGCTTCTCCGACCGGGCCGGCTCCGTGACGACAGCTCTGGTGCCCGGTGATGACGTCGGGGTTGTAACGGCGACGACAGCCGCCAGTGCGCGCTGCCACACAAGCAGGACGAGGCATGGCAAAAAGACAAAGCAGTCGCCCACCGTGGGGCTCGAACCCACGACCACAAGATTAAGAGTCTTGCGCTCTACCGACTGAGCTAGACGGGCTTACATACCACGCGACCACCACAAAGATACAAAATCAACCGCCCAACGCGCCGCACACAAACACAGACACGCACACACACGCACGTATCGTACATAGCGTGCGCACACGTGCAGCCAGCAGCCGCACTCAGACCGTCGTTCCCGCTCTCCCGACGTCGCCACCAGGCCTCACCGCCTCATCAAGTCTTTGCCCTTCTTCACGACAGAGTGTTGGGAAATCTCTTCGCTATTAGATGCGACTCCTGGCTCAGCTCTATCGCCCTCGCGTGCTGAACGGCCGTACTGCTGCTCGGTCGGTGTCGGCAACGGTCGGCGGCGCCAAGAAACCGCAGTCGGCAGGCTTCCCGACCGGGCCGGCTCCGTGACGACAGCTCTGGTGCCCGGTGATGGTCGGGGTTGTAACGGCGACGACAGCCGCCAGCGCCACACAAGCAGGACGAGGCATGGCAAAAGACAAAGCAGTCGCCCACCGTGGGGCTCGAACCCACGACCACAAGATTAAGAGTCTTGCGCTCTACCGACTGAGCTAGACGGGCTTACATACCACGCGACCACCACAAAGATACAAAATCAACCGCCCAACGCGCCGCACACAAACACAGACACGCACACACACGCACGTATCGTATACATAGCGTGCGCACACGTGCAGCCAGCAGCCGCACTCAGACCGTCGTTCCCGCTCTCCCGACGTCGCCACCAGGCCTCACCGCCTCATCAAGTCTTTGCCCTTCTTCACGACAGAGTGTTGGGAAATCTCTTCGCTATTAGATGCGACTCCTGGCTCAGCTCTATCGCCCTCGCGTGCTGAACGGCCGTACTGCTGCTCGGTCGGTGTCGGCAACGGTCGGCGGCGCCAAGAACCGCAGTCGGCAGGCTTCTCCGACCGGGCCGGCTCCGGGCGACAGCTCTGGTGCCCGGTGATGAACGTCGGGTTGTAACGGCGACGACAGCCGCCAGTGCGCGCTGCCACACAAGCAGGACGAGGCATGGCAAAGACAAAAGCAGTCGCCCACCGTGGGGTCTCGAACCCACGACCACAAGATTAAGAGTCTTGCGCTCTACCGACTGAGCTAGACGGGCTTACATACCACGCGACCACCACAAAGACACAAAATCAACCGCCCAACGCGCCGCACACAAACACAGACACGCACACACACGCACGTACGTATACATAGCGTGCGCACACGTGCAGCCAGCAGCCGCACTCAGACCGTCGTTCCCGCTCTCCCGACGTCGCCACCAGGCCTCACCGCCTCATCAAGTCTTTGCCTTCTTCACGACAGAGTGTTGGGAAATCTCTTCGCTATTAGATGCGACTCCTGGCTCAGCTCTATCGCCCTCGCGTGCTGAACGGCCGTACTGCTGCTCGGTCGGTGTCGGCAACGGTCGGCGGCGCCAAGAAACCGCAGTCGGCAGGCTTCTCCGACCGGGCCGGCTCCGTGACGACAGCTCTGGTGCCCGGTGATGGACGTCGGGGTTGTAACGGCGACGACAGCCGCCAGTGCGCGCCCACACAAGCAGGACGAGGCATGGCAAAGAAAAGCAGTCGCCCACCGTGGGCTCGAACCCACGACCACAAGATTAAGAGTCTTGCGCTCTACCGACTGAGCTAGACGGGCTTACATACCACGCGACCACCACAAAGATACAAAATCAACCGCCCAACGCGCCGCACACAAACACAGACACGCACACACACGCACGTATCGTATACATAGCGTGCGCACACGTGCAGCCAGCAGCCGCACTCAGACCGTCGTTCCCGCTCTCCCGACGTCGCCACCAGGCCTCACCGCCTCATCAAGTCTTTGCCCTTCTTCACGACAGAGTGTTGGGAAATCTCTTCGCTATTAGATGCGACTCCTGGCTCAGCTCTATCGCCCTCGCGTGCTGAACGGCCGTACTGCTGCTCGGTCGGTGTCGGCAACGGTCGGCGGCGCCAAGAAACCGCAGTCGGCAGGCTTCTCCGACCGGGCCGGCTCCGTGACGACAGCTCTGGTGCCCGGTGATGGACGTCGGGGTTGTAACGGCGACGACAGCCGCCAGTGCGCGCTGCCACACAAGCAGGACGAGGCATGGCAAAAGACAAAAGCAGTCGCCCACCGTGGGGCTCGAACCCACGACCACAAGATTAAGAGTCTTGCGCTCTACCGACTGAGCTAGACGGGCTTACATACCACGCGACCACCACAAAGATACAAAATCAACCGCCCAACGCGCCGCACACAAACACAGACACGCACACACACGCACGTATCGTATACATAGCGTGCGCACACGTGCAGCCAGCAGCCGCACTCAGACCGTCGTTCCCGCTCTCCCGACGTCGCCACCAGGCCTCACCGCCTCATCAAGTCTTTGCCCTTCTTCACGACAGAGTGTTGGGAAATCTCTTCGCTATTAGATGCGACTCCTGGCTCAGCTCTATCGCCCTCGCGTGCTGAACGGCCGTACTGCTGCTCGGTCGGTGTCGGCAACGGTCGGCGGCGCCAAGAAACCGCAGTCGGCAGGCTTCTCCGACCGGGCCGGCTCCGTGACGACAGCTCTGGTGCCCGGTGATGGACGTCGGGGTTGTAACGGCGACGACAGCCGCCAGTGCGCGCTGCCACACAAGCAGGACGAGGCATGGCAAAAGACAAAAGCAGTCGCCCACCGTGGGGCTCGAACCCACGACCACAAGATTAAGAGTCTTGCGCTCTACCGACTGAGCTAGACGGGCTTACATACCACGCGACCACCACAAAGATACAAAATCAACCGCCCAACGCGCCGCACACAAACACAGACACGCACACACACGCACGTATCGTATACATAGCGTGCGCACACGTGCAGCCAGCAGCCGCACTCAGACCGTCGTTCCCGCTCTCCCGACGTCGCCACCAGGCCTCACCGCCTCATCAAGTCTTTGCCCTTCTTCACGACAGAGTGTTGGGAAATCTCTTCGCTATTAGATGCGACTCCTGGCTCAGCTCTATCGCCCTCGCGTGCTGAACGGCCGTACTGCTGCTCGGTCGGTGTCGGCAACGGTCGGCGGCGCCAAGAAACCGCAGTCGGCAGGCTTCTCCGACCGGGCCGGCTCCGTGACGACAGCTCTGGTGCCCGGTGATGGACGTCGGGGTTGTAACGGCGACGACAGCCGCCAGTGCGCGCTGCCACACAAGCAGGACGAGGCATGGCAAAAGACAAAAGCAGTCGCCCACCGTGGGGCTCGAACCCACGACCACAAGATTAAGAGTCTTGCGCTCTACCGACTGAGCTAGACGGGCTTACATACCACGCGACCACCACAAAGATACAAAATCAACCGCCCAACGCGCCGCACACAAACACAGACACGCACACACACGCACGTATCGTATACATAGCGTGCGCACACGTGCAGCCAGCAGCCGCACTCAGACCGTCGTTCCCGCTCTCCCGACGTCGCCACCAGGCCTCACCGCCTCATCAAGTCTTTGCCCTTCTTCACGACAGAGTGTTGGGAAATCTCTTCGCTATTAGATGCGACTCCTGGCTCAGCTCTATCGCCCTCGCGTGCTGAACGGCCGTACTGCTGCTCGGTCGGTGTCGGCAACGGTCGGCGGCGCCAAGAAACCGCAGTCGGCAGGCTTCTCCGACCGGGCCGGCTCCGTGACGACAGCTCTGGTGCCCGGTGATGGACGTCGGGGTTGTAACGGCGACGACAGCCGCCAGTGCGCGCTGCCACACAAGCAGGACGAGGCATGGCAAAAGACAAAAGCAGTCGCCCACCGTGGGGCTCGAACCCACGACCACAAGATTAAGAGTCTTGCGCTCTACCGACTGAGCTAGACGGGCTTACATACCACGCGACCACCACAAAGATACAAAATCAACCGCCCAACGCGCCGCACACAAACACAGACACGCACACACACGCACGTATCGTATACATAGCGTGCGCACACGTGCAGCCAGCAGCCGCACTCAGACCGTCGTTCCCGCTCTCCCGACGTCGCCACCAGGCCTCACCGCCTCATCAAGTCTTTGCCCTTCTTCACGACAGAGTGTTGGGAAATCTCTTCGCTATTAGATGCGACTCCTGGCTCAGCTCTATCGCCCTCGCGTGCTGAACGGCCGTACTGCTGCTCGGTCGGTGTCGGCAACGGTCGGCGGCGCCAAGAAACCGCAGTCGGCAGGCTTCTCCGACCGGGCCGGCTCCGTGACGACAGCTCTGGTGCCCGGTGATGGACGTCGGGGTTGTAACGGCGACGACAGCCGCCAGTGCGCGCTGCCACACAAGCAGGACGAGGCATGGCAAAAGACAAAAGCAGTCGCCCACCGTGGGGCTCGAACCCACGACCACAAGATTAAGAGTCTTGCGCTCTACCGACTGAGCTAGACGGGCTTACATACCACGCGACCACCACAAAGATACAAAATCAACCGCCCAACGCGCCGCACACAAACACAGACACGCACACACACGCACGTATCGTATACATAGCGTGCGCACACGTGCAGCCAGCAGCCGCACTCAGACCGTCGTTCCCGCTCTCCCGACGTCGCCACCAGGCCTCACCGCCTCATCAAGTCTTTGCCCTTCTTCACGACAGAGTGTTGGGAAATCTCTTCGCTATTAGATGCGACTCCTGGCTCAGCTCTATCGCCCTCGCGTGCTGAACGGCCGTACTGCTGCTCGGTCGGTGTCGGCAACGGTCGGCGGCGCCAAGAAACCGCAGTCGGCAGGCTTCTCCGACCGGGCCGGCTCCGTGACGACAGCTCTGGTGCCCGGTGATGGACGTCGGGGTTGTAACGGCGACGACAGCCGCCAGTGCGCGCTGCCACACAAGCAGGACGAGGCATGGCAAAAGACAAAAGCAGTCGCCCACCGTGGGGCTCGAACCCACGACCACAAGATTAAGAGTCTTGCGCTCTACCGACTGAGCTAGACGGGCTTACATACCACGCGACCACCACAAAGATACAAAATCAACCGCCCAACGCGCCGCACACAAACACAGACACGCACACACACGCACGTATCGTATACATAGCGTGCGCACACGTGCAGCCAGCAGCCGCACTCAGACCGTCGTTCCCGCTCTCCCGACGTCGCCACCAGGCCTCACCGCCTCATCAAGTCTTTGCCCTTCTTCACGACAGAGTGTTGGGAAATCTCTTCGCTATTAGATGCGACTCCTGGCTCAGCTCTATCGCCCTCGCGTGCTGAACGGCCGTACTGCTGCTCGGTCGGTGTCGGCAACGGTCGGCGGCGCCAAGAAACCGCAGTCGGCAGGCTTCTCCGACCGGGCCGGCTCCGTGACGACAGCTCTGGTGCCCGGTGATGGACGTCGGGGTTGTAACGGCGACGACAGCCGCCAGTGCGCGCTGCCACACAAGCAGGACGAGGCATGGCAAAAGACAAAAGCAGTCGCCCACCGTGGGGCTCGAACCCACGACCACAAGATTAAGAGTCTTGCGCTCTACCGACTGAGCTAGACGGGCTTACATACCACGCGACCACCACAAAGATACAAAATCAACCGCCCAACGCGCCGCACACAAACACAGACACGCACACACACGCACGTATCGTATACATAGCGTGCGCACACGTGCAGCCAGCAGCCGCACTCAGACCGTCGTTCCCGCTCTCCCGACGTCGCCACCAGGCCTCACCGCCTCATCAAGTCTTTGCCCTTCTTCACGACAGAGTGTTGGGAAATCTCTTCGCTATTAGATGCGACTCCTGGCTCAGCTCTATCGCCCTCGCGTGCTGAACGGCCGTACTGCTGCTCGGTCGGTGTCGGCAACGGTCGGCGGCGCCAAGAAACCGCAGTCGGCAGGCTTCTCCGACCGGGCCGGCTCCGTGACGACAGCTCTGGTGCCCGGTGATGGACGTCGGGGTTGTAACGGCGACGACAGCCGCCAGTGCGCGCTGCCACACAAGCAGGACGAGGCATGGCAAAAGACAAAAGCAGTCGCCCACCGTGGGGCTCGAACCCACGACCACAAGATTAAGAGTCTTGCGCTCTACCGACTGAGCTAGACGGGCTTACATACCACGCGACCACCACAAAGATACAAAATCAACCGCCCAACGCGCCGCACACAAACACAGACACGCACACACACGCACGTATCGTATACATAGCGTGCGCACACGTGCAGCCAGCAGCCGCACTCAGACCGTCGTTCCCGCTCTCCCGACGTCGCCACCAGGCCTCACCGCCTCATCAAGTCTTTGCCCTTCTTCACGACAGAGTGTTGGGAAATCTCTTCGCTATTAGATGCGACTCCTGGCTCAGCTCTATCGCCCTCGCGTGCTGAACGGCCGTACTGCTGCTCGGTCGGTGTCGGCAACGGTCGGCGGCGCCAAGAAACCGCAGTCGGCAGGCTTCTCCGACCGGGCCGGCTCCGTGACGACAGCTCTGGTGCCCGGTGATGGACGTCGGGGTTGTAACGGCGACGACAGCCGCCAGTGCGCGCTGCCACACAAGCAGGACGAGGCATGGCAAAAGACAAAAGCAGTCGCCCACCGTGGGGCTCGAACCCACGACCACAAGATTAAGAGTCTTGCGCTCTACCGACTGAGCTAGACGGGCTTACATACCACGCGACCACCACAAAGATACAAAATCAACCGCCCAACGCGCCGCACACAAACACAGACACGCACACACACGCACGTATCGTATACATAGCGTGCGCACACGTGCAGCCAGCAGCCGCACTCAGACCGTCGTTCCCGCTCTCCCGACGTCGCCACCAGGCCTCACCGCCTCATCAAGTCTTTGCCCTTCTTCACGACAGAGTGTTGGGAAATCTCTTCGCTATTAGATGCGACTCCTGGCTCAGCTCTATCGCCCTCGCGTGCTGAACGGCCGTACTGCTGCTCGGTCGGTGTCGGCAACGGTCGGCGGCGCCAAGAAACCGCAGTCGGCAGGCTTCTCCGACCGGGCCGGCTCCGTGACGACAGCTCTGGTGCCCGGTGATGGACGTCGGGGTTGTAACGGCGACGACAGCCGCCAGTGCGCGCTGCCACACAAGCAGGACGAGGCATGGCAAAAGACAAAAGCAGTCGCCCACCGTGGGGCTCGAACCCACGACCACAAGATTAAGAGTCTTGCGCTCTACCGACTGAGCTAGACGGGCTTACATACCACGCGACCACCACAAAGATACAAAATCAACCGCCCAACGCGCCGCACACAAACACAGACACGCACACACACGCACGTATCGTATACATAGCGTGCGCACACGTGCAGCCAGCAGCCGCACTCAGACCGTCGTTCCCGCTCTCCCGACGTCGCCACCAGGCCTCACCGCCTCATCAAGTCTTTGCCCTTCTTCACGACAGAGTGTTGGGAAATCTCTTCGCTATTAGATGCGACTCCTGGCTCAGCTCTATCGCCCTCGCGTGCTGAACGGCCGTACTGCTGCTCGGTCGGTGTCGGCAACGGTCGGCGGCGCCAAGAAACCGCAGTCGGCAGGCTTCTCCGACCGGGCCGGCTCCGTGACGACAGCTCTGGTGCCCGGTGATGGACGTCGGGGTTGTAACGGCGACGACAGCCGCCAGTGCGCGCTGCCACACAAGCAGGACGAGGCATGGCAAAAGACAAAAGCAGTCGCCCACCGTGGGGCTCGAACCCACGACCACAAGATTAAGAGTCTTGCGCTCTACCGACTGAGCTAGACGGGCTTACATACCACGCGACCACCACAAAGATACAAAATCAACCGCCCAACGCGCCGCACACAAACACAGACACGCACACACACGCACGTATCGTATACATAGCGTGCGCACACGTGCAGCCAGCAGCCGCACTCAGACCGTCGTTCCCGCTCTCCCGACGTCGCCACCAGGCCTCACCGCCTCATCAAGTCTTTGCCCTTCTTCACGACAGAGTGTTGGGAAATCTCTTCGCTATTAGATGCGACTCCTGGCTCAGCTCTATCGCCCTCGCGTGCTGAACGGCCGTACTGCTGCTCGGTCGGTGTCGGCAACGGTCGGCGGCGCCAAGAAACCGCAGTCGGCAGGCTTCTCCGACCGGGCCGGCTCCGTGACGACAGCTCTGGTGCCCGGTGATGGACGTCGGGGTTGTAACGGCGACGACAGCCGCCAGTGCGCGCTGCCACACAAGCAGGACGAGGCATGGCAAAAGACAAAAGCAGTCGCCCACCGTGGGGCTCGAACCCACGACCACAAGATTAAGAGTCTTGCGCTCTACCGACTGAGCTAGACGGGCTTACATACCACGCGACCACCACAAAGATACAAAATCAACCGCCCAACGCGCCGCACACAAACACAGACACGCACACACACGCACGTATCGTATACATAGCGTGCGCACACGTGCAGCCAGCAGCCGCACTCAGACCGTCGTTCCCGCTCTCCCGACGTCGCCACCAGGCCTCACCGCCTCATCAAGTCTTTGCCCTTCTTCACGACAGAGTGTTGGGAAATCTCTTCGCTATTAGATGCGACTCCTGGCTCAGCTCTATCGCCCTCGCGTGCTGAACGGCCGTACTGCTGCTCGGTCGGTGTCGGCAACGGTCGGCGGCGCCAAGAAACCGCAGTCGGCAGGCTTCTCCGACCGGGCCGGCTCCGTGACGACAGCTCTGGTGCCCGGTGATGGACGTCGGGGTTGTAACGGCGACGACAGCCGCCAGTGCGCGCTGCCACACAAGCAGGACGAGGCATGGCAAAAGACAAAAGCAGTCGCCCACCGTGGGCTCGAACCCACGACCACAAGATTAAGAGTCTTGCGCTCTACCGACTGAGCTAGACGGGCTTACATACCACGCGACCACCACAAAGATACAAAATCAACCGCCCAACGCGCCGCACACAAACACAGACACGCACACACACGCACGTATCGTATACATAGCGTGCGCACACGTGCAGCCAGCAGCCGCACTCAGACCGTCGTTCCCGCTCTCCCGACGTCGCCACCAGGCCTCACCGCCTCATCAAGTCTTTGCCCTTCTTCACGACAGAGTGTTGGGAAATCTCTTCGCTATTAGATGCGACTCCTGGCTCAGCTCTATCGCCCTCGCGTGCTGAACGGCCGTACTGCTGCTCGGTCGGTGTCGGCAACGGTCGGCGGCGCCAAGAAACCGCAGTCGGCAGGCTTCTCCGACCGGGCCGGCTCCGTGACGACAGCTCTGGTGCCCGGTGATGGACGTCGGGGTTGTAACGGCGACGACAGCCGCCAGTGCGCGCTGCCACACAAGCAGGACGAGGCATGGCAAAAGACAAAAGCAGTCGCCCACCGTGGGGCTCGAACCCACGACCACAAGATTAAGAGTCTTGCGCTCTACCGACTGAGCTAGACGGGCTTACATACCACGCGACCACCACAAAGATACAAAATCAACCGCCCAACGCGCCGCACACAAACACAGACACGCACACACACGCACGTATCGTATACATAGCGTGCGCACACGTGCAGCCAGCAGCCGCACTCAGACCGTCGTTCCCGCTCTCCCGACGTCGCCACCAGGCCTCACCGCCTCATCAAGTCTTTGCCCTTCTTCACGACAGAGTGTTGGGAAATCTCTTCGCTATTAGATGCGACTCCTGGCTCAGCTCTATCGCCCTCGCGTGCTGAACGGCCGTACTGCTGCTCGGTCGGTGTCGGCAACGGTCGGCGGCGCCAAGAAACCGCAGTCGGCAGGCTTCTCCGACCGGGCCGGCTCCGTGACGACAGCTCTGGTGCCCGGTGATGGACGTCGGGGTTGTAACGGCGACGACAGCCGCCAGTGCGCGCTGCCACACAAGCAGGACGAGGCATGGCAAAAGACAAAAGCAGTCGCCCACCGTGGGGCTCGAACCCACGACCACAAGATTAAGAGTCTTGCGCTCTACCGACTGAGCTAGACGGGCTTACATACCACGCGACCACCACAAAGATACAAAATCAACCGCCCAACGCGCCGCACACAAACACAGACACGCACACACACGCACGTATCGTATACATAGCGTGCGCACACGTGCAGCCAGCAGCCGCACTCAGACCGTCGTTCCCGCTCTCCCGACGTCGCCACCAGGCCTCACCGCCTCATCAAGTCTTTGCCCTTCTTCACGACAGAGTGTTGGGAAATCTCTTCGCTATTAGATGCGACTCCTGGCTCAGCTCTATCGCCCTCGCGTGCTGAACGGCCGTACTGCTGCTCGGTCGGTGTCGGCAACGGTCGGCGGCGCCAAGAAACCGCAGTCGGCAGGCTTCTCCGACCGGGCCGGCTCCGTGACGACAGCTCTGGTGCCCGGTGATGGACGTCGGGGTTGTAACGGCGACGACAGCCGCCAGTGCGCGCTGCCACACAAGCAGGACGAGGCATGGCAAAAGACAAAAGCAGTCGCCCACCGTGGGGCTCGAACCCACGACCACAAGATTAAGAGTCTTGCGCTCTACCGACTGAGCTAGACGGGCTTACATACCACGCGACCACCACAAAGATACAAAATCAACCGCCCAACGCGCCGCACACAAACACAGACACGCACACACACGCACGTATCGTATACATAGCGTGCGCACACGTGCAGCCAGCAGCCGCACTCAGACCGTCGTTCCCGCTCTCCCGACGTCGCCACCAGGCCTCACCGCCTCATCAAGTCTTTGCCCTTCTTCACGACAGAGTGTTGGGAAATCTCTTCGCTATTAGATGCGACTCCTGGCTCAGCTCTATCGCCCTCGCGTGCTGAACGGCCGTACTGCTGCTCGGTCGGTGTCGGCAACGGTCGGCGGCGCCAAGAAACCGCAGTCGGCAGGCTTCTCCGACCGGGCCGGCTCCGTGACGACAGCTCTGGTGCCCGGTGATGGACGTCGGGGTTGTAACGGCGACGACAGCCGCCAGTGCGCGCTGCCACACAAGCAGGACGAGGCATGGCAAAAGACAAAAGCAGTCGCCCACCGTGGGGCTCGAACCCACGACCACAAGATTAAGAGTCTTGCGCTCTACCGACTGAGCTAGACGGGCTTACATACCACGCGACCACCACAAAGATACAAAATCAACCGCCCAACGCGCCGCACACAAACACAGACACGCACACACACGCACGTATCGTATACATAGCGTGCGCACACGTGCAGCCAGCAGCCGCACTCAGACCGTCGTTCCCGCTCTCCCGACGTCGCCACCAGGCCTCACCGCCTCATCAAGTCTTTGCCCTTCTTCACGACAGAGTGTTGGGAAATCTCTTCGCTATTAGATGCGACTCCTGGCTCAGCTCTATCGCCCTCGCGTGCTGAACGGCCGTACTGCTGCTCGGTCGGTGTCGGCAACGGTCGGCGGCGCCAAGAAACCGCAGTCGGCAGGCTTCTCCGACCGGGCCGGCTCCGTGACGACAGCTCTGGTGCCCGGTGATGGACGTCGGGGTTGTAACGGCGACGACAGCCGCCAGTGCGCGCTGCCACACAAGCAGGACGAGGCATGGCAAAAGACAAAAGCAGTCGCCCACCGTGGGGCTCGAACCCACGACCACAAGATTAAGAGTCTTGCGCTCTACCGACTGAGCTAGACGGGCTTACATACCACGCGACCACCACAAAGATACAAAATCAACCGCCCAACGCGCCGCACACAAACACAGACACGCACACACACGCACGTATCGTATACATAGCGTGCGCACACGTGCAGCCAGCAGCCGCACTCAGACCGTCGTTCCCGCTCTCCCGACGTCGCCACCAGGCCTCACCGCCTCATCAAGTCTTTGCCCTTCTTCACGACAGAGTGTTGGGAAATCTCTTCGCTATTAGATGCGACTCCTGGCTCAGCTCTATCGCCCTCGCGTGCTGAACGGCCGTACTGCTGCTCGGTCGGTGTCGGCAACGGTCGGCGGCGCCAAGAAACCGCAGTCGGCAGGCTTCTCCGACCGGGCCGGCTCCGTGACGACAGCTCTGGTGCCCGGTGATGGACGTCGGGGTTGTAACGGCGACGACAGCCGCCAGTGCGCGCTGCCACACAAGCAGGACGAGGCATGGCAAAAGACAAAAGCAGTCGCCCACCGTGGGGCTCGAACCCACGACCACAAGATTAAGAGTCTTGCGCTCTACCGACTGAGCTAGACGGGCTTACATACCACGCGACCACCACAAAGATACAAAATCAACCGCCCAACGCGCCGCACACAAACACAGACACGCACACACACGCACGTATCGTATACATAGCGTGCGCACACGTGCAGCCAGCAGCCGCACTCAGACCGTCGTTCCCGCTCTCCCGACGTCGCCACCAGGCCTCACCGCCTCATCAAGTCTTTGCCCTTCTTCACGACAGAGTGTTGGGAAATCTCTTCGCTATTAGATGCGACTCCTGGCTCAGCTCTATCGCCCTCGCGTGCTGAACGGCCGTACTGCTGCTCGGTCGGTGTCGGCAACGGTCGGCGGCGCCAAGAAACCGCAGTCGGCAGGCTTCTCCGACCGGGCCGGCTCCGTGACGACAGCTCTGGTGCCCGGTGATGGACGTCGGGGTTGTAACGGCGACGACAGCCGCCAGTGCGCGCTGCCACACAAGCAGGACGAGGCATGGCAAAAGACAAAAGCAGTCGCCCACCGTGGGGCTCGAACCCACGACCACAAGATTAAGAGTCTTGCGCTCTACCGACTGAGCTAGACGGGCTTACATACCACGCGACCACCACAAAGATACAAAATCAACCGCCCAACGCGCCGCACACAAACACAGACACGCACACACACGCACGTATCGTATACATAGCGTGCGCACACGTGCAGCCAGCAGCCGCACTCAGACCGTCGTTCCCGCTCTCCCGACGTCGCCACCAGGCCTCACCGCCTCATCAAGTCTTTGCCCTTCTTCACGACAGAGTGTTGGGAAATCTCTTCGCTATTAGATGCGACTCCTGGCTCAGCTCTATCGCCCTCGCGTGCTGAACGGCCGTACTGCTGCTCGGTCGGTGTCGGCAACGGTCGGCGGCGCCAAGAAACCGCAGTCGGCAGGCTTCTCCGACCGGGCCGGCTCCGTGACGACAGCTCTGGTGCCCGGTGATGGACGTCGGGGTTGTAACGGCGACGACAGCCGCCAGTGCGCGCTGCCACACAAGCAGGACGAGGCATGGCAAAAGACAAAAGCAGTCGCCCACCGTGGGGCTCGAACCCACGACCACAAGATTAAGAGTCTTGCGCTCTACCGACTGAGCTAGACGGGCTTACATACCACGCGACCACCACAAAGATACAAAATCAACCGCCCAACGCGCCGCACACAAACACAGACACGCACACACACGCACGTATCGTATACATAGCGTGCGCACACGTGCAGCCAGCAGCCGCACTCAGACCGTCGTTCCCGCTCTCCCGACGTCGCCACCAGGCCTCACCGCCTCATCAAGTCTTTGCCCTTCTTCACGACAGAGTGTTGGGAAATCTCTTCGCTATTAGATGCGACTCCTGGCTCAGCTCTATCGCCCTCGCGTGCTGAACGGCCGTACTGCTGCTCGGTCGGTGTCGGCAACGGTCGGCGGCGCCAAGAAACCGCAGTCGGCAGGCTTCTCCGACCGGGCCGGCTCCGTGACGACAGCTCTGGTGCCCGGTGATGGACGTCGGGGTTGTAACGGCGACGACAGCCGCCAGTGCGCGCTGCCACACAAGCAGGACGAGGCATGGCAAAAGACAAAAGCAGTCGCCCACCGTGGGGCTCGAACCCACGACCACAAGATTAAGAGTCTTGCGCTCTACCGACTGAGCTAGACGGGCTTACATACCACGCGACCACCACAAAGATACAAAATCAACCGCCCAACGCGCCGCACACAAACACAGACACGCACACACACGCACGTATCGTATACATAGCGTGCGCACACGTGCAGCCAGCAGCCGCACTCAGACCGTCGTTCCCGCTCTCCCGACGTCGCCACCAGGCCTCACCGCCTCATCAAGTCTTTGCCCTTCTTCACGACAGAGTGTTGGGAAATCTCTTCGCTATTAGATGCGACTCCTGGCTCAGCTCTATCGCCCTCGCGTGCTGAACGGCCGTACTGCTGCTCGGTCGGTGTCGGCAACGGTCGGCGGCGCCAAGAAACCGCAGTCGGCAGGCTTCTCCGACCGGGCCGGCTCCGTGACGACAGCTCTGGTGCCCGGTGATGGACGTCGGGGTTGTAACGGCGACGACAGCCGCCAGTGCGCGCTGCCACACAAGCAGGACGAGGCATGGCAAAAGACAAAAGCAGTCGCCCACCGTGGGGCTCGAACCCACGACCACAAGATTAAGAGTCTTGCGCTCTACCGACTGAGCTAGACGGGCTTACATACCACGCGACCACCACAAAGATACAAAATCAACCGCCCAACGCGCCGCACACAAACACAGACACGCACACACACGCACGTATCGTATACATAGCGTGCGCACACGTGCAGCCAGCAGCCGCACTCAGACCGTCGTTCCCGCTCTCCCGACGTCGCCACCAGGCCTCACCGCCTCATCAAGTCTTTGCCCTTCTTCACGACAGAGTGTTGGGAAATCTCTTCGCTATTAGATGCGACTCCTGGCTCAGCTCTATCGCCCTCGCGTGCTGAACGGCCGTACTGCTGCTCGGTCGGTGTCGGCAACGGTCGGCGGCGCCAAGAAACCGCAGTCGGCAGGCTTCTCCGACCGGGCCGGCTCCGTGACGACAGCTCTGGTGCCCGGTGATGGACGTCGGGGTTGTAACGGCGACGACAGCCGCCAGTGCGCGCTGCCACACAAGCAGGACGAGGCATGGCAAAAGACAAAAGCAGTCGCCCACCGTGGGGCTCGAACCCACGACCACAAGATTAAGAGTCTTGCGCTCTACCGACTGAGCTAGACGGGCTTACATACCACGCGACCACCACAAAGATACAAAATCAACCGCCCAACGCGCCGCACACAAACACAGACACGCACACACACGCACGTATCGTATACATAGCGTGCGCACACGTGCAGCCAGCAGCCGCACTCAGACCGTCGTTCCCGCTCTCCCGACGTCGCCACCAGGCCTCACCGCCTCATCAAGTCTTTGCCCTTCTTCACGACAGAGTGTTGGGAAATCTCTTCGCTATTAGATGCGACTCCTGGCTCAGCTCTATCGCCCTCGCGTGCTGAACGGCCGTACTGCTGCTCGGTCGGTGTCGGCAACGGTCGGCGGCGCCAAGAAACCGCAGTCGGCAGGCTTCTCCGACCGGGCCGGCTCCGTGACGACAGCTCTGGTGCCCGGTGATGGACGTCGGGGTTGTAACGGCGACGACAGCCGCCAGTGCGCGCTGCCACACAAGCAGGACGAGGCATGGCAAAAGACAAAAGCAGTCGCCCACCGTGGGGCTCGAACCCACGACCACAAGATTAAGAGTCTTGCGCTCTACCGACTGAGCTAGACGGGCTTACATACCACGCGACCACCACAAAGATACAAAATCAACCGCCCAACGCGCCGCACACAAACACAGACACGCACACACACGCACGTATCGTATACATAGCGTGCGCACACGTGCAGCCAGCAGCCGCACTCAGACCGTCGTTCCCGCTCTCCCGACGTCGCCACCAGGCCTCACCGCCTCATCAAGTCTTTGCCCTTCTTCACGACAGAGTGTTGGGAAATCTCTTCGCTATTAGATGCGACTCCTGGCTCAGCTCTATCGCCCTCGCGTGCTGAACGGCCGTACTGCTGCTCGGTCGGTGTCGGCAACGGTCGGCGGCGCCAAGAAACCGCAGTCGGCAGGCTTCTCCGACCGGGCCGGCTCCGTGACGACAGCTCTGGTGCCCGGTGATGGACGTCGGGGTTGTAACGGCGACGACAGCCGCCAGTGCGCGCTGCCACACAAGCAGGACGAGGCATGGCAAAAGACAAAAGCAGTCGCCCACCGTGGGGCTCGAACCCACGACCACAAGATTAAGAGTCTTGCGCTCTACCGACTGAGCTAGACGGGCTTACATACCACGCGACCACCACAAAGATACAAAATCAACCGCCCAACGCGCCGCACACAAACACAGACACGCACACACACGCACGTATCGTATACATAGCGTGCGCACACGTGCAGCCAGCAGCCGCACTCAGACCGTCGTTCCCGCTCTCCCGACGTCGCCACCAGGCCTCACCGCCTCATCAAGTCTTTGCCCTTCTTCACGACAGAGTGTTGGGAAATCTCTTCGCTATTAGATGCGACTCCTGGCTCAGCTCTATCGCCCTCGCGTGCTGAACGGCCGTACTGCTGCTCGGTCGGTGTCGGCAACGGTCGGCGGCGCCAAGAAACCGCAGTCGGCAGGCTTCTCCGACCGGGCCGGCTCCGTGACGACAGCTCTGGTGCCCGGTGATGGACGTCGGGGTTGTAACGGCGACGACAGCCGCCAGTGCGCGCTGCCACACAAGCAGGACGAGGCATGGCAAAAGACAAAAGCAGTCGCCCACCGTGGGGCTCGAACCCACGACCACAAGATTAAGAGTCTTGCGCTCTACCGACTGAGCTAGACGGGCTTACATACCACGCGACCACCACAAAGATACAAAATCAACCGCCCAACGCGCCGCACACAAACACAGACACGCACACACACGCACGTATCGTATACATAGCGTGCGCACACGTGCAGCCAGCAGCCGCACTCAGACCGTCGTTCCCGCTCTCCCGACGTCGCCACCAGGCCTCACCGCCTCATCAAGTCTTTGCCCTTCTTCACGACAGAGTGTTGGGAAATCTCTTCGCTATTAGATGCGACTCCTGGCTCAGCTCTATCGCCCTCGCGTGCTGAACGGCCGTACTGCTGCTCGGTCGGTGTCGGCAACGGTCGGCGGCGCCAAGAAACCGCAGTCGGCAGGCTTCTCCGACCGGGCCGGCTCCGTGACGACAGCTCTGGTGCCCGGTGATGGACGTCGGGGTTGTAACGGCGACGACAGCCGCCAGTGCGCGCTGCCACACAAGCAGGACGAGGCATGGCAAAAGACAAAAGCAGTCGCCCACCGTGGGGCTCGAACCCACGACCACAAGATTAAGAGTCTTGCGCTCTACCGACTGAGCTAGACGGGCTTACATACCACGCGACCACCACAAAGATACAAAATCAACCGCCCAACGCGCCGCACACAAACACAGACACGCACACACACGCACGTATCGTATACATAGCGTGCGCACACGTGCAGCCAGCAGCCGCACTCAGACCGTCGTTCCCGCTCTCCCGACGTCGCCACCAGGCCTCACCGCCTCATCAAGTCTTTGCCCTTCTTCACGACAGAGTGTTGGGAAATCTCTTCGCTATTAGATGCGACTCCTGGCTCAGCTCTATCGCCCTCGCGTGCTGAACGGCCGTACTGCTGCTCGGTCGGTGTCGGCAACGGTCGGCGGCGCCAAGAAACCGCAGTCGGCAGGCTTCTCCGACCGGGCCGGCTCCGTGACGACAGCTCTGGTGCCCGGTGATGGACGTCGGGGTTGTAACGGCGACGACAGCCGCCAGTGCGCGCTGCCACACAAGCAGGACGAGGCATGGCAAAAGACAAAAGCAGTCGCCCACCGTGGGCTCGAACCCACGACCACAAGATTAAGAGTCTTGCGCTCTACCGACTGAGCTAGACGGGCTTACATACCACGCGACCACCACAAAGATACAAAATCAACCGCCCAACGCGCCGCACACAAACACAGACACGCACACACACGCACGTATCGTATACATAGCGTGCGCACACGTGCAGCCAGCAGCCGCACTCAGACCGTCGTTCCCGCTCTCCCGACGTCGCCACCAGGCCTCACCGCCTCATCAAGTCTTTGCCCTTCTTCACGACAGAGTGTTGGGAAATCTCTTCGCTATTAGATGCGACTCCTGGCTCAGCTCTATCGCCCTCGCGTGCTGAACGGCCGTACTGCTGCTCGGTCGGTGTCGGCAACGGTCGGCGGCGCCAAGAAACCGCAGTCGGCAGGCTTCTCCGACCGGGCCGGCTCCGTGACGACAGCTCTGGTGCCCGGTGATGGACGTCGGGGTTGTAACGGCGACGACAGCCGCCAGTGCGCGCTGCCACACAAGCAGGACGAGGCATGGCAAAAGACAAAAGCAGTCGCCCACCGTGGGGCTCGAACCCACGACCACAAGATTAAGAGTCTTGCGCTCTACCGACTGAGCTAGACGGGCTTACATACCACGCGACCACCACAAAGATACAAAATCAACCGCCCAACGCGCCGCACACAAACACAGACACGCACACACACGCACGTATCGTATACATAGCGTGCGCACACGTGCAGCCAGCAGCCGCACTCAGACCGTCGTTCCCGCTCTCCCGACGTCGCCACCAGGCCTCACCGCCTCATCAAGTCTTTGCCCTTCTTCACGACAGAGTGTTGGGAAATCTCTTCGCTATTAGATGCGACTCCTGGCTCAGCTCTATCGCCCTCGCGTGCTGAACGGCCGTACTGCTGCTCGGTCGGTGTCGGCAACGGTCGGCGGCGCCAAGAAACCGCAGTCGGCAGGCTTCTCCGACCGGGCCGGCTCCGTGACGACAGCTCTGGTGCCCGGTGATGGACGTCGGGGTTGTAACGGCGACGACAGCCGCCAGTGCGCGCTGCCACACAAGCAGGACGAGGCATGGCAAAAGACAAAAGCAGTCGCCCACCGTGGGGCTCGAACCCACGACCACAAGATTAAGAGTCTTGCGCTCTACCGACTGAGCTAGACGGGCTTACATACCACGCGACCACCACAAAGATACAAAATCAACCGCCCAACGCGCCGCACACAAACACAGACACGCACACACACGCACGTATCGTATACATAGCGTGCGCACACGTGCAGCCAGCAGCCGCACTCAGACCGTCGTTCCCGCTCTCCCGACGTCGCCACCAGGCCTCACCGCCTCATCAAGTCTTTGCCCTTCTTCACGACAGAGTGTTGGGAAATCTCTTCGCTATTAGATGCGACTCCTGGCTCAGCTCTATCGCCCTCGCGTGCTGAACGGCCGTACTGCTGCTCGGTCGGTGTCGGCAACGGTCGGCGGCGCCAAGAAACCGCAGTCGGCAGGCTTCTCCGACCGGGCCGGCTCCGTGACGACAGCTCTGGTGCCCGGTGATGGACGTCGGGGTTGTAACGGCGACGACAGCCGCCAGTGCGCGCTGCCACACAAGCAGGACGAGGCATGGCAAAAAGACAAAAGCAGTCGCCCACCGTGGGGCTCGAACCCACGACCACAAGATTAAGAGTCTTGCGCTCTACCGACTGAGCTAGACGGGCTTACATACCACGCGACCACCACAAAGATACAAAATCAACCGCCCAACGCGCCGCACACAAACACAGACACGCACACACACGCACGTATCGTATACATAGCGTGCGCACACGTGCAGCCAGCAGCCGCACTCAGACCGTCGTTCCCGCTCTCCCGACGTCGCCACCAGGCCTCACCGCCTCATCAAGTCTTTGCCCTTCTTCACGACAGAGTGTTGGGAAATCTCTTCGCTATTAGATGCGACTCCTGGCTCAGCTCTATCGCCCTCGCGTGCTGAACGGCCGTACTGCTGCTCGGTCGGTGTCGGCAACGGTCGGCGGCGCCAAGAAACCGCAGTCGGCAGGCTTCTCCGACCGGGCCGGCTCTGTGACGACAGCTCTGGTGCCCGATGATGTACGTTGGGGTTGTAACGGCGACGACAGCCGCCAGTGCGCGCTGCCACACAAGCAGGACGAGGCATGGCAAAAGACAAAAGCAGTCGCCCACCGTGGGGCTCGAACCCACGACCACAAGATTAAGAGTCTTGCGCTCTACCGACTGAGCTAGACGGGCTTACATACCACGCGACCACCACAAAGATACAAAATCAACCGCCCAACGCGCCGCACACAAACACAGACACGCACACACACGCACGTATCGTACACATAGCGTGCGCACACGTGCAGCCAGCAGCCGCACTCAGACCGTCGTTCCCGCTCTCCCGACGTCGCCACCAGGCCTCACCGCCGCATAAAGTCTTTGCCCTTCTTCACGACAGCGTGCTGGGAAATCTCTTCGCTATTAGATGCGACTCCTGGCTCAGCTCTATCGCCCTCGCGTGCGGAACGGCCGTACTGCTGCTCGGTCGGTGTCGGCAACGGTCGGCGGCGCCAAGAAACCGCAGTCGGCAGGCTTCTCCGACCGGGTCGGCTCTGTGACGACAGCTCTGGTGCCCGATGATGAATGTTGGGGTTGTAACGGCGACGACAGCCGCCAGTGCGCGCTGCCACACAAGCAGGACGAGGCATGGCAAAAAGACAAAAGCAGTCGCCCACCGTGGGGCTCGAACCCACGACCACAAGATTAAGAGTCTTGCGCTCTACCGACTGAGCTAGACGGGCTTACATACCACGCGACCACCACAAAGATACAAAATCAACCGCCCAACGCGCCGCACACAAACACAGACACGCACACACACGCACGTATCGTACACATAGCGTGCGCACACGTGCAGCCAGCAGCCGCACTCAGACCGTCGTTCCCGCTCTCCCGACGTCGCCACCAGGCCTCACCGCCTCATCAAGTCTTTGCCCTTCTTCACGACAGCGTGCTGGGAAATCTCTTCGCTATTAGATGCGACTCCTGGCTCAGCTCTATCGCCCTCGCGTGCTGAACGGCCGTACTGCTGCTCGGTCGGTGTCGGCAACGGTCGGCGGCGCCGAGAAACCGCAGCCGGCAGGCTTCTCCGACCGACGAATCAAGCCCGGGCCACCGGCCCGGGTAGGCAATACAGATTGTTTTTCGTAGTCACTGGTCACTAAATTGTAAGGAAGAGGCAACGACGGCAGAGATTCGCGTTGCTATCGCTTGAGCTGCTTATATGTTTTCATTTTCGCAGTGGGTTCAAGAGCAGACGACGACGATACATCCACCGACAATAGAGGGCTTTAGATAAACCGTCACATATGTCGACAGCGAGCTCCGTTAGCTGTCAACCGTCATAGCTATGAAATTGTCGTTAAGAGGAGAGCGCACTTTGCCAACCATAGGGCCTCGATTTAGGTAACCACCGAGTTGCATTTATAGCACTTGAACTTGCATAAGTACCAGTGCTGCATCAAGGGACGTACTTGGGCTTCTGATCTAGCTGCTCTTACCGCCCCGCGATCAACCTCACTCAGGATTCTAGCGAGCAGCACACAATCACTAGCGGTCAAGCACGAATGGACATTTTCGGTTCAACGAGGATCAAAATAAGGAGCTACTCCGGGAGGAAGAAGCCATTTGAAGTCGTCTACGGAGAAACCATGCCGACCTGGGGATCTGTAGCTGCATCCCTATCAAGAGCTATAGGGGCCACCGTTAATTCGAAACAAGTTCGAGATTGACTCGCTGTACGCTGCTGCTGGAGAACGCCGATCAGCTCTCGACAGCGGTATTAAAGCACCACTGATGCCTACAATATCCAGAGTCACTATGATGAGATCAATGGCTTGGTAGCGGAGTATGTATCTATCGAGATATGTATCTACAACATAAGCAAGCGAAAACTGACAAAAATAAGCATAAAACGGGAGCTTGAATGTTTGCGCTTTGGAAATCATGGCTGAGAGCAATCGGCGACGATCACTAAGAACCCTTTATGATAGTGAAAATGACAACGACAGTGGGTCTAGTTTCGAGAGTGTGGACAAAAGTGTCTCGGGAAACGCACATGATACAAACACGGAGACGTTGACTGCACAACCCAATACTCCAATCTAAACGACACCGCCCAAGCGGACGAACGCCTTTGGGACCCCAGAGACAGGCAAAAATGGCATACACAAATTCGGAGCAACATGGGAGCCTTCGTCGCGTAGGAGCTACCGAGCAATAATGCGCGACAGTGAAACTTTCGCTGTCGCACATTTAATGGGAGAAATGCCTTTGGGTACAGCCCAGCATGTGTCACCACTGACAGCCGAAGAAGTTCATGCGCTTCGATCGGTTTTGGTCAACTTTGATGGCATCGAGGCAGAACGGGCTAAAGTAAACGGCGACCAAAGCGGCATCACAAGTACGATAGCCGAATATGCGCTGAAAGCGACGAGCAGCATCTCGCTAGTGCGAAACTTCTGAACGAGAACCAGATGCAGTTGCAGAAGCTCGTCACACAAAAGCAACCGTGACACAGCAGATACACGCAGGTATGACCAAGATCAACTCTCGTGCCAGCGTTATCACGGCCGAGATCCAGAAAATGAAAAGTGAAACGAGTCTCTTCGTTGATAACATCAACACGCTGAAAGACACGGTGAACAAGATCGAACCTGGAAGGCAAGTAGTCCCACTTCCCCCATTTGATGGAGGAGCAGTTACGAAGGAAAGGTGAGTATGCCTGCACCTTGATCTTTACTACACACTGGGCATCCTTGTGCTGGCGAGTGTGGGTGCCGCATCGATTGCACCTCTAGTCGGATCGACTTAATCAATAAAGCGTGCAAGTCCATCGCTGTGAGAGCAGCTCTCTTCGCCACCACAGTGAAGTCTTAATAGTCCAGACACACCAATTCATGTGAAACTTTGGCAGCTTTCCTTTGTGTTTGATAGTCCACAAGAGGCAAAATCTTCTGCCCAACGATAAGTTCCAGCTGGCCCATTTCACAGCTGCCCCTTTCCCCTTGAACGTCATCTTGAGTACTCGCGAGTCCATATCCATGGAGATTCTGAACATGCTTGCCTTGAATTCCGTACTTCTTGTTTCTGTTGCGGCGCCGCCTCTGGTCCCACACCAATTTGCGCCAGTAAAGCTCCCTTATACATGTTGACCGAATACCCGTTGCCCCAGCGTCTAGGTGGGCATACATATGATAATCCAAGTCCATGACGATGTCGGTGTGAGCAAGCTTAAATTATGCCAGTAGCCAACCTGAACACTCTCCCAATTGTGCTTTGACGATGCCCCGACCTCGCACCACTGGAGATTGCAACGTCCTACAAAATACGTCCGAATTGCTGTAGACTACACTCACAAGCACAAGTTCTTGATCGCCTAGCTGCACGTGTCGCGGTTGGTGATGTATTGACCGAGTTCAATCCATCCATTGCCAATGATGAAAGAAAGAGGAAGCAAAATCAGATTTCGAAGTGGAAAAAGCAATACGATTATATAAAGGATGTGTGTGTCAATGGCAAAGGACACATGTACAACTATCGGAGGAAAGGCGATGCAACGATCCTTTCATGTCACGCGGAGGAGGGCATTGTCGTGTGGCTGAATTCGATGAGGAAGGAAGACCATCTGGTATCGGCTAAAATGCTAGAGCTGAAGGTACGTGAGGTACCAAAGACGAAGGCATTTCGCCGATGTGTTTATGGCATCATACTCACGGAGGAGGCGCCCATGAGGTTTTCACAAATTGACCGTGTCGTTTCTGCGGATCCCCAGCCCGCCCAACCAAGGACTGTGACTTGTCCAAGATACAAACGCACTCGAAGAACGTCAAGGGAAGGTGCTGTCACAGATTGAAAAAGTCAACAGAAAGTACCAAGCCAGCGAATTACCTAATTCGTTAGAACAGCTGGACATGATGATGCAGAGGTTGGAGGCGGCGACGATGGAGTCGACCACCAGCTCTGCATCCCTTACAAACAATATAGCATCAGAAAGTCAATGGAGTGGATCGCGTAGAAGCTAATGAGACTGTGGGTGGGCCAGAACTTCCTTGGGACTAGAGCCAGATCACGCCGCCAACGCAGGAGGACAATACGAACGACATAAGACAACCAGGCGAGAGGAGAACACAAGCAACGCGGGACTGGACAGAGACAACATGTCAGGGACGGCGTCGCAGGCATCCGAATACGAGAGTCAGCCGGATGTGGACATGGGCGACACAGAATCTGACAGAGTGGACACTGATCTCGAGGAGAAAGCTGAAATACCTGTTCACGAGAAAGGTGGTGTCGATACAAGGTCAACTCACTCTGCCTCGCGGCGATACGAGAAAAATGAGACCGAGAACGGATTGTGACTCCGCTAGACGATGGAAGTAACATGCGCGGATGAGGTACCAGAAATACTAAGACAATCCAGAGCCAAGAGACGTGATTGGTTTGGAGAGGGCATGACAGCGGAATTACGCAACATCCAATTGGGAAATCTTTGATTATGGGACGTCACAGGACAAGATCAGAAGTGGGAGAACTAAAGGAGTGTTGTGCAGCAGCCTCGAATGAAGCGCCTCAAGGAGTTGTAGACAATGACACAAGGAGTTGGTGGGAGTGTGCTCTTCACAATTGAGATTATGCGAATGAGGCTTGGTAGGCGAGTGAGTAGAAGGAAGGAAATCCAAAAGTGATCAAGATGAGTTAGACAAAACCTGCTTGTACGATATGTTCTACCTGTCCATAGGAAGCCTTTGTCCAACGCACACCTCCTAACACGCTCTTTTGATGTCGGGGATGCTCTTACAAATTGGCCTCTGGACCTTCCCAAAAGGTAACTTCAACTTCCCGTCCATTTGACCAATGATAATCGCCGATCTTGGAATCCAGCCAATCACATCACTAGAAAGTTTACCCACGTACGTATGGTACGTGCCTAGGAAACAACTCCACTGCAGGTACGCACGCGCGGTAGCGGTCCAAACAGACAGGCTGCGAACTGTAGAATCGCAACATTCACGCCACTGAATGCCGAGGTGACCAAATGGGGGCGGGAAGCAGGGGTTTTCGCGGACATTTGTGTTAACTTATTGCCAACTATCTCGAGATCATGGGAAGTTACAGGTCTCGAGTGTCCACCATCCTCTGGGCGACCCTCACCAGATTGACCGTGAGTTGGTACATTCATGGGCCTCCGCGCGTACAGTGGTGGACTGCCGGGAATCAGAGTTTTCAGTGAAAGAAGCCGCAGCTACCATACTGCACACTAGGTGGGGGCCCGGTGTTGTGCAAGATGTGGATTCTGTGGACAGGACACAGAAGATGAAGATATTCTACAAGAATAGCATGACCGTTGGCAAGATTGACCATCGCGGAGACCCATAAGAAGTGGAGAGCGAAGAACGAGACAATAACACGGGCCTTAGATAGGGCAACGGTGCACAAGATGGAGGGAACCACCCCCATTAAGGTAACGGGCTGTTACAGTTACATATCAGTTAAAGCTGGAGTCACAAAAAGATAGAAACAAATTTAGGAACAAAAGCACACGGCTAGCGGGTGCTCCGCGTAGTCCTGTCATTGGTTGAAATTATATAGAGTCATTTAAACCAGTTTGCATTTGAATGACCCCCAAGGCCACTAACACAAATCAGAGATAAATTTGGTTCAAAACGCTTACTTAGACTCAGTGCCTTCTGAGTCCCCGCGCTTCCTCGCATCTACAGTTTACGATACTGCTAGCCAAAGCAATGGAGCAGAGCTGGAAGAAATTACATGTGGTGGGCGATAGTGCTCTGATTATGGGGATGATGAGAGAGCGGCGTCCGCCAAAATCGAGGAAATTGTAACATTGGTACCGGGTGTCTCGATGACTGGCGGAACTGTGTGAGGTGGAGAGCTGGTCATACCCACTATCCGAGGCATAACAAGGTGGCAGTCTGGTTGGCAAACTGGGCGATGGACAACAAATGTAGCAGGACGTGGACAGAAGAAGAGGGATGGGGGCAACGGATACCGGAGGGTGTCACAGATCTCGTTGCAGGAGATATTCGCCGGTGGCGAGAATCATCGGGAAGGACTAACGGAAATTCCCGATTAATACCCTCTACCCAAATAGTACCCTCTCAGAGTAACCCGAGGGTAACCTGATAGTAACTCACGTACCTTACCCTGCTCTGACACCCTGCTCTGATGACCATCCATCTTGTTACACCTCACTTCACTATATACGCAGCCCCAGCCATTTACTAGCGCTGTCTGTACACGTTCGCAGCACCCAACACCGCCTCATTCGGCAAAATGCCATCAAGAATCCCCATCAGCAACTGGCGCAAGCAGCAGGTTCTCCGCTGGATCGAGAACGAAGGCGGCCAAGTTCCTACCCGAGCCATCAGGCACTTCCGTGCGCAGGGTTTGAAGCTGGATGGTGGCAGCGTACGACGGTGGTGGCGCGACCGCGAGAAGCTGCTAGCAGCAGACCCGAGCATGCGCCGGCTTCCAGGTGGTGGTCGGCGTCCCCTTTCGGCTGCCATGGAGGAGGCCCTATACGACGAGATTGTCGCCAAGCGGCTACGGAAGGAAAAGGTTACGCGCGCCTGGATTAGTCACATGGCCAGGGTGATATATGCCTCTCACCACGATGACGACGCTGTGTTCGGTGGGTTTGCAGCCTCCCCACACTGGATAACCGGCTTCATGCGCCGCTACGGCCTCTCCTTGCGGCGACTCACGAACCTTACCACCTTGACGGACGAGATTCTCGTGGAGCGCGCGGTTTCCTACATGAAGTTCCAACGCAGTGCTACCCCTGCCATGGACTTGAACCGCACCATCCTGATGGATGAAACGGCCGTGGACTTCGAAGATGCGCGCAATCAGACTGTGGACATAACTGGCAGTCGCCACATTGTGATACGCTCCACGGGGTTTTCGTCCATGCGCATAACGGCGGTGCTGGCTGTATCGGCAACGGGCAGAAAACTTCCACCTCTTTTGATTTGGAAAGGCAAAGCCTCACCCACTTTTGATAAAATTGGTGGAGTGTACGTGGCCCATCAGCCGTGCGCATGGGTTGACAGCACATTGCTGAAGCGCTGGATTGATCTGGTCTTTCCGCTGGTCGACATGACGGAAGGAAATCATCTGGTTTGGGATTCGATGCGCGCTCACATCTCCAAGGATGTGAAAGCGAAATGCGCGGCTCGCAAGATCAACATGTGCGTCATTCCTGGGGGCCTCACGCCCTATCTACAAGCAGGCGACATTGGTATCTACAAGACGTTCAAGGATCTACTCTACATGGAGATCAACGCCTGGAAGGAGAGCGACAGAGTCGAGTACACTCGCTTCGGCAACCCGCGCATGCCGGCGGTGGCTGTGGTTTGTGAGTGGGTTAGGAAGGCATGGCGCGATACTGACAGCGACACTGTCGTTAACTCAATCTCTGCTGCTGGGTTTGCAGACAGCTACCTGGACTGGCACGTTGCAAAGCACGACGTGTATGGTGAGCAATTCTGTACAAGCTGGGAAGCTGCTGACGAGGGCCACGAGGATATGGACAACTTTAACCTGGACGAGCTACACGACGCTCTTGATGATGCTGCCCTGATCGACGAGTAAATTGCTAAGGTAGCGAAGTAACCTTTTGGTAATACAGAGTAACCTTTCGAGATTTTGCGAGGGTACTGTTAAATAGTGCCCGGGGTATTATTCCGTAATTTCCGTTAGAAGAAATGCGAGTAGATGTGAGAGAGCAGCATACAGAGAGCGGAAGGAGGAGGAGTGGGAGAGAAGTGATACCTGTGGGGATATGGAAGACTAGCAGGAATGGGTATTAGAGTTCGAGGCCGTACGACATCAGTAACAAAATACAACTCACCTTTTTATTTGGTAATAATTTTTGCTTGCCACAACATACAAAAATATTCGCATCAATTGGCTATAAATAAAGCTCACTTCGGAAACGAGTTCAACGAGCTATATTAATACGGTACTTACTACATAAGGCCATCTTCAACTTGTACTGTGCAGCCCGATCGAAATGGATGAAACACGGGTTGGACCCGCAAGCCAGATATTTTGTTAGCAAAGCATATAACATAAAACGAGAATCGTGTTTCAGTAAAAAGAGCTTTAAATAACGAAGTCTGTTGAGCTACAATCAATGCCCTTCGACTTCACACCCTTGTCGCTTTTGGGGACGCGTCATTACATAGCACTTCAGCAGCAGCTTCTTGTCTGCGCATTTCCTTGTCCCTCGTTGTTTATTCACCTGCGGCCCCATAGTTTGGTAGTCAAGTGAGGTCAATCGTACGTCCCCAACACTCTTCGGACAAGGCGACGCAAAAGAAGAACACAAATACCCGGGGGAAAGCGATGCGGTCTTCAACCAGTTGTGGAATTAACTGAATGGTGGTGCTGCGCCAGAATACGTTGCGTACCTCGCCGATAGACTCAGTCACATGACGAGAGATCGACGGTTTCGAGCGCACATGAAACATCTCGTCAATGAATAAAGCGAGTATAGGATGAAGCCCAGCTAAGGCCGGAGTGGAATGACGAGGCGCCAGGCTAAATACAAGAGTCGGATATGTACCTGGGACATGGACAGGCAAGAGAATGTGGAAAGATTGACGAAATTGCTTTTTGGTGGATGGTGACAGGGAAGCTGAAACAGCGGGAGATCAAGGACCGTCTTCAGTTCCTCACACCCACCCACTGCAGCAAGAAGACGGATGATACCCACTCAAAGGTGATGCCTAACGGATCGTACAAGGATGCAATCCGGCGGTGTGGGGGCAGCTGATCCAGGCCAACCCAATGACCTGAAGGTCGAGCATAAGCGACTGAGACTAATCTGTCTTCAAGAATTTCCGCCGATTATGAGCCTAAGAGAGAGGATGGAGGATGAGACAACAGCTATCGAGATGATCCTTAACTTCGAGTTTGAGGTCCCAAAAGTGCCGTCATTTCTGCAGCAAAGCATGAAACCCGATGCTTTACCGATATATTTTTGGCACTGAAGTACCCACTTGACACCAGGACTTCGGTTCTTCGGTGACATGTCAAAGACTGCACTGCTGAACCAAATATTCGTGGGAGAGGATGCCGCCCCCGCACAAAAGAAGGAAGTTGATCTCTTCAAGGAAAATCTGGCGAGAATTTCGCTCAACATGGAGACCAGACTGATGACTGTCATCTTCAAGGGTAAGAAGACAGAAGATCGATGGGTAGGGTGGTAAATCCCATTAGCATCCAGACATATCATGCTGGTGGATTATGGGGAGATTGCCCAAGTCACCCATGAATTGGTGTTACCGCATAACCGAACTCATAATTCATGGATATATCATAGTTCACACCTCCGATTGGCCAATCACAAGCTAGTATACTTACTGAAGTATTATGAAAACATATTGATTGTTCTTTTTATTGGAGCCTCAAACCTACGATTTCTATGTATTTAGGGTGCGAACTATGACTACGGTTATGCGGTACTCGATTATTACAGCTTTACAGTTGAAGCTCGAAGGACATCGTCGTGGACACGGTGATGGGAATGGAAGTGCAAGGAGATGCTCACCCGGCGACTGCTACCGGAGGAGTCAACGAGCAGCAATGCATGGTGTGAGTAAAAGCGGAAGGATACCCGGCTCAAATAAAGAACGTGTACTACATACTGGTCGATACCGTTGAGTTGGTAGTCCACCATCACACGGTGTATCTAAATTGGCCATGTAGGTCGTGCCGCGCTGCGAACCACTCCACGAAGTGGTGCACCATCAGATGCAGTAGAACAAACCCAATAGGGGGTCTCCAGATTGCTCAAGGGTACCCTGTCATTCAAGCAAACGCAAGGCAGCAGAAGATACCGTACTGGAGGACAACCCAATAAATGGGACCAACTTCAGGCAAAGCATAATTACCGCGGTGAAAGACACGGCGCGGCTGCTCGACGAGAGAAGAAGGTCAAGCACATGCTGTCGCCAAAGCGCTCCAGTGGGAGAACGTTAGTTGACAAGCCGCGCCTACCTGACGGATGGCAACAGATTCTGGCTAAGTCGGCTCCGCACGGACCGGTCACACTGACAGCGCCGTGCTGCCTCCCGGCATCAAGTCATAAGGGACCCAACTCACCCGAGGAGGACAGGGAACCCGAGGAGCGCGCCATGCCGGCATTTAACCATGACGTTGAATTCACACACATGATCCAGATGAGGACGAGGAGATGAAAGAGAGCGACAGCAATGACGATGAGAACGAACGAACGGCGGAGGACGGAAGACAGAAGTCCGACAAGGGGCGTCTTGCCAACCACGACTGATATTAAACAAGCCAAGGGTAATGATGCCACCCGCGGTAGCAAGTGAACCTAGCGTCCACGACTCTCTATTCCAGAAGGGTGAACAGCGAGTCGACAGGAGTCGACGGACCTCATCAAAAAGGGGTCAGACGTGAAAGCACAAATCTCTGTCGCCCAAGCGCAAGGCGTCGGTCAACTGGTTGTACGATCGGCAGGGAGATGAGGAAGGACCTCACGGGGTCGATGGAAGTAGCTCGACAGTCCGGAGCTCTACGAGGCCCCTCTCATCCATCGAGGAAGCCTGACATCAACCAGCAGGACCGAGAAGACCACAGCCGATATACCAACCTCGCAGACGACGAAGGTAGGTAACGGCAATGTGGACGAGATAACTGCGGATGCAGCGACCCACATCAAAAAGGTACATCAACCAATTACTCTCGGAGGAGTGCAGACTTCTGAAGCTCATCGAAGAGCCAACGGATCCTGCACCGTCAGACTCGCTGGACAAGGAAGGGTATGAGTTCATGATGGCGACATTACCGACCGATAAAGGGCGCCTATTTCGATTTGGATCGCCGCTTTACGAGGTCAAGTTTCGGATGTAGCACCTCTGGGTTACTGCGGCTGGCTGGCCTACTACGCGACGCTCTATAATGTGTAGGAAGGGCTCGCGAAGTCGGCAAAAAGAGGTTGCAAAAGCGGCCAATCTCCTCAAATCGTACGTATTGAACGAGATGATTGCAAACGTCGTGGTCGACACCAAGCATGACCCTGACCGGATCGAAGCAGAGCTGATGAGATGTGGACGAACAGACGGGCTCCATGGCGACTGGATAGAGCAAGTATCGGCGTTAGCAACCCACTACGCAACACAGAGGGATAAATCGGTGAATGTGTAAGTAGCAATGAACTATTGCTTTGGGCCGGATCACATTAAGGCAATGGCCCAACACGCGAGGGAAACAGTGTATATTCTGGACGTACAGAGCGATAAGCAGGCGTGGCTGCAGGTGTATGCCTATCACGAGGTGACAACGGCTACCTGGGAGACGATTGATACCGGCATAGTCTACCCAGTACCCACATGGAAGGCTCTGGAGCTTCTAGCGAACCTGTTTCAAGCAAGGATACGTCCGCCGACCATCATCTTGGAGTTTAAGGAGAAAGCTGGCAATCACTTCAAAGCGGTACGTACCCACGAGATCAACATGACAATTAAGCCACCAACATCGTGAGGCTGGCAAGAGACCGTAATGCAATCCTTCGCAAACACGGATGGAAAGCAATGGATTCGGTCGCGTACGACCCAGTGCAAACGGCCGGAAACGCTGCAGCGACCCTGGCTGAACTGATCGAGCAAATGGTTCAACTGAGATCCGACGGGGTAGTCGCGCGCTTAGAAGATAATAATCCTGCACCTGGAATCGCACATGGGCAAAGGAGCTCAAGGAAACCGCGTACAATCACTTCAAGAGGTGGAAGAGTTGCATCAAGTCTCCCGACCCAACGAATCAAATCATGGACACGGAAGGATTGCGAAAGAGGCGACGTCCCAGGTGGTGCAGGAGGTGAAGAAGGCGTTAGGTTAGCAGGAAAGAAGACGGTACTTGGCAACTCGATCAGCGGTGCGGTCGCCCCCAGCTGAACAGATGAATGATGAGCGCCACTAGCAAAGTCATGTCGCGCACGATGGGTAGTCGGGTGGAGAAGAGATCCATCTCAACGCTGCTCGACTATTTACCATGGACAATGAAACGAAGAACGACAAGAGGCACCCAACGCGGCCTTCCGAGAGCAGAAGAGGAGGGCAATCAAGGAGAGGAAACGAAGGTACAAGGAACGACAGGCAGTCAAGAATCAGCAACATCAACAAGTCCGCACAATTGGACATACCTGGCAGACTGGGGGAAATTGAGAAGTCGAAGTACGCCAGGCCGCATCATACTCACAGACACAATAGCGGTTCTGGCCATATGGGCACGTCCAGACTGAATCGCTTTTATGTCGGAACGAGGGCAAAAGGTTTGGTGCGTGGGGTGGAAACCGCGGAGCCTCCTTGCAGAACCGACCGCAACGAGGTCTTACTCGAACTCAACCCACCGACATGGTTATTTGGGCCAAATAGACGCCGACAGTATACCCAACCAGAAGCTTAGTAGTTCATGGAGTACAGGATCACTCTACTCGGATCATGAGATCCTTGTCGACGGAGACGATCACCATCTGGGACAACTTTAAGACGAATTTGCGAGGACAGCTGGTACGACTCATGAAAACCATACGGAAACGGGCAGGCAGTGGGTCCGACGCCTGAAGATTAAGCTGCAATATTTGGACGAGCAGACCGCACCAGAGAAGCAGAACGGGAAAATGTGGTGGAAGAGATCCACAGACTGCAGCGTGGATGGAGGACTTTACGGCGGCGTGGACTGATATTCCAACGCTCATCCCCACGCGGACGGAAACGAAAAGAGAGGTACATGATAAGGCCATCATCATGGCAGATAGTTGATCGGAGTTCTTCACGGTCGAACATCGTGATCTGACCCTGATTATACAGTTTATCGGGCGACACAGCCACAAGTGGAAATCTCTAGAATTATCGGAATTGGATGAGGATCACGGCAGCGCAGGTTGGGCCCGCCATTGCTAAATGTTATGCGGGCAAAGCTGTTGGACCGGACGAGATACCGAACGATTGGTACCGGGACTTCAAGGAGGACCTGGTACCAATCATCACCAGACTGTGCAATATCTGTCTGGAACACGGCATCACGCCTTCCAGTGTTTTGGAAGCCAACATATGCTGCATAACAAAAGGGGGCGATATTTCCAACCCGCTCAACTATCGATCCATCGCATTGCTTAACACGACTGCTTACGTGAATTCTTGCTTGGAGGGTAAGAATAGTCATTACCAGCCTGCACGCAGTGCGGATTCGTGCCCAACAGGACCAGTCATCAACATGTTGGAGGCGGCAAAGAAATTTTTAAAACGAACGGTAAGCTCAGCAAACCGCAAGCGCTACTTCTAGATTTTGCAAAACGCGTACAACTCGCTTGGTCACACGTTCCAGATCGCTGCGTGCGAAAGGATTTTCACACAAGTCACGCACGTCGATACGCAACGGTAGAATATCGGAGAACGTTAGAATGACCAGGGGCATCCGACAAGGATGCCCACTTGCCCCTTTCCTCTTCATTATTGCGGTCGACCTCTTATACAACATCGCCTAGACTTGCGGGCATCCCTTGAGCAGCGACTCGGGGTCACCGAAATGCGTATTGCGGGGTTCATGGACGACACCTCGATTTACTTAGATAACAGTGTGATGCACACGGTGACGATCGCGGCAGTGACGGTGTTCTCAGACGTATTAGGGCTTCAATTGAATGTAAAAAAATCGGTCACAATCCACCTGGAGGCAATACTGATGAGGAAGATGACGTGGTAGGCGAGGAAGATCATGAGGAAAGTAGACCCCCGACGGAAACTCAGTCGAATTGGTACACAGCAGGACACATCGTCGGGATGGAGACACCATAGAGAAATCCTGGGGGAAAGCATATGCGGCACTCAGAATCAGACTCGCGATGACAGAGGTGAAAACAACACCGTTCGGCAGAGGGCCGACATAGCCGCTGCCATCATTGTGCCCAATATCCTATACGTGGCGAGACACGCGTGACCGTCGGAAGAAACCATCAACACTCTGAGCTTGGGAATTCGGAGCTTTATCTGGAAGGCAATATTCAAGGTACCTGAAAGAGCAGCGACAGGATCGGTACAAGCATCGATCGCAGAACAATCGCGGACGAATGGATGGCTCAGAGTGCCCAACATCCGCACGGAACCCATGGTCATGAGTACCATGGTCGCAGGAACGTAGGCTCTTTCGGAACGCAGAAAACTTCATATTAATGGTTACAATCTGCAGTGGCGGGATACAGGAATTGCTCGGAGGCGGTACTACCGCGTCTATATCCAGGCGGGCAGCCACCCTATGGGAAACGCAGTTATCGTGGGCAGAACAATACTTCGTGACAAATGACACACAGGAATGAGAAAGGGTAGAGGCGACCCGAGATACGAGAACAACGCTTCGTTATGGCCAAGGTACGAAAACCAGGGGGAAGAGGCTGGATTGGAGGTAGGGTGTACCGAGAACGCGCTGGCCATTTTACAGGACAGTCGCTCAGCACGCAGCAGGATGCGTGGACAATGTATGTTCGACGTGGTCATGGAGTTACCACGGACTAAACTATGGATTGGTGACGCACAGGGGATCCAGTAAAAATGGCAACGACTCATTAATTTAGAAGCAAAAATGGTTTGACTTGCCAAACCAGCCCAGATGGAGAGTGTGGTGAGGCGGGTTATCGCCTTAAGAAATATGGAAGGCTGCCTACTCTGATCTTCTGCGCTGAGAAGGCGGTGGTTACGAACACCTACTGCCTTCCATAATAGCTGTGATGCTGAAACTCCTATCGTCTTCCAGGAAACCTGAACATCCTCCGAATGTTCCCCATTTCCATGGCAACGACTCAGTCATTTGGGGGCAAAATTGTTCGACTTGCCAAACCAGCCCAGATGAAGGGCGTGGTGAGCGGCCCCCAAGAAGATATGCGAACTAGCCTTTAATCGTGGGCTGATTGGCGAAGGGCTGCCACCACCAGCCTAGACAATGTTCTTGGCGACTCCGCGGCTTGAGCCGGGTACTGCACGAAGAAATTTGACACCCAGCGCCATAACAACTTGATGGATAGTTGATTCGCTCCCCCAGTGAGTAGAGCGGTGGCTTCTCCGATTCTGATCGAGTTCGTGGAGTATTTGGCCCCGGGCACCCCGGTGCTAGCGGCTGTCGCCTTAAGTATCGTTGCGACGTTTGCCGAGCTAGTGTCACCGCAGAGGTATGCCCTGTCGTCAGCAAGTCCCGATCGGGCTCGAAAGATGTACTTTAACCCTCTAACTGGACAGATGACAGGATCCCCGGATGCGTGCATTGTGCGCCTCGCCCCGCGGCCGTATTAATCGCTCGTGGATCCTTCTAGACCGATCTTAACGGATGTCGCTGCTGCTAATGTCGTCGGTCTGCCGTGAGGATCGGAGAAAAATACGTTATCTTGTTTCAGACAGTAGAAGTGCCGTGTCGTCCCAATTATCAAATATTCTGATCACCTTAATAGGAAGAAGACGCCCATGAGAATTGAGCCCCGTAAAAGCCGTTGTCGCGGTTGCTGAAATTCGATCTCTTGATGGAGTAGACGCAGGAATGCAGTCGTGATGGGCTGAAGCTTGTTCGTTGGAGGGGTTAAGCGCTTGATACCTTGCATGAGGAGCACGAATTCGGGCAAAGTTGACAGATCGAACCCCATCTAGCGACGGTGAAACCATCGGATACTCGCGAGTTTTAATTTGGTGGTGCCGAAGGTGTTCTCGTGTCCGCGTCGGTCCCACCTGAATCTCCACACAGACAAAACACCCAAGTTTCTTGTTGCTGGAGTGTCATGCCAAAGTGACCACCCAAGATGCTTCAAGAATGTGCACCATTGTTGCCACTTGATGCTGTACTTCTCGCTCGTGGTACCTGCAATAGCTCGTCCACGGGGCTGATCCCCCATGTGTTCCAGAGATTGTCGGATGCTGGCCGAATGTTGACCTGTGTCCAAGAGTCAGAAACGTGAGTCCATGAACTGGGCAAGGGGTGACCCGCAATCCAAGCTCTCGAACCAGCGTCCGCTATAGTATTCTGCTCTCCGGCTACGTGCTGTGCCGAGCATGTAAATGAATATCGAAATTCCGCGAGTGAAATCAAGTGGTTGTACATCCGTGCTGTTGGTGATGACTACATGTAGAATATTTCGAAAGCCACGCCACGGCACTGATGTTGTCAATCCACATTCGAACGTGAGCACGATCTCGGCCGGTGGAGGGCCCAAATGAAAACCAGCCAAGACTGCACTTAAAAGTTCCCTCACGTTGATCGAGTTGTCTTTCTTTGACGAGGAAAAACCCGTCTCGTACTGCCTGGCTGAATTCAAGTCTGATATACTGACGGAGGCGAGGCTCAAGAGCACAGACACAGATGTCTGAAGCATCCATCATGACGTGAAAAGTTGGGGGTTGAAGTCGCGCGAATTGTTCGACCAGCATCGAATTGAAATGCTGTCGTAGACCAGGACAGCGCGAAACCAGATTGAATCATCGCGAACATTGGAGGATAGGTCTTCGCTCGTACTGGTTGTGGAACGTTGATAGAAGGCCCGGGTATTATGATAGAACAGCTGGAAACAAGTGGAGACGTACCACATGCGTTCTATGAGCTTGCTAATTGTTGAAAGTCAACACGTGGTTGCTGCCATGATCTTGTTCGTGCGTGTCCCGGCTTTGTCAATCTTTTGCGAGGTACTGAGTCTGTACCAGCTTCTGTGTCCCATAGCAACCCCAGAGACTTGGTGTTCGTCGACCACTGAGTGAACTTGTTCTCATTCAGCGATTTTGGTCCCAGCATCGTCGCCATGGCCTTGCGTAGTGCAAGGTTGGCTTCCATACCCCGTGATCATGTGTCGATTTCCACACACGTGTGATCATCGCACCACATGCTGCCAACAAGTGGGCCGTTCTCGATCGGCGCGAGACTAGCTTGTGGGCGTTGGGATTCGTACATGTTGTTAATGAGGAATCCTGCGACCGAGTAAAAAGCCGGCGACCCGCACCATCCGAATCCACACGAGAGATCGATCACCACGTATCCATTGAGCTGGAAAGCAAATATGTGTACAATACATGATCAGCATTGACTTGAATATGTCGGAAGTCTCTGGAAATGTACCCTATCATCATGAACAGTGGGTGAACATGAATCCGACACGAAGCTCCCAGATGAGACGGGCGATATCCTTGGGAGGGTTGTACAAAATCTCAGGGCGATCTGTGAAACCGACAGCAGAGCTACCTGATGGGCACGAGTAGTCATTATTCACGCGTATGATGTCCGGCGGCAGGCTTGATTTGTCCACGACCCCGATTGGACGAATGAAGATGTCCTTCCACACATCGAGCATGTCTGCAACCACAACCAGGTAGCGTCCTTCCCGATGTCCTTTGGTGACGTGTAGCCGGGTATGGTCCATGGGGTCGTGGATGGTCTTATGATTCGGGGACCGTTGGGTCTAGACTTTTGGACGCTGGTCGTTCCACTGCTTCTCGAACAATTGAATTCCATCGCATTGTAGCTGTGCGCCGATGTGGATCCACAGGTAGAGGTAGCTCGAAGAGATCCTTATTTGGCCGGGTGGCATCTAGCCGGCAATGCTAAGGGTTTGAAGTGCGCGCGATTCAGGTCAAGCACTTGCTTAATGCTGGCCTTTCTTCGATAGATATCGCATACAAAGCATGTTGCTACCTTGTCGGGTCAGCATTGCGAGGAGGTCCTTCGGTACTGATGATTTTGTGGTCCGTTGCCCTCGAGGTTGTGCTGCCGCGTAGCTCCCATGCTATGGCTTTGAGTAGTCGTCATGAACACAGCCGTCTCGAGTCGGCCCTGTTGCGACTGATATAACTCCATGGGATGGCCATCACTTCGTACGAATTCCTGTCCGACGAGAACTGCCGTCTCTAGGCTGAACACGATAATTTCACTCCGAAATTTCCCAATTTTGAATTGATCCAATAGACGAGCATGTTGCAGGTAGCTGCATTAGGACGCGCAAACACGGCATACTTCTGCACGAAGTCGGAACCCGCCTTGATAAAGTTGCACACCCTGGCATTGTAGAAACTTTTGGCGAAAAAGAGAAGCGTGTCAAAGGCGTCGACGATCTCTCCAATGTTAGTTGGTTGCACAGCGGGTTAGAGTGCATTTGAACGTCCGAAGATCGTCATGTTGACGATGCCAGTTGTTGTCTGCGTCTCGATATCTTCGAAGACACGGCGAAAATGCATCAACGATAAACCTCGGATGCCGAAACTGAAATCATATACTCCACGCAGGATTGGAGGCGTGGCGAGAAACTTGGTGGTCGGGCTTGTTGAGCAGTCTCGAGAATAGCTTGAGCATTCTTACCTAGTGTGGCCGAATGAGCGACAGCATCGCGAACTGGCCTCTCGACTTGAAATGGACGAAACGTTGATGCGTGGTTGTCGTCACGCGTCTCCAACACAGAAAAGTCCAGGTCGTCCGCCGCAAGTAGGTCTTAAAACTCCGATTCAGCATATCGAGCGCATTTGCGTAGTGGTCAATTCTGCAGTCACACTAACTCGATATCTGCGCGCCTGGTCGCAGATTCAGTTTTCTCCTCATCATCTGTGTCACTAAAGGTCAGATCAACATCGTTAGCTTTGGGCCAAAATAGCATAGAGCCGTTAACTCCGGTGGCTTTCATGGCTTCCGTTTTTACCAACGCTGGATCCTTGAATACATCGGTAGGGTTCTGCCCGCGCACGGTGAGCTCGCAGTCGACGATGTGTTGATGGCGCACGAACACGATTTCGAGTGTGTCTGAACGTATCAACGGAACCGCTGGTCGGGCACGAACGGAACACTTAGCATTGTTGTTGTGACGCTGGTAAGTAGTCCTGATCTGCTTTTTCCGCATATAACGATGACTTGGTTGTGATTGTCAAGAATCTCCAGAGCATTGAGGACCGTGCTATTCACCGATGCTCCTGTGTGCAAGGCGGAATTGAGTCGATCGCAGCAGAATACTGTTGAAGTGCTTAGTAGTCGATTGTGGAGCGTGTGAGCGTCATGTCATACATGGATATGGGCAAAGATGCCTTGCATCGAATAGTCCGTCACCAGGCCGTCTGCCCACTGGTCGCTGGTTTCTCCTGCTGGTTGGACGAAAGTGGCGGGGTGTCCGGCGTGCCAACCTAGCCACAGTTCCGACTCCGCAGGTTCAACGATGCAATGACGTAGCATGGCGGCTTTTATTTCAAATTCCGGATCTTCGTCTCTTGACTCCGGGTCGGACTTCTGGACAACATCAGTGTTTCCGTGTACATGAACGATTCACAGGTAGGAGAAACCTTCCAGCGTCGTTACATGCGATGACTCCGCGAAGGCTAGGGCACTGGCGATGACATTGGAGCTCGACATGATGGTGAGTAGAGAGGAAGACTGACTTGAGGGTCAGGAGAAGAGACTGCTTGATCGCACCAAAGAAAATTGAAGACTGCCAACTCTTGAGCTTCTGCGCTGCGAGGTCTACTCTGATACCGTCTTCCATAATAGTTGTGGTGCTGAAACTCCAATCGTCTTCCAGGAAACCCGAACTTCCTCCGAATGCTCCCAATGATTACAAGGCAATTCTGGAAACTATAACGGAGTTACACATCAAGGACGTGCTCCAGATTCGCGGAAGGGGTCACTATCTGCTGCCCCGTGATACGCGTGCTACATGTGGCCAGTGTGATGGCTCATTGGTTTTGGATGTTGGCACTGAATGTCATCGCAAACTACCCTGAGGTGATATTCAAACGGCCGGAGCAGGCAGTACACAGCCCCATCACTATTTCGAGGATAATAATTATGTTTTTGAAGCACGACGGGCGTCAATACGAGAGGTCGTGCATTTCTGGGCACTCAAGTCATGCCATGACCCGGACCATGAAACCGCAGCAGTGGCGGCTTTTCTTCTCGCTCCTCCAACCACAGTTTGGTTAACGCCACACTCATGTTATACCAGGATGCTGCCCCTCGGGGCGTCCGCACTCACGCAGGAAGTACAAGAAAAACATCAACCAACTACGGGTTGTGGACGCAGTGGCTGTGCGAGCGCGAATTCACAAGAAATTAGCAAAAGAACACGCGGCGGTAGCTGTCGCACCCAAGAAACTGGACCGGAGAACAGGCCATAGGATGGAAATGGTAACGGGGTGCCAGATGCAGAAAATTGTAAAACTGAAGCTCAACAGGCCCGGCTTTGGGACAACAACGTGAAAGGATTTCGATGTCTTAGTACGCACTGTTATCGGCCAGGTGATCAAGTCACGGCCAACCTCGCGTGGGGTGCATTAAAGTCAGACGACTGTGGCAGGTATTGTTTGACGAGTGAGAACTGAGGAGAGAACAGTGTGGTGAAGTGCCTTTGTAGATTCCGGAAATAAACTGTCAGACACACATCACTCGGCTCGGATAATAATCCGGGCTAAGAGGGCGTGTGTACCTCTCCTTGTTATCCCTTTCCTTGGTTCTTCCTCCAGCTACGCTATGAGCCCAGGCGTATGTCGATCTCAGCAACTGTCTCCAATCCCAGAATGTCTTCAATCAAAATGTAGCCAGAGCGGAGCTGAACTCTTGCTTGGCTTAGTACACTGGCTGAAATATGTCAAGAGCAACATCCAAGCTGGTAAAGAAATATCTTTGGGCCCTGTATAGAGAGTACTGAAATGGGTAACAAAATACCTTAATGGGGACAAATTAATTAACAGGGCCAAATCAACCACTGTCAACCATGTACTGCTCGCTCGGCTCAATATATTGTTAAAACCTGCAGGGAAGGGTCTTTGGGGTGAGTCAGAGCGATATACAGAGCGAACTGTTGTTGACACCTCAAATATTGGGAATGGAGCGGGCGAGACCGCCAAGACGAGCCCAATTTTCATGTAGATTAATTTTGAATATTAATGAACGCGTTTTTCCTGGCACACATGAATTAGTCTAGCATACACTAATTTTGAACGCAGACTAATTTTGAAGTCAGACTAATTACTGTAACCACTGTAGTAATGATATAGTAATAATATAGGACTACACATATGACTACTAAACACTAGCACCAACCCTTCGCTTTTAGTAGTAATAACAGACAGTATTCGCTCTAGTAAAAGTAGTAGCACTACAAGTCATAATTCTCAATACTACCAATGATACCTATAAATAAATGGGGCTGTATGACACGCTGACAACATTAATCGGTTGATAAGTTTTATATCGTGTTATTCCATCATGAGAGTGAGTACTGCTCCCAGCTGGGCTAGGTTTAAAACGTGTCGCAAAATTAGCTTACCCCCTCAGATATATCCGTCCGGAGTAAAGTGTATACTCCCTGTATACTTACCGCCGTGCCTTTCATTTGGAAAAGGGGGAATACGGAGCGGGGCCTGCTGGTTAAGGCGGTAACGCGGGAGCAACGCCAGTACGACCACGATGCGGATAAGGACCCCCACTACTTGTCGTCGCGGTTGACTGTGCAATGACGAAGCGTGGGTCGCTTCTCCAACGGAGGCTGCAAGTAACACGAGCAGTCAGTCAAAGCAGGGGCACTCAAAAGCTGGAGCGACACCCAGGATGGCCAGCCGCTGAAGTTATCGCGCCGGTCACAGGTATATGACTGATGGATTGGAGTACGGGGGTTCTGTGCTACTGATATTAGGTGTATTGATCGGGTGTTTGTGCATGCTTTATAACAGAGCTTCCGTGTCCGCACCAATCATATGGTTACTAAGTTTACACGAAACAACAAGATCCGCTCGTTGCTGCAGGATGAGTCAGAAAACTACGGCAAGACGTTCATCGCACCCATTCGGTGACATACAAGCTACGTGGAAAATACATATGAAAACGGCTTCAGCCGAGTGCTGTGCCCAGGTATGTATAGTGCTGGTTGGGCGGAGTTGGGTTACGTTGTCTACGTTTGGGCAAGTTTGGGCTTCGGTTGAGTTATTTGGGTCTATTTGGGTACGATATATGAGACCCCGGCAAACAAAATGATAATAATGTGCATTTAGTAACTTTCGAAACGGAGCACACCACGGTGAAGTTCAACGTCTTGCGGTCATTTTAAGCCCTTGTTGAACACGGGTTGTAATAAGCGACCGAAAAATATCTCCGGCCAAAAGAAAGATTTTTTTGTGTGTTATACCGACCTCCTCAGCTTGTAGTGGACACCTTCATATAACGGCGACCAATCATATTGCGTGATTGTGATGACGTGTTCAGATCCCCATTTGAATTCTGATGCAAACATATCGATACGTTTTAGAGAGACACTATCACTGTAAATGTTAGCACTGAACTTTCATTTGTAGCTAAGCGGCAAAGGAAGAGGTAGTTAGGGGGACTAATGACCTTCCTAAGAACGCGTTCAAAATGTTAGCGCTAGAACGTACGAATCGTGCGTTTTCTTTGAGATGTTGATGCGATGTTCATATGGTTACCGTACCGAAATAATCGGAACATCGCTTTTTGACGGGTGGTACACTGTGCCAGTTTGCGACCTGTCCACTATAAGCTGGGGAGGTCGGTACGCAAAAGTGCGGTGCGTCTGCCTGTTGTCTAAAAGCGATGAAATTCGCTTTTTGAGGCGTTAGAACAGAAGCCCCTCTCAGTAAGTGATGGTGGTATCTGAAGTGATTTGAGAGGGATTTATGAGGGCTCTTACAATCTAAAGATAAACCGCTTTGTTTTTGAAGTGGGTCCTTTTCTTAATAATCCATATAAGTACGAAAACAGGTGGTCGAACTATAACACCCGTTTTCTCGAAAACAGCAAAATGTATATTAGTATCATTTTGTTTGCCAGGGTCTCATATATGTGTTACTACAGCACATCAATGCGTGCGTGCAACTATAATATCTACGTTTTATCTGCTTTTGAGCTGTACTGCGGAGCCGAACCGCTTGAGTATGTAAGAAGATGCTACAGTGCTTGCGCTATGTGCTACCACTGACTACTCGGTGAGTCGTTTGCACTGCTTCCGTGATTGTGACAACCTCATTTTTCCTATCCAAAGCGGCGACATCCTGCTAAGCCGTGGATCCGGCGTAATCCAAACCTTTCGCAGAGGTGTCTGTAGGTATGCCGCTACTGCTGCTTTGGCGGACGCATCCCGTGGCACCGTGGTGACCCTGCCGTCCAGAAAAGCACAAGTTCAACCTTTCTTGCTCGTCTTGCTTCAACGACATGATGTATGTCTTCCAGCCGGTTATGTACATGAATCAAGGCTGAGTCCGGGTGTCTGAAGATATTTGGCAATGACATATATCCAAACAAAGTCGCCGCTCAACACAAAACGGGATGTAGAGGCAGAAGCAGCGCGAAAGCAAATCAACAAGAAGCTGGAAAAGACTAACGTGGCACTGGCTTATGCGCTAACGACGCTGGAATGGAGAACTAGTCACCGCATGGAGAAAGTGACGTCATACCATACCCAAAACATTGTGAAATTAAAGCTCAACAGGCTACGACTACGGAACAACGGTGATAAAAGTTATCGTTGCCTGCAAGCGGGCCTGTGACCAGGACACGGTCCAAATTGTCTAAAGATAGATGTGAGGAGCCCAGAACAATGTGGCAGGTGGTGAACGGTCAATAGGAACTTACCGGGGAGCCAAGAAGTTGTAGGAGGAATGACGACTATTACGCGGCTGGCATTTTTGGATCCCTGGATCGTGGAATGGGGAACGAACAACAATATTGCGGATTGGGACGACATTTACACCTTTATCAATAAGCTGTGGCAGCTAACTTGCACGGTAGTGCTCACTGCAGTCTGGAGACGAAACGTTAACAGAATTCACCGCAATAAACGGAGGATCCCCTCACTGGAGGAAGCGAAAACCGTGGTCGTCACCCCAGTACGGGAGGCGTACCGGCGGTTCAAGGGTGGACGTTACCCGGTGACCTCACGATCGCTACTGGGGAAACAACTGACGGACCTACTAATTGCAAGTTGGAGAACGGTTCATGCAGTGGAAAATGCGGTTCGCATACGGCGAATCATGAGAGTCTGCTTCTTCGTGAGACAACCCGGGACCGGGTGGGAGCGGTGGTTGCATTGTGTAAATGGATCCGACTGGCAAATGTGGGAAGCTGGTATGGGCAGCGGCGACAACACACAACAACTAACAACGTAGCAGAATTTGTCGGGCTCCATCGGATGTTGGAGTATGCGGCAGCACGACAGTGGACTGGGCACCACGTCGAAGGTGACAGAGCCTTGATCATCCGGATGATGCGGATCAGGAAACAACCCAAGGCTGTCAAATTGCTGCTCTGGTATCGGCAATCTAGATGAATGCCGGATCAACTAGAAGTGGAGTCGTCGACGCATCACTGTCGAGCACACAACAACATGGAAGACTGACTAACTAACCAGGCAATGAACAGAAAAGACAGTAAAATTGCGTCGTTCACAACCGGAATGGAAGGGCATGCTCTCTACAAAGGCCCTTCCGGGCTGTTGGACGGAGACTTGCAGACGTGGACGAGCGCGCAGGCCGAGAAGGTGACGGTACGAGCAACGACCGGAGCAAAGGCTCTGAAGGCTGCCGACGGAAACACTGAGCATGATGGAATTCCCTGAGAAGAATGGATATTAGAGTTCACTCCACCAAAGGAAGTAACACAATATACCAACCTTATTATTATTACAGTGTTTGCGCTACCGCTACTTTCAAATGTGCATGGAAGTTATATCTAGGTCCAGTTTCTAAGCTGAATCATTACTGTAGCCCGTCATTTGCGGCGATGAACTCGGCCGTCGTGCTTGACAGCGCCACCACTGTCTTCTTCGTCCAGCCCCAATGTACAGGACAGCCGAACAGAAACGCGACGAATCTAGATACAGACTTCCTGTCCTGTACGTCGTTCGCCCAGTCTGCATCCGTCGCAACGCGCATGCCCTCTTCAACCGCTCGCAACTCGAGCTTAACGTCGCGCGCTTGACCAATATATCAGAGCAGGTGCTTCGCCACTGCCCACGCGGTCTTCCTGGGCTTCGAACAGTGATGCGTCAGCTGGTTCATCGCGAAGGCTATGTTCGACCGCGAGACCCGAGCGAGGTAGACCACTTGTCGGTACGGATTCTTCTGCATGAGCTCGCGCTCGCTCTCACTGGGCTCGTCGGTCAGGTTGTCGAGGCGAGACTTGGGGGTCATCGGCGTGTTCATCGCCCTTGCCCATTGCAAGGCGGTATAGTAGCTCACTAATGTGGGTTACTTGGGCCAAAAAATGCCAGTTTTCTCGTGGCGGATCTTCATGCCGAGGAAACTCCTTGGACGTCCGAGGTCTTTCAACTTGATACGCTTTATTCAACCGCCACTAACAGCCGCAGAATGTTCTCTTCTTCACGGTGTGCGATTAACACATCATCCACGTAAAGACACACCAGTAGGAGACTTACGTCTACTTGCATGTGATACAGGTAGGCGTGAGCTGAAGGCCTTAAGCTTGGAGCAACTTGTCTATCTCCATGTTCCACTCACGCCCAGCTTGTTTGAGGCCGTACAGTGCCTTTTTCAAGCGTCATACCTTGCTCTCCTCTCCTCGCTTTTTGAACCCCTTGACCTCTTTGACGTAGACCGTCTCCTTCAGCTTGGCTTTCAGGTACGCAGCGGGAACGTCACCTTGTCGCATGAACATGCCCAGTTTTGAGACGAGGGCCAGGAATATCTTCACACAGACGAGATCGACGACCGGAGCGTGGGTCTCCACATAATCGACTAGGTAGACCTGGTGGACTCTGCGAGTGCATATTCGCACTTTATACTTGTTAATGCTGCCGTCGGCCGCCAGCTTTAGCCGCAGTTGGACCGTGTTGTCGAGCGCGCGCGTTCCCGGCGGGATATTCACCAGGTCGTACGTGTCGTCGGACAGTCGTTGCATGCACGGCAGCTTCGCATAATCCAATCCATGTTATTGTCTGCAGCCGAGCGCCTATCAGGTAGCCCAAGGTCGTTGTTGGCAGCAGCATGCACTCCTCCCTGTCATATCACGCCCTCCAAGTCGCCAAGGGGTAGCCCAAAGCTATGCCTGCAACAGCAGCTCCTGGCCTCTAGTGCCCGTATTTCCGTCCAAGTGGCAGCCTCCCACTCATGCCACTGCGGCGTTCTCCGAACCTCGACTAGATTTAGGGGCTCGTGAATAACCTCGGTGGGGAGGAGATACGCAGCGTTGACAGGCTTTACCGCCAGACGCGTTGAGATTCGTCGCTTAGAATTGTACTTGTTTCTTTCGCCGATGACGCTTGGATATGCGGTTGGCGGTGAGATCGCTGGTTCTATTCGCTTCCTCAACTTCCGCGCGCGTCCAGTGTGTACTGCTCATTGCCTGCTGCACGTCTTCTGTTTGCTGCGGGTTCCTCGAGACAACGCTGGTGGGCGCGACCGGCCTTTCAAACTTCTTTTTGACGTCGGAATCTTCGAGTTCCCTTTCGTCCCCTCCCTCCCCTTCTGCCATCGGCGGTGTGACGTCGTCGCTTGGCAGAACAACTTCGTCGTATAACATGCTGTCCAGAGCCAGCACCCCGGCGCTTTCTCGCATTGTCTGGGTACGTACACTCTATAACCCTTGATGACTTCAGAGAGTCCGATGAACGCACCTAAATCTTCACGGCTGTCGAAGCGAAATCGTTTACGTCGTACTGGTTCTGGCACTCGGATGGCAACTGATTGGCCGAACACAGGCAAATGGCGAAGTGTCGCAGTAGTTTCTCGTGTGGCGTAGTATCTGCTCTCTTTTAGGCACACGGTTACGCACGTACGCAGCATGTTCAAGCGCATCTTCCCCAGATGTAGTGCGGAAGTTGGGAGTCCAACAGCATCGCGCACGCCATCTCCGTCACAGTGGGCGGATGGCTCGCTCGGCTACCCCATTCTGACTGCTTCGATAGCGCACCGAGTGCTGGTGCTGGACCCTGCTCAGCAACGAGGCGTCGGAAGTCCGTCATCCGGAACTCACCTCCGCCGTCCGTTCTTACCACCTTCAAGTTCAAAATCAGCGTAGTCGACTGACGCTCTACAAAGGCCATGAAGTCGGCAGTACGCGCCATCTTTAGTTTTCAATCCGTAGACCTTGACGAAATCTCGGTACATAATGTACTTCGAGCCGTGGTGTGAGCGCTCGATTGGCCCAGCCAGGTCGATGTGACAAACTCTGGAGGCCATGACCGTGGTGCTCGACTTCGTCTTGGGTGCTGGCGCTTCCATGACCTTTGCCCTCGCGCACGACACACACGGAAGTGGATCTGATTCAGTCTCGAGCGCCATTCCAGTCACAGCGCCACTTCATGCGAGCGCTCGGCATGCATCATAACTCAAGTGACCGAGCCGGCGGTGCCAAGTAAGCAGCGATGCAGGCTTGGGGGTCGTGGTGGCTGCGAATGCTGCGCTGCCGAGGCTATGGAAGCTGGACGTTGGATTCACTACCCCATAGACGCCGTCTATAGGTACGACCGTGAGTACGACCCGCCATCGTTTTCCGCTGGTGACCGACCATGAATTGTTGTTGAACAGGACGTGGTTTCCAGCTTGGACGAACCGGAAAACCGAGAGCAGCGTAGTTAAGATCCCCGGCACGAAGACGACGTTGAGAATGACCAAGTCGACGTACTCCCTTTGTTCTTGCCCTCATTCACCATCGTCAGTACGTGCATCTCTCCCACCGTGCTAATCTTCACTGTCCTTCCGTCTGCTACCGTGAAGCACTTCGGCGGCTATATTTCTCTTGTGTTACAGAGACCGTGTAGATGGCTCGTCAGATTGGTACGACGCTCCGAATACCATGAGGATCCTGTGCCATCCGACGCCGGCCCCTCACACAGAGTCTTCCTCGATCGTCTTCTTGACTACGAGCTCCAACGGCGACGCCATCTTTGTACTTTTGTTCATGGGACACGCTGGGTCACGAGCGATGTGACCACGGTCTTTACACCTGTGACACAGTGTGTTGTCGGTCACCCATGCAGGTTGCCAAAGGGCTGTATTTGGACGGGCGGTCGCCGTCTCCACGCGCGCAGAACTAGGAGGTTGGTAGAGGACGACCCGTAGCTAGTTGGGGAGAATGTCCCGATACGGGATATTTTTCGGATTGACCAAACGGTCGCGCATTGGAATCCAGGCTTTACGAACCACCGTGCTACCTAACTTCCGAATCGGCGGCCGATATTGATGTCTGCTACGCTCGGCATCAATCCCGCGTCAATGGACATGGCGTAATTTGATATTGTACAAAACCAAATTGCTTTAGATTGCGAAATGCGAAACCCATTTCAACATCTTTTAGATTGTGTGAAACCAATTAACTTGCGATGTGCCAAACCACTTCAACTCTAGAGCGTAATCTCCTTCTGGCATTGTCAAAACTACAGAACCACACACAAATCGATATTCAGCATGCCCTATTTGGAGGAGCTATTCCCAAAGAATGGCTTCCTTCAATTCTGCCGGCAGTGTGCGACCCTGCAAAACAAGGTTATCAAAAACAGCTGTCACTACATATACAAGGGACTGACTAAGGAGGACCATTTGCGGGCAAGGCCATTTTCAAAGAAAGGGCTGAATCGACAAATGTAGACGATTTGCTTCAACATCCCCAACCGTTCCTGTCACATTGCGCCGTTCCCGCTACAGTAAGACAACCGTTCCCGCCTCAGTGTGGCGCTCCCGCTACAGTAGGCAAATCTTGTCTAGCCTTCACTTGGACGCTATAGAACTCCAGATAATTTTGACTACAGAATGAATGGTGGTGGTTTTACGGCACAGCTACTTTTGTGCCATTAAGTTCACGCTCTATCACTCTCACCTTTCGTTCCGAAGTGGCCACTCTTACATTTGAGCCCAACACTGCAAACTACCAGCACCTTCGCCGCGCAACTCCTCTTTTTCACTATGCAAGATCATGCCACTCCCTCCGAGGTCGACGCTACGACACCGCCTGTGGAATTCACTATCCCCCTCCTCCGGCGAAAGCGTATCCGCCAGAGGACGAGGCTTTGGCTTCTCTCCACCATTGGACAAAAGAGCATAACTTCAACCTAACAAGACGTCGAGCTTTCTACACTGACGAAACCAAGACCACTGTTTGGAAGCGAGGCTTAGACTGCGATCGCTCGGGTGAGCTGAAGCAAACACAACATCTTGCCACCCAAGACCGCTTGCGCACTATGCGTGGTTCCAAGAGAATGTGGAGTAGCATGAAGATTGTCGTCAAGGCGGTTTCCAAGAAATCCCCTCACGGCCCATGGGGAAGTTGTCCACACGCGTAACGGCAGTGCTGTCCACAACCACCCGGCGTCTGAAGACGCTCGCGTCCATGCGTGCACCGACAGCGTGCTGCCTCAACGATGACTTTCACAGCGAGGGATTCCGTGCAAACTCTGGTTGAGGCACAGACCGCTGCGGGTGTGTCTGTGGCGAGCATCCGAGCCACGGTTATCCAAGCTGACCCAACTCTTTCGTCATACCGAAGGACATTGCCAACCGGCGCCGGGAGATGTCTACCCAAACTGCCATGGAAGCCCTATTCGCCAGCCTCACAAATCGTGGTTTCTTTTTTGCTACGCGATAAACCCGGATACACAAGAGCTACACTACCTGTTCTGGGCGCATCCAGCTACAGCAGCTTTGTATCGCCGTCACTACGACGTTCTTGTAATGGACTGCACCTACAAGACCAACAAATACAAGCTTCCGCTACTGAACGTGATTGCGGTGACCGGATTTAACACTGCTGTCCCTGTTGCTCAATGTTGGCTACCTGGTGAAAAGGAGGAGGATTACGTGTGGGCACTGAACATGCTGCGTCTCTTTATGATCGAGTATGACGTTCAAATGCCCGGAGTGATTCTAAGGGACCGAGAGTTGGCGTTTATGAACGCCTCTGATCGCGTTTTCGTTGGCATACCAACCATGGTTTGCCGCTGGCACATGAACAATAATGTTGAAGCCATGGCACGCAAAGAACTTGGCCAAATCTCAGTGGTCAACCCTGTGACCGGGTTAAGCAGCAAGGAGAATACTTGGCAAACGGACGCTTTCATGGCTGCGTTCTACAGTGCTGTGGATGCACTTACGGAGTCAGAGTTCGAAGTCCGGTGTGTTGAACTCAAGAAGTTGAACGTGCGCTTAGCTGCCTACCTTGATGCGAATTGGTGGAAGTACAAAGAACGCATTGTCAGAGCGTGGACGGACAAATACCAGCACTTCGGTGTTCGCGACATGCCCATAGTAGAAGGCACGCATTCAAATGCAAGACTTGGATTCTAACTAGCTGTGGTTATCTTTAGACGGTAATCAAGAGCCTACTGTCCTGGTGGAAGGGAGCAGCATCCGACACTCAGTTACTCTCTAGCGCAATGCTGTGATCACGCCCTTTGCACATCAACCAAGTCGCTATGCAGCAGTGGTAAGGGTGATCAGTGTGTATGCCCCCACGGCAACGGAAGTGCTGTGGCACGATGCGGCAAAGGTTGTACACACTCAGCTGCAAAGAAGTATCTGCTCTGGTGTTTATCGATCGGTGTACGGTAGACCCTGTCTCCACTATCTCATCCCTATCATCGAGTCGAATGGACGGTTGCGACTTCAGCCAGACGACTATGCCAAGCACTGTTGGATCGACCGGTTCACTAGCGAACGCGGGCTACGAGTTCTCAAGCCAGCATACGCCTCAGCCGCTTCCCGAGCGCTGACACGCCCGACATCACATCGCGTGAATGCAGGCCTAAACGGCAATCGGCGAGAACCGACATTCAGCGAGCGAGTGGATCTGAACCACCCTGCGCTACCCCCATCCGCAATGGTGAACGCTACCGATACTAACGTGGTCGTTGTTCCACCAGCCAACGAGGTGCTTTCGTCATATATCCCTGAAAATTCAGCCTTTGCAGAAAGCTTTGTTCCTCCCCGGGCGTGGGAATACGTTGGTTGGAGAGTTTAGGAACTTAGTTTGCCTCATAGGATAGCAATAACTCCAATTTACATAATCTGATTCCAACTTCAACATCAACATAGAGGATTCAGGTGTCCAACCGTATTTTTATAATTGAATATGACTACCTTCTACGCAAGCTGCTTCCTATGCAGACACGAAATGTGCGTTCGATAAGAGCTGGGTTTGGTAAACTCGCGATCGCAAACGCAGCCCACCAGCTTTCCACTTGGCAGTGGGTCGTTCTCACGCTTTTGTTTCTCCTTGTTCTTGGCACTGTTTGGATTCTTGGCGCATAACCAGCGGTGCTTGCGCATCTTGGCGCTCTCGTACATCTTGAGCTTGCAGTACTTGCAGTACTGGCAGTCGTACGTCTTAGCGAGCACACTTGACACGACGTCCGGCTCCCATCGCATGTCCTTGAACACGAGGTAGCAATGAATCCGATAGTTGGTGGCATCGTAGGCGCAACCGCTGTGAACTAAGTCACCTCGGAAGATGATACAAAAGCCGACAGGTATCTTGACCAACCGAGCCTTGGAATCGTCCCTTGACTCGAAGCAACCGCTGTACACCTTTAGCTGCGTATCCTCTTGGACGGCAAAAATGATGCTGGCTGGAACACGCCCTTTGCGAGCCTGAGTCTGTAGAACCCCGGTGAATAATCTTGGTGCAGCTGCTCTCCACCTCCAGGAAGGGAGCGCAAGTAAGAGAAGTCACGAGGAACCCATGCCGAGGTAAATTTGTGCTGTCCAGAAGCGCGCGTCGCAGCTCGGAAATAGCAAAATAGCACCAGACGGCCAGACCTTAGACTGGGCTCGGAACTTATCGTGTTGCTTACCGCCAACTTTCTCAAAGATGGACTCGTAGGAAAGAGACGTCGCCTCACGGAGTAGGTTCGCAATCATACTGTCGGAGAGGTCCAAGTCAACTACCTGATAGCCACGCTCGGGTAGCTTGACTGCCGGGTTGGGCGCCATTTCGAAAGTAAAGCGGGAACGGTCCGTTGGGACGGGAACGTTTTTAAATATGTACCGTTTTGTATATACGTTTGTAGCGGGAACGGCACTCTGAGACGGGAACACCCAAAAATCGTATTGACTTTTGTGTGAGCCTGCGACTGACGTACTTGTCGTCAGAAAAAGCCGGGTCGAGCCCTTTCTTTGAAAATGGCCTTGCCCGCAAATGGCCCTCCTTAGTCAGTCCCATATACAAGGACTAAAAGATCGGCAAATTTAAAGACAAAGAAAGATGCAGCGAAAAGGAAGTTGTTTATATTATTTGTGCCCTGGCGATACATATACAAGGACTAAAGATCGGCAACATTGAAGACAAAAATGCAGCGGAAAAGGTGGTTTTTATATCATTTCTGCCCTGGCGATAGACTTTAGTAGAGCCCCCCTTGATCACTGAAGACGCGGCTCGTCAATTCCACCGCCGTACTGACACAGCTGCTAGTTTGGAAGTGTGCATGTGTGCATGGAACTCGTGTCGGCGGTTTGCATCTCTAGCTTCGTGGTCCAAAACGGACAAGAAGAGGTGTACACGAACACAACATACGCTTCACCCGGTCGACACCTAGGAGGCTGGTAGAGGACGACCCGTAGTAGTCGGGGAGAATGTCCCGAGACGGGATATTTTTCGGGTTGACCAAGCGGTCGCGCATTGGAATCCAGGCTTTACGGACCGCCAGTGCCCGTGCTGCCTAACTTATGTTTTAGATACACCTTTCAAACTGTAATTTTGTCAAGGTGGACGATGAAAAATACTAAAATAATTCTACCATTGAACTATCGAGGATGGACCTTTGTAATCATGGTCCCAAATTTCATTGTTTTGTAAAACTCTTGTCAAGATGGGGAACTTACAATTGGTTCATATTTTTGTCCTACCGAATCGAGCAAAATGAAACAGACGCGACTAGGTCTTGTACAGCTTTATAGCGACTGCTATATAAGTGGTGAAGATCTACTTCTGTGGATTTATCACTTTCCCGATATGGATTGTGTTGCCGGAATAATTGAGCTCTGTTCACTGAGTCGTATCTATAGAATCAAAGACCATCAGTGGAGCTACGGCTCTCTCCAAAAACATACAATTTCCTGACACCTCGTCGAATCATTACAAGCATCAACAGTGCAATCGTCAAATGGGAAGTAGCGCATGCTGATTCTGATGACAGCCCGACAAAACGTGCCACACTTAATCTTGCTGGATCGGACGAGTCTGTCCCTGTCACCTGTTGGCCACAGACAGTGAGTTTACAAGATAAAAAATGTATGCTACTATCATACGTTTAGTGTGATGAATAACTAACGTATATGTATGACCAGCAGGTATGCCGATGTAGTGCTGCCAATCTATGACGCTCGAGAGTTAATTAAACGTTGTCAGGAAGAGCTGGAGTGGGCTCGGATGGATTGGACGCAATACAACAGCGCAGAGATTCCTTTGTACGATGTTTCCACCATGTGCGCAATTCGTGAAATCGCGTTGCGAGTTGCGAAACGCGTGGCGGGATAATGGTTGAAGTGGAAGTTTGCGCTGGGGGTGCCGCAACGGGGATAGGGGAATTCATAGAGTTGATGAACGTTCTGGGGCATCTCGCTGGCAAGACAAGACTCAATGGATTGATGATGTATTTAGTGTCACAATACATATTATCACATCAAACTGCGATGTGTTTTTCCGTGGATCTGGTTCACGTTGAGAACGACACCATTGTGTTCCCGGCTACCTCGACGATAATGAATTCGTATTTTATCGTCCCGGTGTATATACGGGCGTTGAAACATTGGCTCGTACAGATTGTAACTCTCAACAAAATAACTCGACATCTCCGTGGTATTTTATGGTCTTCTTGGTGTGAAATCCAACCTGGACTTGTTGGGAGATAAGTGCACGCTTCCTTTCTTCGAGAATGGCACGCACGCGAGAAGGCAACACACCAGACACATGCTGGCGAGTGCACAGACCCGAATAAGAAGCATTCCATCCAGCAGAGGTTCAAGCTGATATGCATGCGCTCATATCTCAAACTGTGAACAAAAAGCTACTCCTACGTCCGCGACAACCTGATCCGGTGAGCTGTGGCGTGCTATGCCTGGCTCATGCTTACTTCGTCACCGGCAGTTGCACGTTTAAACGAAAGCAGAAGACAGCACACTAAGATATCGATGACATGCGTCTTTGCATCATGTGGCAGTGTTGTGCGATTGCGACAAAATGCAAGATGATCGTGATGCCGATTTTGAAGGAAAAAAGATTAATCAACACTTCAAGGCGACAGATCGAAGCGAAGCAGTGCTTTGAATGTACATATGTAGTGCTTGTATTTCGGGGTTAAAGATAGAGAGTGGAGCGAACTATGACCGCATTCTCATTTTAACTCAATCTTCCACCTTCCACGTTTCATTTGTCACCACACAGTCCCAACGTGTTTATCACAGCAGACTTGGAGGGGTTATTGAGATGCTGTAGCAACGCCCAGGAATTAATATCTTTAAATTATGGTCCTGGTGCACAAAATGACCCATGCTTCCATTCATCACTCAACATTCGAAGCGTTCATCAGGTGGGCTCCTCTCCTCTCCATTGATTCCGTGTTACTCCCTCTAGCTCAACCAAAGCAAAGCGCTGAGAGACAAAAGGCAGATGCGCATGAGGCGGTGGAGATGGACGAAAGCGCATCAGAAGAACAGCGTGTTGACTGGTTACAACGAGTCTTCAGGGAAAACACTTCATTGATGGTGTACTGATAAGAGGTAAGCTGTATGTTTCTTGTATTCACGTTGTGCTGGTGTCTACTTATGTCGTCTTGTACTACTCGTTAGCTGTTTGCAGCTTGGCGCAGTACCGTGCTCTCCGAAGAGCTCAAACGAAACTCGATCGTGTGTTAGGGTAGAGTTTTTCCGCCTCGAAGCTCAACTAACTTTGAGTTTGAGTGGCCGCCAGTCTCCAGCAATCGGGGTGGGGATGGTGTTCATCGGCCCCAAAACTCACCGCAGACCAAGCGACGGAGATACTCTACGCTGTATGGGCTGCTTCGCGAGGCAAGAAGAGACGTTTTCTCGCCATCATGTCCTCGCTCATGGCCAACCACTGCTTCCGTCTCCTTACGCACGGGCCACGAATTAACGTCAGCAACACATTCGACCGTACGCAAGATGATGTCACTGCCTGTGTTCGCTACAACTTCACGATAACGCAGCTTCACTACTTGGCGGAAGTATTGCAACTTCCACAGCCAAATTTGCGGACTACCGAGGGAGACGTGGTCTCCAGCACTGAGGCTCTGGCAATGGTTTGCCGTCGCCTTACCGAGCCGTCGAAGCTCTTTACCGTCGCGAATAAGTTTGGTCGGTCGCCGGCCGCATACAGCCGCATTTGCAAGGCAACAATCGCTATCTTACATCGGATGCACGCTACACTGCTTTATTTCGCCCGCGCAACAGTACTAGATCGTCGGCAAGTTTACTGCAACGTCGTCGCAGCGAAGGGATCTCCGCTCCGGACGTGCTGGGGATTTATAGATGGTACGAAGCAGTACATCGCACGACCAAGCGCTAGACTGAACCCCTCCTCTCCATTCGAGAACCTGCAGCGCTCCGTATACAATGGCCATCCGCGCCGTCACTGCTTGAATTGGCAGGCGGTAACAGCACCCGACGGACTCATTATCAGTTTGTATGGTCCTGTCGAAGGACGTCGCCATGACACTACTATGCTGAGCATGAGTGGACTGCTCGAATACATGTCAACGGAAGACAATTTTAAAGGCAAGCTTATTTACGGAGACCCAGCTTATGGGTGCACAGATTATCTGTGCTGTCCATTTGCGTTGAGTGCACCTGGAAGCCCAGAGGCTGAGTTCAACCGAGAATGAGCAGTGTGAGGGAAGCCGTTGAGTGGGGGTTCGGTAGGGTGAAGACGCTTTGGTCGTTCATTAACTGGAATAAAAAGATGCGGGTACGTCAAACTCCAGTTGGGAAATTATTCTTCGTAGCAGTACTGCTAACGAACTCTCACACATGTTTGCAACCTCATGGCAACCAAATCTCCATGTACTTTGGCATGCGACCGCCACCGTTAGATGATTATCTAAGCAACTAATTTGGTTTTGGTATCTACTCTACTTCTCAAGTGTTCTTTCCCATTGCTATCTGTAGCAACCTTATCATAAAAGCTTGATTATCTTGCTCACGTTGTTGATCAGCAGCTTGGCGACGTTCTTCACGTTCACGCTCAGCTACGAGGCGCTTTTCTTCGAGCTCAAGTCTTCTGGTGGCCTCTTCCCTCTCAAACTGCAGTCGTTGATTCAAATACTCGTACTTGGCTGACGAGTCCGAGATGGACTGCTCTATAGCTTGTGCAATAGAGTCCCGCACAACGCCGAGCTTCTCGCGTTTGCTTGCCTTCGCTCCTCGACGTAATCCAGCAGAAGCTGCTCTTTTTGCCCTGAGATGTCACGAGGGTGTTCATCTTGCGCGGTAACCTCTTCACCAACTGCAACGTCATCACGGTCAACACCCTCCTCCTCGTCTTCTACCTCCTCCATAGCAAGGCGACGCATCAGCTCCTTCCAGTTGTCCATGCGGCACACTATGTCTTGAAGCAGGACGTCTCGCTCTTCAAGTTCTTCGGTGGTTCCTGAAGAGCGCAGCGATGCTCGCTGCTCCGCACGGAAAACACGTACTAGTCGATCGAAGCGGGTACGCAGCGCAGGACCTTCCTTCTTAACAAACCCTTCTACAGCTCGGCACTTCTCAGCAACCGTGTCAAAAGCCTTCATGATACCATTAGCAGTGCCCACAGCCGCCTCCCATGGCCGCACTAAGTTCACACAACGCAACAAGGTAAGATCATCGGCCGCATTGAAGTTTTTCCGCCCAGCGTTAGGCGTGTCTGCGCTGGTCCCGCAGAGAGCAGGACGTTGTTCTTCTTGGTCGTGTGCTTCGTATGTCGCCATTACCACCGAAGCTAAAGTGAAACTGAAAAACTCGCTGCCCGAAACGCACTTTTGAATGGACGACAAGCTCCTTTCAGTTTTCATAAACGACACAGCTCTGAAACTCAAAGTAAACTCAAACCTGTCTTCGAAAAGTCTCTATTATGTCGTTACCAAGCAACTACCAGTAGCTAGTTTCTCCATTCCGCATGTGTGGCTCGGGCCGGTTCAAACCTCGTTTTACCAAAGGTTCGACGTTTAGACAAAATTGAGAAGGTGTGTTAAGTTGTTTGATGTCTCTGGAATGAGCGTCAAGGTGCGGGAATGTGTTTAAGTGAAGGTGCTTGAAGGTGCATAAAATTGTGCAAATTCCGCTGTGAAGGGGCACAAAGGCGTGTGAAGGTGCTGCAGTTGTCCAAACTGGTATTGCTTTTACGAGAGCACCCGAATTCAGCCGGAATTCACAATATTGACTCTGAAGTATGCATTATATTATCTAGCATTGGGAATGTTTTTGTTGGCGTTGACGTGTTTGCCTACGCAGCCGTATTTTCGGACCAGCAATCACGACGCCAAAAGATAAGCTGGGCTGATGGCGACAGCATGAACATTGATAGCATAGGAACAGATTAAAGTGGACCACATAACACAATCGATGATGAAAGATCGTGTCGTTCATGCACAGACGGGATGCGCGTCGATTGGTAAGGCTATAAAGAGGAGATCAAGATCAACAGCTGAACTGATGATCTAGAGGTGACATTATCTGTGCAGTGTATAGCTGAGGCTCACTGCGAGGAGTCGCCTGAGAACAATTGTCGAAATGGTTGAGGAGTGGACGGAATGATAAAGAAACGAGTGACGAATTTGCCAAGCTAGCGAACGTAAAAATGAACAACCATGATCTCTTCGAAAGATGGGATGTCCAATATAAGAAGTTGCTAGAGACAAAAAGAGGATCCAAAGCGCGACGTACCGGTGAAGAGATAGGATTTTATCTCTGTCGCCCACCCATCTGCCATTCATGTTAATACATAATTAACAGTGCAACAGGCGCTACGACCAAATGATGAGCTAAAGCAAAATGTGACGGCAACAGCATCGTATCTGAACTATATAGCAGGAGAGCAGTATACGTGGTGAATACAATTTTGGGTCCACCAAAAGAGATGGTAGACTGGACCATTCGAGGAAAGAGATATTGTGCTTTTCAAAGTTTTTGGCTAATCAGGCAGAAAAAAACCTTTTTCAGCAGCGCGGCTAAGTATTCCCAGTGACATTAATTCTCCAGAGACTTCAAGTTAGAGCTTGTTTGAGCATAGGATTTGTAATTCACCCAATCAGAGCGCCTACCAGAGTAACACTCTTAGCAAAGACTTCGATCGGGCAACAGAACTAGTGGTGGAGGGTCAAAGTCTGAATGGTTGGTATTGCCTCGCCATTCTGGAGTTTCCATGCTTCGCAGCAGTTAAAGATGACATTCTCAACAAGACTTACGTTGGAGAGGAATTGTGCTCATGAATGTGTATTCAATTGATGTAACTACCGTATCTAGCGTTTAGGACTGTTTGAACGCAGTCTTAGTCGTTAGTACAAGCTATTTCGCACTACAGACAAAGCCTCGCACTACGACCTCCAGGTGGCCCAGCCATGTTCATTTGTCCAGGCGTATGTGAAGGCCTACCCATGCTTCTACTTTGAAGAACTACGCGCTGAACTACGTGCTCGCTACGAGAATTCAATTTGTGCCCCGACTCTACGATCTGTCGCGCATTGCGCTTGGATCTCAAGCTCACCAGGAAGGTGCTGACTAAGCGCGCACGTGAGAGCCTGTCGCGCGAGAGGAGAGAGTACGCTGCTCGACTACCTCCATCCTACAGCGGACCAGACCAACTCGTCTTCGGTGACGAGACTTCAAAAGATGCAAGGTAAGTTCTCGTGCTTTTGTGATGGCTACATTTTCAGACTAACCAATTATGTAGGTCTGTACTTTGCCGCTACGACTGGTCAGCCAGCAACACGCCATGTCATGCCACGGTCCCGTTTAGCCGCAGAAAGCGCTTTTCAGTTCTTGCGGCCGTTGATGTCCTGGTTTTTTTTTTCGTGGGGAAATGTAGAGGGTACTTTCACAAGGACTGGGTTTCACGAAGTTTTCAAGGACGAGATTCTGCCTTTTCTCAATCCATGGCCACTACCGCGCTCGATAGTGGTCCTGGATAACGCGAAGATTCATATGTACAAGGAGCTGCAGGAAATGATCCACGTGACAGGAGCGCTGCTCTTTTTCCTACCACCATACTCGTCGGACCTCAATCCTATCGAGGTAGGATTTTCGTTGCTCAAGCGCTGGATTCAAAGCCAGGCCAATATAGTATTTCGCGAAGACCCCCTTGCAGTTCTTACTGTAGCCATGTATCAATGCACCAGACAAAAAGAAGAAGTAGGGCAAAATATGTATCGCCACTGCGGCTGCAGTCAAAACAAGCTGTCGATTAAAGAAATATAGTATCGCTACCTTTGCACTTCCAGATCTACGATCCTTAATCTTGCATGTGGTCGGTGTCCATCACATTTCCTGCTGTTCTTGCGTTTCCGGTCAACTACCGTTGCCACTGCGGCTAAAGGTCTCTTGTCAACTGCGGCAGCCGTGTGGGTCTTTTTGGGGTTATGGCTGTCCGCATACACTCCGTCCGATTTCGTCAGGCGACCAAGGAGGCCTATCCGTTTGTCCAGGGCCGCATGCGGGCGGATTTTTGTCTCCGAGTTGACAGCCAGAAATCCAACGGTGTGGTCTGTCTGGGACATGTCCTATTGACGAAGGCAGACCGTGCCGCTTTTACGTTCGATCTCTTGCCAACCCCGCCGGGCAACGAGTCAGCCATATTCTGCAGTCGTTGCGAGAACATCTCGTAGATTTCACTCGGGTGTTTGTTAGCACCGCGAATCATGTCGCGAATGACGTCTTCGTCAATCTTGGTGGAATACTGCCGAATCAACAGCTTTCCTTCTTGGTGCAGGGTCAGCTTAGGCTTCGACATCCATGCCCTGTCGAACCACTTAGATGCGTCCCCGTTAAGACAAGCTCGAACAAAGCTGCATTTAATCAACTCTGACTATCGGTGATTGTGACGAAGCTGTGCTCCCAAAATTTAACCGTTGGATTCGGTCCACCACGCACGTTGCTATCGAACTCGCCGGGCAGGATGGCCCCCGTGAAAAAGTTGATCGACAACTACTTGAGGTTTGGCTTGCCGCCGACCTTCAGCTTCTGGACGGCCGCCGTAACTGGGTTGTTGTCGTGGATCGTGCGCAAATCATCTTCATCACTGCTGCCGTCATCGTCACTGGCGCTATCCCCTCCGTCATCGTTCTTACTTCAATCGTTTCCATCGCCTCCACCATCAGCGTTCGGGCTGCCGATGTCGTTGCCTTCGTCAGAAGCCATGTCGTCTCCGCTCGAGTCCGCGCTCGAACTGGCTTGGCTTGCAGCTGCGGCCGTGGGGGCTCTAGCCGTTCTGGTCGCGCTCGCTGCCGACGAAATGGCTACACGTCGTGTCGACTTGCGTACAACTGTGTTCTTGTAGTGGGAAACTGTATCCATCTTATGGACTTCAAACTATCAAGAATAAGAAGGCGGCAGGAGCTGACACTTGGTTTCCAAATCTAAAATACAAAAATAAAACAAAAAATATGTCAATATCAAGAACAAGATTTAAAGCAACAAAAAGCATCATACTCTCTCGATCCATTCCAGCATTACAGCTTCGTCGCACCATGCTCTCTGCTGCACCGTTTGCAGGCGGTTTCGCTTCAGAAACCGCCTGAGAAAAACACGTTGCCGCCTCTCGTTCTTCGGCTTGAATTGTTTGAATCTAAGAGGGCAAGGATAATAATCAAGCAGCGCATAGATACACAAAGCAAACTGTTTTTCAGCATTTCAATTATCCAATCAAGCAATCTAGACAATAGTTAGTAAAACAGAAACTATCGTTATAATCGACTTTTTAAAACTCACTGTTTTGCGAGGTCCGGGTTGCGTGCATACACGGCAGCTCTTTATGCTGACGGAGTGTAGAACTTATTTGGCGCCTTCTTGGCAGCCCATTGAATCGTGGTTTCTTGCTTTTCCACGATAGTAGGTGGAGCAGTGCAGCTGCGGCGGCTACAACGGTAATTCCAGCTTGTGCCTGTAGAGCACTGAGTTTGGTCTTGTTCGTGTTCTTGGGACGCCGTGGCGTTACGCCTGAAGGCTCGTCCAAAACAAAGAGTGCCGTCGATCGAGGAGCGTCACACCAGCAATATTTTTACGGCGTAAATATCCTGTTTGGATTTGCATATTTTGTTAGGAGCAGAAGTTTTTATGACTGTCTCACTCAATCCTAGTTTTACGATAGGTCGTGACCTATTTGCAAGATCCCCTTTGTCTATACCCTCTATTGGACAATATCGATGCGTCGACGGAAGTCCTTCATCGTCTTGTACAGGTGAATGAACCTTGTACGTTGGTCCCGATCTCTTCATCTGCTGAGTGACCAAGTAGCTCGGAACCATGGTCCGCAAAGAGCGCAAAGAAGACGCCACCATTACACAGCCCAATATATTTAGAACGTGTAGGAGGTTCATCGCGTGTCTCCTTGTCTATATCAAGCTTGAAAATTGTGATGGCTTTGATTGGCTTCTTGATAGAAGTACCGACGAATTTGGCCAAGTGATGTTGGGTTATTCTCGATCTGCCGTTCTGACGTACACTGAGCGGTGCCTAGCAGTCGGATCGTCATCTGAAATGAGCACGAGCAACCCTGAAGATATAAATGAATAGTTCTCCTCGAGACATGGGGAAAGCCTTTCGCGTCAGCATTCACAGCAGACAAGCTCGTGGTAAACCAATTACAGGAGGGCGACGACAGCAAGCACCTACGTACAACATAGATGAGCAGAATCACAACCGCATGCCCCAGGAAAGCAACAATGGAAGACGAATGACATCCTGCCAAGTCCTACTAAAACCGAGACTGCTATAGAACAGTGAAATCAAATACATGTAGTGGATCGACTTACCAATCACTTTAATTTGACTTAAAAGTCAATGTTTTATTGATTCATATTGGGCTCTCTGGGGAAACTTTAATTGGGAGTTTTGTATGTTTTATGTTACCGATACCCAATTAGTAGCGCCTTGCTCACCAACATGTACCCAGTAAAAACGCCACCAATACAGTCCATGTTTCACAAAAAATGGGGGTGAAAAACCCATGTGTTGGCCAATCTTTCGGACGCCTGCGGTTTAACATCCGTGTACGAAGCACGCGATGTCCAACTCTGGGTGTAGCAATGTCTCTCAACCAAGCAAAGGAAGCTTGCGAGTCGTACCGGGTAAGGGTTCTGTCACCTGGGAGCACAGCGAGTCGCCAAGGTTGATTGGGACCGCGCCGAGCTCGTAGCATGATTGCACTTCAAGTTCGTGTCATCCGTCCAAAAACGGCTACCGTTGGTATTATTTTAAGTACCAAACATGACCAAGCATAGTAAACTCAAGTATAGCAATATCAGTCAAAAACATGGGCAATATCGCCAGCCTAAAAAATGGTTCTCCCCGCCTAGCCTATCGGTATCTTGTTCCGCTCAATGATGGAAGGCACTTGTGACTACGCCCAGCTCCAAATTCTGAAACGATCCACCTGCACCGATCCACGCCCAGGTATACCACCCAAGCCAACCCATCCGACGCCCTAGCAGAGACCAGTCAAGTATACAGTTCAGGACTATATACGCCATAACACGTATGGCTAGATACTGTGGTGGTTGCGTGGTGTCGTTGATTAGTGTGATCCTGCACCTTGGCGGGCGAAGACTCCGTCGCACTGAGCGTAGACGTAACGTCACCGAAGCACCTAGTGCATTTGCACATGCTTTGTTCTTTGTAACGAGCTAGTACTTGTCTACGAGGAGATAAGTAAATTGCACTGAAAAATACTTATTCATATGCAATTGTTGGGCAGCTGCCCGAGCCTGGAGTAAAAGCAACAGCTGACTAGCTGCGGGTTGTGTAATAGCACTCAAGATGAGTCTCAATCGCTAGGATCCCTGTACCACGTTCTTGTAGGGAACGCTGGCTCTTGATGTGTGTACAACCCAGCCACTCAGAAGTAGGAAACAATGGAGACACAACCAAATATACCAAGTAACCAACAAGTGCTTGTTCTTCTCAAGCGCCGATCTACAGATTAAAAGTCTTGTTGTAGTCACAACAATTGAGCTATGGCCACTCGCACGTCTCCCCGAACGTCCACTCGTGCGTCCGACGCCAGTAAGAACACCACGAAGGCTACTCCGTCTCGTACGAAAACTGCTCCGGGTCGCAAGAAAACTACTCCGACTCTCCCCAAAAGACTCCTAAGCCGACCTCTCCTCGTTCTAAAAGCCTACCAAGGTGGCTCCACCAAAGCAGTTGGTGCCGCCTGGTGTCACTGGTGTTTGTCAGCCTCTGGACGTCGCTATCATGAAACCGTACAAAGACCACATCTGGTACGTAATAATTTATCGCCTTTATAATGGTTTTCGCATCTAACTTTTGCTAAATATTATGCTGTGCAAGCTACGAGTAATACCACGAATCCAACCCGTTTCCGAAGACTCCTGACGAAAGGCGAGCGCTTTTATCGTGGTTCGTAATTGAAGCATGGGGTTATGTTTCGAAGTAAACTATCAGGAAAGGCTTTATCAGGGCTTGGATCACGCCTTACGGACCGCGCGACCGAAGTGGTAGATTTCGAGTTCTAAAAGTCTCAGATGAAGATGCTCCCATGGTGCATGCTACGGATAAAAACACTTAATCAGCGTTGACCAGGACGTTTTTAGGACAGGGTGTCACCCCTATCATTGTGTGCATTTCGCCCTTTTTGCTAACCAGCTGTGGTTTTTACGAGCGTCGCACTCGATCCGTCTGTCTCACTCAATCCGATTGTTACGGTACTTGCTCGGTAAGGTCAAGAACGATAACACAAAATGTTTAGTAATACAACTTAAACCACTACTACGCAAACAGCTTCTTAGACGTCGTTTTATAGTTCGACTGGGACTGGGAGCACGTACCGTTTAACACGGCGCGGGATTGTTGTCCTTCCCAATTTGATGTCGTTTCGAAGCTGCACGCGCCTGCACGATACGTCTGTTACCTCTGATGGGTGCGGGGTTTCAAAGTCTTCATTCAGTTCGCGATTGAATCGCTCGAGGGGATTGTTCGTGCGCGCCACAACACTCTTGCTGAGACCGTGCACATTCAAAAAATTGGCGGTAGTAGCTTCAGCCACATGTGCTCAAAGTACTTTCAAAACGAATCCCATTTTGCACTTCAGTAGATAATGCTGTTCTTGGCGCATCGCTCCCGAATTGCACTCTTCATCGATGATATACCCTGAGGATCGGTTTGGTTCCGGTTAATCACCGTGAGCATGTCTAAGAAGCCTGACGGTATAGCCATCTTCGCTTGATTTCATGAATGGGGTACTTCAGCATAAGCCACCGGCATGCTTGTATAGATGCCGATGACGAATGTTTCAAGAACCAATCGCTCACCGAGTTGATAAATGCGGCCTCCAAGACGCGTAATAATTATTTCGGCTTGATCGCCTCACCACACGCATTCGAGACGAACTGAAATACGTGTCGTAGCTCTTCGACGTGCACAGCGCGTAAACAAAGACTGGGATGCAGAGCTTCGTGCCCCGATCGTATACCATTACCACAACGCACTGTGCTTGTCTGGTACACAGGGAATGTGCCGTCCACAAACAGCGTGATGTTCTCGTACCGGAGTAAATTCAACAGCGAGGGTTCGCCCAGACGGTCAACCTGGCCAACTCATTGTCCTTGTTGCTCCAGACATGGTGGAATTATAACAACATAAACAAATAGTTACTGATCTTGCAGTTCATAAGCGGTGGCACTTCACCTCGCCCGTGTATATCCGTCCAGTAGTGTAGATCTCGAGCATGATGTACTCGTTTAATTACTTGCATGCGAGCCATCCCCGGACAACTATGTTGTCCCTTCTGTCCTGTAGTACTTGAAGCTTATCTCATCCCAGATTTGGAGTGGCGTCGCCACCGTAGACATCGCCAACTGGTCGACCTCGCGCTTCATGCCAGCAGTGCCATTGAGCACATCTGTCTCGTCCTGGGTCGAAAGAGCTCGCATCGATAGCGGGACGAAGGTGTGTGGAATGTATCGGCAAAGACATATTCAATTACGGCAGCGATAAACGCTAGCTTCGCTTTGCAACTCTCGACTCCGGTAAAAATAGCAGAGGTACGTCATCTTAATCTGCGTGCAAGTTGCGCGCGTGTACACGTAGCCTTTTATATACAACTTCGTGGTCCCTCGCGCTTTTGGCGAGCTGGTTCATCGTAACCACTTAAAAGTGGAGACAATGGACTGCATCGCCCCGGGCCCAGGGACTCTTGGCCAGCGGAAGGACTGGCACCCGAAGGCGAAACGTCGGTACCTGACGAGTCGTCCTCGGCGCTGATGTTACTGCAGCTACTTGTATCCACCACATCTTGCGTCATGGGCTTGGCGGTGGGTGTGGGTGTGTTCGCATACACGTTCACCAGCTGCAACAGAGGGTACGTCGTCGGCATTGCGGCCGCACCGACGATCCCCATCTCCGGTAGTAGCACGAAGAACACCAATGGTCAGAGAGCTGCGGTTGCCATTGCTGTCCCGATTGACGGCACGATTGACTGTATTGGCTGTATGACGGTTAGTTTGGCTGCAGGTGCCACTACCTGCGACACCATGAACGCCAGCTGCTTATTGGGGATTGCTCACATGAGCGCCACCTCCTACTTCAAAACAAGTGTCTCCTCCTTCACCAACTGCGGCGTCACCTCGTTCACCATCTGTTGCGTCACCTCTGTCGTCCAAGATGCGCTCCCAGGTGTCACCTGCAGTATCGGCTGCCTGGGCCTCGTCTCGGCGGGAAACACGTACACGGCGATCTTTGCCAGCTCGTGGTGCAGTGGTATCACGTTGGAGAGCGCCCGGGCCGCGACCTTCACCAAGAAGAAATGCATTGGGTTGGATGCGGGTGGAGGATGCGTCAAAGCTGTTGTCGTTGCGCTGTGGTCTCTGCAGGATGTCGGCTCGGCTGCGCGGATCGTCCCGGCTGTCATCGTGAGTATTTGTCGACGCCGGACGCCAGACGCGAGAAGCGTGGGCGGTCATGGTCGTTTGGTTGGATCCTGCAAAAAAGGAGAAGTGACAAAACGAATGGATACAAATAATATGTATACTAGGTCTCATATTAGAGACCAATACAAAACCCCAAGACCTATATTGACGTGGCCACCATGGAAACAACACGACTGGCCTGATTGTGACCTGATCCGCTTATGACGTGTAATAGATCCTACGGACGCATCGACAGCACGGCGGACATGTCCTGGAGGAAGCCTGAAAAAAGACAGGCGTATGTGGTACGTACGAGTCGCTGACTGAATTTGCGGTTGGTCTTGCCAGTATCGCACCAGGAACGCACACCATTGAGAGAGATTTCAGTGTCTTGATGCGCGTGAAAGGACTCCATCGTGGCCGACTCAGTACCGCGATGGAAGATGAGATTCAAGCGCGACAATATTTCTCCAGTTCATTGTAAGAACGCCGGTGTCGCCAAAACACTCTAAGGGTTATTGTGGGTTCTATTCTAAATTTCCATGGGCGATTCGTTGAATCAACCGTGGCCTAATCGCCCGAGCGTATACAACGCGTATAGTGACACGGTTAAGTACGAGTCAAACAGCTGTTTCCCTTTCGGACGATCCCACTAAGGCAGGTGTTGCGACCAAGGGAAATAATCGTGGATATGTCCAAGGCGGTACCAGGACTCAGATCACCTGAGCAAACCCATGAAGCCATATGGGAAGATACGTGCGTATCTTCCCCACATGCTATCATCATTTTTGAAGACAAAGCTCGTGGCCATCCGACACGCCCATCATTGACAGTGGTCTGCTTCTGGTAGTACCATCTTCGAAGTATGTACTAGTACAATGGTAAATGATGAAGCTAAGAATCAAAGCAAGTGTATTGAAGTTAGCACTCACTATACTATGGTAGCGTAACCAAACGTTTATATTCCTATAGGAACAGCAGCACTGCCACTCACCAGCATGACCTGGACGCCCCGGCTTTGATTCGACTGCACATCGTGGATCATGCTCCGTGCACTTAGGCGCTTGACGTAGAGTGCATTGAATCCTTGCTGTTCGTTGTATTCCCAGCACCCAGCAGGTAGCGCATATTCGCAGGCTTGCGCGCTAATAGAACCTAGGCAGAATGTAGTAGAATAGCTCGAACCGGCGAGCGGTCATCGTGTTGGCGGTGAACAAACCGGACGCGTAGTCTACAACGTGTCTGATAAAAACTCAGCATACAAAAACGCCACAATTGTATATAGTCCTTCTGACAGGGGTTCGTCAACGCCACGACGTCGAACTCCTGCAAGTCCAGCCGCTTGATGCTGTTGGCGAGATCTCTCGTAGGCTGCCTGCATGAGGGAATCGTAGTAGATGCGCATCTTCACCGATTTAACGATAATGGCGCACCAGTGTGCGTCCTTGAAGTACTGTTTCCACAGTGTCCAATTCGACAGCTTCCTTCACCTTCGTCAATATACATGTGTCGACCACCGGAACCGGTCGGTTGCGTGTACGCTTCGGCTGTCGTTTTGACCTCTGTATGCCGGCAAAACGAGCTGACCGAAAATCTTGAATTAAACGCTGGCACAGCGATCGGATGAACGAATCGCTTAGCCAAACAGGTGGTGTAGCTCGATACAGCATCGAAAAGTCATGATCAGGACCCGCTTCGAGTCCTGCGATTTTGGCGTACGGATATGTTCTCCACGCGGTCGGCGACCACGCGCACCTCATTGTGCAAACATGCGTCAACAGATCCAATGACCTCCTGCAATAACCACGCTTTCAAATTCTCACCGAGCTTGCACGCTTTCTTCACATTCTCAACCCGCCTAAATAGTTCGATCTGGCTCCTTGAGAAGTAGCCGATGTCCTTGATGTGCACAACTTTCACGGGCTTGGTACTAGCGTTCTCTGCGTCATCGTATAGAGCGATCGCCTCGTCTTCATTGTTGGACACCGGGAATCCGGGTAGGCAGGCTTTGAGAAGACTTGGTCGTAGGAGGTAGAATGTGTCAAGTATGAGCACGGGATTCTTCATCCTTTTGTACACGATCTTCTTCTGCCCGGTGGTTGCGCCCTTAGCTATAACACAGTCGAGGCGCTCGCTTGTTTCGGATAGGTTTGGCTGGTGTCGGCCAAACGCGTCCATCAGGTCCTTTAGACTACGATACCCGGCGTTATCTTTGGCTTCCTCGGACGCCTTGTACCAGCGACGACCGGCGCGCTCATCGACTGCAGCCTGTTTGTGGTCCTTCTTCTTCTGTCCTGGTCGACTCGCCTTCACACTCAATTGCATTGTGTGACGCGCAGTGGTTCCGCTCGGTCGGTCAGAAGCCAAACCACTTGCACTATCCAAAGAGTTGGAGATGCACCGGAAAACTGGCACATCACCACTTGTCAACTCCAATGTTCTTCCTTGGGGTGCGCCTGCTTTGAGAGTGCGCCACATGTCTTGGCCCCAGTCGAGTGCAAGATAGAATGCATCCGGCTCCTCAATGTCGGCAAGTTGACTCGAAATTAATTGTGTGACACGCACAACCTCTCGGTAAGGCTCTGCATGTGTCCGCAACTTCTTCTTCACACGTCTTGACTCATCCACGTCCAACAGATTATACTCGAAGTGTTTGATGGACTTTATCGGCGCGTCCACACTCCTCCACCTGCAGATCACGAGATTGTTTTGCACACATATTATACATGTGTGTGCTTACCTCTTGTCGATGGCCTTCCAAGGCATCACAGCACCCGGCGCCTTCACAAATTTCCGATATGCGATGGCATGGCGACACGGTAGTCGCATCGATTGCGCGAAGCTGCAGTAGCAGCGCCAGTCTCCTACGTGAAGCCGACGTGTGCAGCGCCCCTGTGTACAAGAATTAGAGAGTCGTCTAACGTTTCAAATCCATATTTTGCTGCCTTGTTCAAACCAGCCGCGTACTCAGGCTGTAGCTGTTCCGCTGTGAAGTGAGTAGTGGCACGGAGCACGTTGCTTAACTCCTCATTAAAGCCTACCTGCCAAGTTTTGAGATCTTGTGACGGTATTCCTTCTCCTCGCCCATATCGTGGTTGCAAAGTGCTCGAATGCATGCAGCCATACTCGTGCTAGCGTTCACGTGCGTGTCCTTAATTTCTCGAAGAAATTTTCGAGTCGGTTGTTTGTATGGTTCTTGAAGTGTTGAAGCTTTGCACGGTGGTGCATGGCCCACATATCCTGAGTGGCATCCCAATTCGTCTCGAAGTAGTCGTAGAAAGACTCCATCCCTACGCGGGAGCAGATATCCTCCAGCGCAGCGTGGTGTTTATCGTAGTCCTCAGCGGATTGGGCGTAGACCATCGCGTGGATAGTGCCATCGATTAACTTGGCATCTTCTGACGAGATTTTGCCATACTCGGGCTTGCTGCGCTTCTCTCGCAGCCACTTTAAGACGTGAAATTGGAAGATCATGATACGGGATTCTGGAAACTCTTTCTATAATAACCGGATCTCGTTCATGTCCTTGTCGACAATTATCACTCTAAGCTGCTTCAAAGCGTCGGAATTCGCGCGTTTAAAGTGATCGATAGCTTGAAGCATGTGCCAGTCACTGCTGGACTCCATCAGTGAATGCTGAACCACAGAACCATTGCGGAACTGGTACATTACCATGAATGTGTGAAGCTGATAGTCGTCTCTGTGCAAGTATCCTGGTTTAGTCCTGTATCGTTCTCAGACATAATTATCATGAACCTAACGCACCTATTTGTCTTGTGACTAGAGCCAACCAGCAGTCCCTCGGGAAACCGACTGAACATCCGACGCATGTGTGCGGTAGACAGCAATATCACTCCAACCTTACTAGACTCGTTCTCAGCCACAGTCGATACATTTTCACGGTCAGCCGCCTTGAACCGAGCCACCTCAGCTGCTGTAGCGTCGTGGTCATTAAGTGTGGAGATGATAGACTTTCTTGTGCTCACCATGTTGTCCACGTCGGCCATGATAACATTCTGGTCATGCTTCAGCAGGTACTGGAAAATCGTCGAGCGCTTTGCGCCTGCGTCGAGCATCCCTTCGACTCGAGCTTCGACCATCGGGTCGGAAACGCCACGTGAACATGGGTACGTACTGTACCCATGTTCACGTAACGGCCCCTGGCATGACTCGCAGCTTCCACCCTTCCTGAGTGTGTTGCCAAACCTGAACTGGCACCCGGTACACCGGATGTGCTGACGAGGCCGCTTACCTTAAGCGCGCGACTTCCGCTGCTTCCACCCGTGTGTACAAATGTACACACGCATGTACATACCAAGATCCTCTGGAAACAGGTCGACTTCGCCCTGCATTTCTTTTTAGATTTCATGATCCGGTAGTTCCACTCAGCGTGGCCTTGACACTCCGACACTGGCAGGCCTTGCTGCGATCGACGACAATAGTCTTCGAAATACATGTTCCACGCGTCCCAGTCATTGTGCCAGATCTGTGGCGGGTCGACACTCACCCTGCATTTCTGCAGACTACTCTCTTGGCTATTCCGGGGTCACGGCCTCCACCCCCGTGCCATCGTCAATGGTCGACTCGGCAGCCCCCCTCGCCTTCACCATCCTTGCCATATGAATCCTGGACATAATCGCATTTGTACTGGCCCGTCCCCATTTTCGGCTGAGGGGTCATCGTCACATTCTGGTGCATCGCTATCGTTTTGCTCAACACCATCAGCCACTTGCGACACAATCTTATCCTCTGCATTTCCCCCTTCTTGCTCGGTGACACTAGCCTCCTCAAATACTTCTCTTGGCTCAGGCACTTCGTGTAGTCTGGCAGCGCGACGACCTTGGCCTTCGTCACGCAACTTAGCTCCTGGTCTTGACCTAACAACAGCTGGCATAACGTCGGAGAGGGACGAGGCTTCACTGTCCATTCCTTGTGAGCGTAATGAAATGCTCTGGAGACGGAGAAAGCGTTTGTGCAGTCAAAATGAGACTTCCGGAAGACATGAGAAGACCATTACGCTTGGGGAAGGTTGCTGGTACTGCGATGCTTCAGCTAAAAACCGCTGGGGGTGCTCCATGGTTGCAGAGGGCCATGGTTTAAACAACGGGATGGAGTTGGTGGCTTCCAGACACCACACGTACGTGAGTCAACCGTACACGACCAAATACAGCGACAGGAGGTTTGTGGGCGATCGCGTCGGGTGGGCTCTCGCCCCGGCGCGCGCTGGGCGCAAGTACGTCGTAGTGCAGTCTGTAGCGTAGGATGGCGATGCCGAGCGTGCTGGCAGCGCGTAGTGGCAGCGATCGTTGACGGGCGGTAATGCGTGGCGAGTGGTTAAGGCTCCGTTAGGCCAACTGGTATGACCGTCTGTCAGCTTCCTCGCTTCTGTTAGGTTGAGGGGAAAGTTTTACAATATTTTACGGAAACATCCTGTCCCACATCTTGGACACCAAATAGAAATCCGTGGTCACGAGGGCAGCGTTCCACTACTGACGTGAATTTGTATGCGAGCGGATTGGTAAACCGCCCCAATTCGGCAATTTTGTGACGGAATTCACAATAACATCATCTGGTTGAGTATCCATCCACCGTTTCGTTGTAAAACCAAGAAAACTTAACCAGGGGATGGCGATCAAGACTGAGCAACCGTGGTTCACTGTAGGGAAAAGCAACGCTCGCCGCAACGTACAGGCAGTGCGACAGGGCCAACAGCCGGTCAAACAGTGCCAGCAGCGAGCAACAAAAAGGACAAGAAAAGGGGTTGTAAACAAGCTGTTCGCACAGCTAGTTAACTGGAGCTCCGTGGGAATACATCCTGCAGATGCTCAACGCAATGAATGAATCTGCGAGAGATATCCGACGCAAGAATTTCCTGACACGAACGCTCCAGGACAAAACGAACACCCAGACGAAGGAAGAGATTCAACTCGACTGGCAGGACAACATACCAACTGAACAAGCGGAGAAGTATCGACTACTGAGTAGCTACTGGAATCTAGTTATACCAGAGTACGTGCAAAACCTCAGGACCCTACTGCATGGGTGGGTGGTAGTGGATCGACTACAACAACGAGAGGTAGAGATCAGACTACGTTTCCTACATTTCGAGCACGACCTAGAAAGCAAGCCGAGAGCAGCGACAACGGCGGAAGCCCCACCTCCTACCTCAGAGCGGTGGAAGGAGGAACTAGCAACAAGGAGGGAGGCAGACTCACTGAAGAGCATGAACGACTGAGAAGGTTATGCCTACAGCCGGCAATGCGACTGGCCACTCTTAGGCAACGAACTGAGGACGAGGACAAGGCCTTGCTGCTCATCATCAACGGAGAACTAGAGCTAGTGCAACCGCCGCACTTCCTAGTGCAATCAATGACGCTGGAGGAACTGGCTCGATTTACGGACATCTTCTTGTCCATCGAATACCCACTATACGCCCATCTGGCGGCTGGGCAAAGAATTGGAGACAGCTTGAGCAAGCAGATGCTCCTCTTTTTCATTAGCGTCGCGGAGGAGGCAGCACCAGCCCAGAAGAAAGAAGCAGCGGAGTTCAAGGAGGCGGTCTCCAGGATCACCTCGACCCTCTGACGCGAGTGATCACTGTCACCTTCAAAGGCAAGCGATCGGCCCAGAAATGGGTAAACTGGAAAATGCCGATGACGAGGAGACTGCTCACCCTGCATGATTACGAGCAACAACGTGAAGAAGCAAAGGTGACCCATGCAGTCGTGAAATAGGACTTCTATGAATTTACTGTGGCAATGCGCAAAGGAACGATTACGTCCACGGACATGTTGTGGGTGCTCACAAAGCAACTAGGTCTGAAGGTACATGCCATGCTCCATGCGGCCACGGATCTGACGGGGCTCAACGCCAAACAATGGACGGTGTGGATTGAAGCGGAAGCGTGACCGGCGGCAATCAGGACGCTATCGCTCATCAGAAATAAGGAAATTGATATTGTACTTCATCACCATGAAGACCACAAGAACTGGCCTTGTGTTACGTGTGGCGCTCCTGATCACCCGACCAAGTTCTGCAGCACAGCCCCGAACGAGGTGGAGGACAGCAGAGCCAATCATGCGAAGACAGTTAAAAGCCGCCTGCCTTCCAGCAACGGACATGGGGGAGAAGCTACAGCAGCCGTAGCTCAGTAACCACCCTGGAGGAATTGCGCTCACTCCTGCAGGAGGGAAGCGCTCAGGCGACCAAAACCAACAAAAGGGCCAGCAAATCGAGACGCGGTCAAGGCAGGATGGCAGCAAGGAACAAGCAGCGGCTCTGCCGGCAGTCCCGAAAGAATTGGAGACGCATCGGCACCCCAGTGCGGTAGGAAATGAAGCCACCCAAACGAGGTCAACAATGACAACGAGCAACGACCGGCTAGACCTGCGTGGGATTATGCACCAGGGACTTGCGATGATGCGCAAGACGACTCGTGGGGATGGCGAGACGTAGAGATGCAGGAAGCAGATGACGGGCAAGCAGCGGACGACGAAGTGCAAGACACTCCGAAGGACGACACGCAGCGCAGCAACCAGGAACAACGCGGCAGACCGAGGGAGAGGATTTTCATCTACCAAAGAACTGGCCAGCAGCACGTCAGCAACAAGGTGGATGCCAAGAACGAGAAGGGAACAGCAGCGAAGGACAGCGACGGAGACCGACAGGCAGAGGAGGCGAAGACCAAGAGCAGCGTACCCGCACCACCGTCACCCAAACGGAAAGTGCCCAGCGACTAGACGGAGGACAGCAACCATGACGACTACGCGACTGCAGAAGGAAGGAAGGCCACTGGAAGCCACAGTAAGCCAAGAACGCCGTCCCCGACGAAGCGTGCAAAGGGAGCGGTAGCTCTGTGGATGCAAATCCTGCTCAGAGCTTCATCCATCAATTTCTGAAACCAGTAGGGGTGCTCGTCCAATGATCTGGAGGGGAAAAGAAGGCGATGGAGAAAGTTAAGCATCCAGAGGAGTATGAGGACGTGAGCATGACGGAGGCACCTACGACACCGCCCACGGATGGAACTGACGCCAACAACAGCTCGCAAGAAGACAAAAATTTCTGTGTCTTTGCTGGGGTCAAGAATTCGGAAGACAAGGGGTGGCGTTGGAAACATACCTGGCCATCCTAGGGACTACGATCTTTGAGGTAGCGGTGACTGGACAATGTGGGTAGTTGGCTCATTATGCCTCCACTCACAACAAACGCGAAGGTCTCATCAAGCACTCACCAGTAGTCATCAAGGCTATCAACTTGATGAAGAAGCAAATTCTTAACGGTATGGTGGCCAACCTTGCAAAGGCTGTCACACTGGACCAAGAGGCCATCAAAACGGAAATGACGCTAAGCGGGGAACAGAAGCGACTGACGGTGATCTGACAATGGCACTTTGTGAGCTCGCTAACCATTATGTCGATTAGCGCCAACGGTCGGTCAAGGCGACTGTCCCACACAACCTATGGGTGCGGCCAGCGCACTTGACAGCAATGGCGATTCACGCGAGGGAACCTGTACTAGTACTGGATGTGCCGAAAGTGGATTGCAGGTGTACACTTACGAGGCCATCATGATGGAGGACGGTGATACTGTGGAAATAGGGAACGTTACCACGGTACCAACTAAGATCGCGCTGGAATTAATGCAGGAGCTCGTGGCAGCAGGCATACTCCCGCATGTGCTCATCCTGCGGGGAGAGCGGCCGGTAATCATTTCCAAGCAGTTCACTACGACCCTGACAGGTACAAGGTGTACGAGGAACAGTCGGTGATCATGGCTCAACGAAGGAACGATATTTTTCGACAAAGGGGTTTTGGCTTCCTAGACGCGCTGGACACGACATCGAACAGAAGCGCGCTACTGGAGCTGAAAGCATTCCGACGGGCAGCCAAGAACTACCAACAGGCCAACAGTGCACTGACGTCAAACATGATGAACGACGATGCAGCGAGGGTGGACGGGAGCGGGGACGGCGACAAGGTGACACTGAAGCTCAAGACGAACAGCAACAAGGGGGGAACGGCGAAAGTGTGAAGAGGACACAGCAGAGAACTCCACGGTGAACTAACCTCAGCGATCACCAGGACGCAGGACTGCAGCAGGAACACAGACCAGAGCAGACGGGACCGGAGGACGAGGAGAGCGCAGTTGACCGACGACTAGAGGAGACACAGGTGCAGGAGGGAACGGAGGAAGTGGCTCGACTCGAGGATGCAGAGACTAGCGGAGTGGAAGTAGTGACGGCACAGGCACAGGTGCAGATCACGGCTCCCATGACTATCACACAGTAAGGTGGGAGAGGAGGGGGGGCCTCGGCTGGGGAAAGGATGCCAAGGAACGATGAGGGACTTCTTCAGCAGGGTAAGACGGGAAGACCACAACTCGCGGACCAAGGCAGCCTTTAAACGGTATAAGAGGGAGGTGAGGAAGATGAGGAGGAGAGCAGACAGGAGACGAGAAGAGGAGAGGAGAAGGCCCGTACGCACAGGACGGACAGGACAATAGGAGTATCTACCCTGAATGTACGAGGCTTAACTATGCATATCAAGGACATAGGAAGATGGCTTCAAGGACTGAAGGAACGAAAACAACGCGGCCAACGAGATGTGATATTCATCCAGGAGACACATCTCAACGCACGGGAGCACCCGACTGCTGCCAACCAATACGCAGCCATGTGGGGCTACAAACAAACCCAGGCGGGGCGACTCTCCTTCTGGTCGTCTGGAACCGCGAGAAGTGCAGGGGTGGCGATATGCTGAATCCTTATGGAGCGGTCAAGGCGATGAAGCCGTGGGGAACGCAGCACTGGAGCCAACACTTGATCGTGACAAGTGGAGTGATTACAGGGAAAACTTTCATATTTATGAACGTATATGCGCCATCGATCGCAGCGTGTCGGATCCACTTCTACCAGCAATTGGCGCAATTAAATTTTCCGACGGATTCAGAACTGATTTGCGGTGAAGACTTTAACTGGGGACATGGATCGGGTAGGGGGAGACGGAAGTGCTGATGCAGGGGCCGGAGACCTAACACGATTTGTGGAAATGAATGGGATGATGGACACGGGGTTCTACAATCTGTCACCAAGGAATGGTGTGAGGGCGTGACAGGAGTACGTAAATTCGTGCCATACTCACACGCACACATCCAAAACAGGAGAAGTTGGTACATCGAGGATCGACAGGTTCTACGTTGCAGCCTGTGTCAAGAAATCAATTAGAGGCACCGCGCCTTGCTTCACTGACCACAGGGAGGTGTTGTTGGAGCCCCACTCACCGAAAGGTCAAATTCGAGTGAAGCACAGGCCGAAGTTGTATCCGGCTCCTGCTTATATGCAGACGGCAATGCATAGTCTGATTGAGGGAGGCTGCAAGAACTCATCACGCAAATGGAGAGTATGGCGCCGCCTGACATGGCGACAAACTGGGATGCTTTCAAGGTTGCGCTGCAGGCTGAAATGAGGACGCTCAAGAAAACTGCAAAAGCGAGGACGACCGGCAGTTTTCGCATGAAAATTAAAAGACTCAAAACAAAACTCTCCAAATTGGAATACGGGAACCTCACGGACCAAAAGGAACGAAGTGCAGTTTTGGAGTCCATACGCAATCTACAAACAGAACGGAGAGCTTTGAAAACGCGGGGCTCATCGCAAAAACGCGTGGGGCTCGAAATCATCAACGAAAGAGTTCTTCAACCGCATGTGTACTAAGTATGGTGACAACTTGATTCCGACGCTAGACCAGACCGGTGACGGCCCTGTGAGACCTCAACACGACAAGGCCAATATAATGGTGGACTGCTGGGAAGGCATACTGAATGGGGCAGCAGCAGATAAGGTTAGTACGACTGAGTACATACAATCGATGGCGAAGAATTGGAACAAGGTGGACCTGAGAGACGTGGATGATGAAATTGCTGAACACGAAGTGCTAGCTGCCATTACCAAATCGAAGCCAGGGAAGGTGTGCGGCCCGGACGAATTTGGTAACGAGTGGTATCGAGACCACTCGGATCTGCTAGTACCCATCGTGACGCTGCTATACAACGCATGCATGAATGAGGGCAACACGCCCAAAAGCTTTCTCGAAGCTTATATCTTCAGCATTTCGAAGGGGGCAACACCAATAACCCGCTGAATTACAGGCCAATCGCTCTGTTAAACACAGACTACAAAATCCTAACGAGGATTTTGGCGTGGCGTGTTAGGAAGCATGTGGCGAAATTAGTGCACGTGAATCAGTTCGGTTTCGTTCCTGGGAAAACCATCTATGGGGCCATAGACCTGTACGAGGTGGCGAAACGCATTTGTGGAACGAGGACAAGTTTGAGGAGGGCGCAGGTGTTATTACAAGATTTTGCTAAGGCTTACGACTCCCTGGATAGGGATTTCTACTGGAAGTGTTTGCAAAAGGTTTTCCGCCAATTTTTGCCGCATGATCGAGCTCACGCATACTGACACTACCGTTCAGTTCATGGCTACCGGCATACTGTCGGAGAAGCGTAAAGTAACCAGCGGAATACGACAGGGATGCCCGCCGGCGCCCCTACTTTTCATTTTAGCCGTGGATCTTCTCTACGATGAAATCGACAGAGACAACAACATTCAAGGTATTGATCACGACAAAAACGACGCAGCTGGACCATTAAAAATTGCAGGCTACGCAGATGACTCTGCCATCTACATCGCGACGAAGCAGATGCAGGCGGCGGCTATTAAAGCTGTGGCCAGATTCTCGGCAGTCTCGGGGCTCTGTCTCAATCTGCAGAAGTCGGTGGCAGTTCGTCTAGGGCCAGAAGACACAGACGAGGAACCAATGGAGGATGTCCCGACGACGGAGGGAGCAGAGGTACAAGAAACTAGTTGCACACGCTATCTGGGCCACATACCAGGGAGACGTGGCAGCAGAAGCTTGGAAAAGGGCTTTCGCTGCCTTGCGCGTGAGGCTTGCCTTGGCGGAGGTAAATACCAACACTGTAGCTCAGGACCATCGTGATCCCAAAATTACTCTATGTGGCGCGTCATGCCTGGCCAACGGAAGGTATAATCCAGGACGCGGACTGGATGATCCGCCATTTTATCTGGAAAGAGGTTTTTACGCTACCAGAGGTGGCACCGGCTGGATGGATAACAGGCGTACTAGCAAAGCCGAAGACGGACCAAGGAGGGCTTGGGGTGCCGGACATCCGCGAAGAGCTCATCGCAATGAGCGCAGCAAAGGTGGGACAATGGGCGATGAGCATGAATCGTCAGACGCAACAAGTAGGGGTGATACTGCAACGGAGGGACGGCTGCTCGGCTGAACACGTAACGCCTTCACTGAGGGCGGCGAAAGTAGTGGTGCGCAACACGCTCAGGAGCACCGACCGTGGACCGAGCGGGGACTAGCTCACAGTGAAGAGCTGGCAGACGGTGAACTGGACGCAAGTGGGGCACTAAGGCAGGAACTCAAGCTGAACGCGGGTACCAGCACGCGCTGGTGGCCGGACGGTGTTCATATTCACTGCAGCGGGGCGAACAGAGAAGAAATGGCGACAAGCATCGCAGAACGGAAGTCCAAGAGAGGAGCATGTATTCATGACGCAATACAGGAGGAGCCGCTGGTCCCCATACGCTGGAGAGACCCCACCGGAGGGCAACGCAAAGTGAAGCACTACAACAAGATCAGGACAACAGGAGACTGGAAGCTGAGCGACATCACACAAGTCACGCAAGGTGAGGGGGGTAGTCTTCAAGCCAACGAAACTGGTTATACCAATGGCAAGTGCCGAGGTCACCTGTTCCGGGAATTCTGCCTAGACGTACTGGCCAACTATCCGGAGCTGATTCAGCGAAGGCAAGAGAAGGAGTACCTGCGAGTGCATCACAATGCGGAGGACCAGGAGCACTTATTCGAGGTACGACGGCAGGGGACAGCAGAAACTTTCCACACCTGTGGCTTGACGACCAACACACTGGACAAACACAAACAGTTCAGAAGGCCGTGGCAACACTGCTTGCAGTGGAGGAGTCGGCCGTGTGGGTCACGCCCCATGAGTGGCTGACTCGACTGAAGCCGGTGTGGGCTGGCAAACGAAGATGGCGCCAGACACGGCGTCAATACAAGAGACTTATTCGCCAGAAAGGGGTGGAAGAAGCAGAGAAGACGAAGAAGACGCTACAACAGGACTGGACACAGAGCAATAAGGACATCACCAAGGCGCTCCAGAAGTACAAGCGGTGTCGCCTGACTAGGGTCGATGGAGCGACGGCTTACCAGGTTCAGAACCTGGTGCGGCTGAAGTATCACCGACTGCAGCTATGGACAGGAGCGAGCATGCGTTTTGAATGCGCGGGTGCGGCATGCCAACTCACCAAAGCAGGAGGTCCGGCGCACCTCATTTGGGAGTGCCCGGACGCGGCAGCACACTGGAACGTCAGTCTGGAGTATTGGGAACTGGAATCGGTAGGACCAAACATCACAACGGCGCAGCAGCAGGTGGCAATCCAGCAAATCTTCTCCGGGGCACTGGCGGCGCTTCCGCGGTGGGTGATGGAATGGGGTGAACGCAACAAACTGGAGGACTAGGACGAGCTCAACAAGGTGATTGGTGAACTATGGGAGCTGCGTGTGGCTGTCACGGTGACAGCTATCTGGCGCTGGAACGTCGACCGAGTTCATCCTGATGGCCGACCGAACCGGACGTTGTAAGAGGCGACAGCAGGGCTTCGCACTAACCTCCGCGAAGCCTGGGCGCGATTCAAATTGAGATGCTTCCCGCTGACTGCGGAATCGGTGGACTTGGAGTTTCGCGAAAGCGAAACACAAGTTTCAGAACAAGAGGAGGAACCACACCAAGTCAAGTACGATCCCAGTTGCGGAGCTCAAGGAGCGTCGCACCAACAACTGCTCCGTGGACAAGATTAGCTAGGGCTCAGGCTCCACGTCCGACGAGTCTTAGCACGGCAGTCATTCGGGGAATTGGCTGTACAGTCGCCAACTTGCCTCGCCGGACACACTCAGCTTCCCAAGGACAAGCCTCCGAGCGTCCAGGCTCCTACGCCGGCGCTAGTCGACTTTGCCCGTTACGTCCCAGCTGCCACGGTTCATGCCGGTGAGAGGTCCAATGCGCCCCGCATCGACCATTCCTCCGAAGACGCCAGGTAGCGGGGCACCACTCGACCTGTGGCCACTCACTCTAAAATTGGGGCTGTCCGTAGCCACCGTCCGAGTCAACTGGGGCGGCGACGCGACCAGGGACCAACGTCCCTAAGATAAGTACATGCATACTGCTGCTTGCACACTGACCAAACGGGCTGCCATGTCGACATCGCCAGCACGCTGTGGACTACTCCAGCAGAAGACTGGGTGACTTCCTGCTCGTCAGCAGACGGGCCTCACCGATCACGCTGGCCTGGATCTACTACATCTCGGCTTCAACAACGATCACGCTGGCCTGGATCTACATCCACGGCATCAGCAACGATCACGCTGGCTTGGATCTACATCTACGGCTTCAGCAACGATCAACTCATTTCTGCGGAGTAGCGCACACCAACGAGCGGGAGACAAGCAGCGAGCGGGCCAGCCGTAGTCGACATGCCCCCAGTCGTCACAAGCAATGATGGGCTCGTCCAATCCTCACTCCAAGCGGTATGTTCTCACGTGTGATTCGTGCTTGTGTCTACAGGGCCAGATCGCCAGTCGTCCCCGATCATCTCGGCATTTATTTGGGGGCTGCCTCACCTCGCACTCACCTTGTGAGACTCGGTGAGGCATGCCTTCTATAATCGACGACGACTGCATTTGGCCCCAACTTGTGTGTTTCCAGAGCGCTGTTGAAAAGGATGCTGATTGTGGACTGGTGCCTCCTGCGTTGGAGATAGGAGGGGCTCCAGAGACCACGACTGGCAAACCAACAAGGGAAGAGGGTCGGATTCTTCGATGGTGGGTCCCGGGGAACCCGGAATCCGGAGGAAGTGGCAGTATCATCCTCGAGCAAGAGGCGCACTCCAAGAACTGGACAGTGGTGTGGGCGGCGGCGACAGCGCTCGCAACAAGAGGACAACCAACAACGTGGTCGAATTCGTGGGGCTGCCCAGGCTGCTACAGAAAGCGGTAGCACGAGGGTGGCGTGATATCCACGTGGTAGGGGACAGCGCTCTCATCCTCAACATGATGAGGCGCAAGAGAGCGCCAAAATCGAGGAAGCTCCTACACTGGTACAGGCTGGCAAGGAAGATGGCGGATATTTGCCGGGTGGCCAGTTGGGCCCATCACTACAGAAAACACAACAAGATGGCTGATGGGCTCGCCAATGTTGCAATGGGCTCCAAGAAGAGTTCGACGACGGACGGCGACACATACCACCGGCTATATCAAGCGATAAGGCAGTCCATGACAAGTGATATCCAACAGTGGATGGACGAAAGAGAAATAACAGCAGAAGAAGGCTACGGAGTCGCAAGTGAACGAGTTACACTGTAAAGCAAAGTGACGGATTCTAGGGCATACGGCTCGTGGTATCACCTCCCAGGAGATCAATGCCTGCGAGGAATGGCTATTTGAGTTCAATTCCAGAGTAGGAATAAATAACACAATACACCTCAATTAAAATTAAAATTAAAATTTCATAGGATTAATTCTGAAGCCGACTGAGGCAACATTCGAACGACACGCACGAACGGCCGTTGGGCTTCCGGTAGCCTGCTTCGCAAATTACCTCCGAGTAATATGTCGCAATGAAAAGCGGATAAACCAGAAGCAATTTGCAGTTCACGTCGATGTGCAATTGTCAACCGCGTGAGGAATATTTCAGCCAGTGGTCGTCTATCGTGCAGTAGTTCCTCGCTCAGCTCTGAAAGTTCAACTCGGGCGAGTGCCCAAGTGATCTGTTGTAGATAGAGGGGTTGTTCCTGCAGTGGATCAAATCGACGCAAGTTGTGCCTAAAATGGCACAACGAAATTGTTCAGAACTGTTTCTGTCAAAGTCAAGCATGAGAACAAAGATTTTCACTCTCGAAAATGTCAAACTCATTGACGCTAACTTACGTGTACATGATTGCTTTTTAAGGTTAACCCCCAAACCCGAGAGCCTGTATCAGGCTTGTTAACAGATTTCCTTGATGTTGTATCAGACACATTAACCGAATATACACTTCGTTTTTGTATGACCCCATACAAAATTTAAGTCAATTAGGGGTTGGTTTCTTCACATTCTTCGTGCACGGGATTTTCGACGCAAGTTGTGCCTAAAATGGCACAACGAAATTGTTCAGAACTGTTCCTGTCAAAGTCAAGCATGAGAACAAAGATTTCCACTCTCGAAAATGTCAAACTCATTGACACTAACTTACGTGTACATGATTGCTTTTTTAATATGTAGTTCGCTTTATTTGACTCAAGTTCCACGCTACTAAAGCATCTATTCTGAAGAAAAGAAATACAAGCTCTGACAATTCTCTCACTTACATCCTAACCAAGTTTCGTAGTCAGGGTTGCAGGGATCGCCAACACCACGTGCGATCTGATACCGCCGCATCCTGATCGGAAAAGGATTTGTGTCGCAAGCAATACCCATAAACCTCGCATTGTAGCACATTGATTCCGCTCCAGTTGGGTCGATACATTGCCGATAAAGTGTGCCATTACACGGGTCCATTATTGCTGGAGTAGGAGGACCCTCGAGTGAACCAGGCAGTAGCAAACCAGTGCAGACATTTTCTGGATATTTCTCGATAAGCGCCAGTGTTTCAGGGGTTGCTCTCGCACGATTTGAATCTAAGCATGTAGCTGCCGGAGTTCCCCACAGTGGATGAACTTGGCACATCGGGTGCTCGAGGTTGCAGTCTCCCAAAATCCATTACAGCACCACGAGCCTCGATCGGTTAATACCAGCGATTTCAAGTTGCTAATCGGAGCAAAATCTGGCAGAGTTTCAAGAGAAGGTATGCATGTCACGAGTAGCCGCTCAAGCCGAGAAAGCCCGTCAAAGGCGGGTAGTTCTTCCAGCATCAAGAAAATGGCCAGCGTTAGCGATTTCAAATTCGTGAGCCCTTGGAAAGATGGAAGACGCTTCATTGGGATAAATCCCGCGAAATGAATAAACGTCAGCGATGACATGTCTTCAAACATATCATCAGGTAGCATAACAATGGGACTGGTAAATTTGCTCTCAAGATGGCTATCCAAACACGACAACGTTTTTGTTAGTCTAGGAGGGTTCATGTTTTACCACAGACTTGACGTACAGGAATTCAAGTTTGGTGAACTTCTTAATCCAGGCGGGTAGTGTCTGTGTGTGAGTGTACTCCAATGTCCTAGAAAATGAATAGCAGCAGGACGCGTTAGCTTGGTCCTAGACAGCTTACCTAGCAGAACGTACAGGTGTCTCATTTCGGTGCATCTCCGTAGCTCCTCGGGTAGCACCGGTAAAAATCGATTTGTCAGCTGTAGTGTCTGCAGATCCCCCGTAGTTGCAAGTTGAGCCACTTTTTCCGTCACATTCCCAGGTTGTTCCCAGTCTGCGTACGTCTTGGGTGCGATATCTCGGTCAATCATCATTAAGCACGGACACTGCGTGAGAGATCTGCTATCGAGAATTGTCCATCGACGGGCATGAATGACGCACTCAGGGTGCGGGTCGCACGCGATCGTTGATGTACGTAAGCTTTCCTCCACAAAAACTATCAGAAGAACAGCATAAATAGTGAAGAAGACGGCAGCTGGACGATGGCGGCGTGGATACACGTGGTTCCGCTGCGTTTGCGGGTCTTGGATGAGATGAACCAGTTGTCGTAGCCGCAGAAATAAAGTCGCATGAACTCCCATGCGTGCGAAGAAATCTAGCGCAGAACTAATGCGCAGAGACTTCAAACTCTTGTAAATGACTGCGGTTTGAGCGGGATCGGCAACGACACTCGCTTGTTGTTCGAACCACCCAGCCGGGAAAACTTCGTGGTTGATGGCAAATTTGTCGCGCGGGAAGTTGAAATTCGAAAGGCAGTAGAGCAGCACAAGCATTGGACAGCCTACAATGATAAGAAGGTCAAACCTGTCGCGAGCACAGATTTCCCAGTTAATTTCGCTACCCAAGCAAAAGCACAGCAAGTTTCGTACATGAGATCGTTTAACGTCTCCACCAAGCCTATCCGCCGGTAGGGAATGAACATGGTCGTTGCGCAAAGTAGTGCATTTGAGGCGATGATGATTGTAAAAATGGCGATAATGGGAGCGGGAGATCCGTCCTCTAAAATCTGGATCAGGAGAACTGTTTCAAAGGCCAAGTCGCCGATCTTCATCCCGAGCTTCTATCATAGCAAGTTAGGCATCCATTACCAATACACAAGTTTTAAAAGCTCTTGGGTGGTAAAAACTTACGGCAAACTGGCGTGGCACACTATCTGTCGTTGCGAGTTCGACTAGCAGTTTTGCTGACGAGGTCACTCTGCGCGCGATTTGGTCCGCTGTGCTCACTCGATCTGACGTTCTCGAAATCGCTTTCATATCAGGAGACGATACACTTGGTGCCTGACGCACCCGTTTCGGTCGAATTACCATCTTGACAAGAATGGCAACATATCCGACACCGACGACAGACAACCCAGCCACACTTAACGCAAGAAGTGATGGCGCGGGGTCCACAAACAGCCAGAAGACACCATTATCGAACGTTTCCGTGTCCATGACCCGATTCACCGTGGCGTTTGGGGTCACGTTGAGCAGAATTAACCAAATTGTCCACAGCAGACAGAGGCAGATAACTGCTGCAAGCAGAAGTTGCAGGTAGAGAGACCGGGTTTGTACCGAAGGGATGAGGCTGGCAGAGACGGTGGTGCTTAAACGCCTAACAGCCGAGGACCTTCGACTTTCGGTGGTCTCTCTGCGCATTGAACCTTCCCCTGGGATGATTTTCGTCAACACTGTAGGAAGCTCGGGCGAAGAAACGGGCTTCACCAGCATCGGACCACGTGTGTAAGGAGCAGGTAGTCCACGACTCGAGTTGTACAGGCTTGCATTTGTCGGCGATGAGACTTGTGAGGTGGCGAGATCGTCCTCTTCCTCCCAGCCAACCTTCCATGGTAAAATTCCCGTCCGCATCATCGACAGGAGCCCGAATATTGGAGCACCTTCAGAGCAAGCGTAAGTCCAAGCAAGCTGAGCTGGGAATAGCTCTTCACAGTTTGCAGCATTTGTAAAACGGATAGTTAGCTACTGCCACCACATTTAGCGTTTGCCCTGCCAACGAATTGGTTGAACATCTTTCATCGCCAACATCATTTTTTCAATACACTACAACAGTCAAGGTACCCATTTAAAAATCTTTATTGGCAAGCTGTGAGCCTCATTGTGGGCCGACAACCAACTATTGTCAAATTGTAGCCGTATAGCCTTGGTTATTTGCTCGTAACAGTCAAAATGGGTGCTGGGGCATCATCGACCAAGGCTTTGAACGAGTTTGATGCAGCTTTGGAAAGCTCGAATGCTACGGGCAAGTTGGTGGTGACCAGTTGTGAAATGCTGGTTCTCCCACCGGAAATGCTCGAGCGAGCTACCCACTTGAAGGAGTTGAGACTCGAATATGCCAAGTTGCAAGAGCTACCTGCCAGTTTCGGGTGCCTCGTGCTGCTTCAGTAGGTGACAACAATGTATGCTGTTGACCTTCCTAGTTTTTGGCCTACTGACTATTTTTTCTTTGTGTGTTTGCGTGTAGACGACTGTCCCTTGCAGGAAATGAACTCGAGACGCTGCCGCTGTCGTTTCATCAGCTGAAGCACCTGGAGGAACTCGATCTCGGCTGCAACAAACTACGTTCATTACTTGGCAATTTCTGCGATCTTGGAGCTCTCCGTCGACTTTTCATCTACGATAACGCTCTGAAAAAACTACCTCACGAATTTGGTGCTTTGGGTTCTCTCGAGATGCTCGACATGCACAACAACGCGCTCAAAAGGCTACCACGGTCTTTTTCCTGTCTGGCGCAACTATCAAGACTTGATTTGAGTACTAACAAGCTGCGAAAACTGCCAGAAGCTTTCGGAAACCTCAGTGCCCTGCGGAACTGCAACCTGGGTCGAAACACGCTACGCGAACTGCCCGAGTTGTTTGGTATGCTTGGACGTCTCGAAGTGTTGGCTCTGCAGTACAATTCCTTGTACAAACTCCCAGCTTCCTTCGCAGATTTAACGAGTCTCACGAATTTGTCACTCACTGGGAACCGAATTGAATGCTTCCCTGGACCTCAGATTGGTTCTCTGAAAGCTCTCGTCACGCTAACGTATGCGGAGAACAGACTCAAGCAATGGCAACCAGGAGAGAAAAGTAGCGTTCTCGAAGAAGAAGCACCGGAAAAAGACAGCGATATGAGTGACGACGCACATACTGTCGATGACCTTGAAAGATTTTCTAGCAACCCTCTTGCGTCGCTCGATCACGTCCAGTATCTCGATTTCAGTGACAACGCGCTTGGTTCACTTCCAACGCTTGGCTGGACGAGTCTCGGAGCACTTTTGCACTTAAAACTGGCACGGAATCGTCTGCAGATACTGCCAGTGGAAGTTGGGCGTTTACCAAAGCTACAGCGCCTCGATATCGCTGGAAACAAGCTTAGCACATTCCCAAGCTCGCTCTTTACCAACAAGACGCTCTATTTTCTTGACGCTCAACAGAACACACTGCAAGAATTACCTGATAACGTCGGCGAGTGTGAAAATCTTACTCGGCTTGTGTTGACGCGGAACCGGGATATTCGAGGTCTTCCTACTAGTTTGTGCCGTCTTTCGCGTCTCCAAGAGCTTCGGGTAGACAAATCGTGCTTCTTGGCGCTGGAGGATGACGTGACAGCCTTTTGTCGAGCAATAGCATTCTTTTCAGCCGAGTAACGAATTCATTTGAATCGGCTGGGTAGCTCCGAATTGCTGATTTGTTTCCAGTAGAGCAATAATTTCTTGTTGTACTGGAGTTCGTGCTCGTCCGTAAGAAGGAACAAGATGTGCCAACTGCAGCGCGGTGAGGCCATCGGCATCCCGGATACCAGCGAGCATTGGAATTGCTAGAAGCAGACGAACACATTGCTCATGACCGGCAAATACAGCCACGTGAAGAGGGGATCGCCGTAGATGATGCGTTAGAAGCGTTGGGTCAGCACCGCATTTTGAAGTAGGAGGTCGAGAATGTCGGCATGACCTTGTCCGGCTGCAATATGAAGCGCGGCCAGAGCGTCATCGAAAACACCAAGCTGTGCGTTCACGTCTGCGTCTACGAGTAGCAACTCTTCGACTACTGCAACATGACCCCTTCGAGTTGCGAGATGAAGTGCGCGCCACCCTCCAACTCGTCTGGCTTCCAGCAGCTCTGAGCGTCTATCTGCAAAGTCCTTACGATTCTCGTCGGTGGGATGAAGCAGGCAGCGCACGGCAGTAGCGTCGCCAAGCACCGCAGCGCAGTGGAGGGCTGTCCATCCAGCCTGAAGCACAACAAAGTAATATGTCCTCGTTAGCACAACTTTAATTCGCAATAGTTTGAGTTAGCGTTGGCGTACACTGTCAGCAGCAGCGAGGTCCAAGCCAGCTTGTTGTAAGCCCTGGACGAGTTTTGGATGAAGTTGGTGCTGTGCGGCGGTTAGTCCGTGAAGGACAAGCGGTTTGGCTTGAGAAGTCATTATGACACTGGTCGGGACAAAGTTGCGAGAGCGGCCACAGCAGCAGCAAACGCATTTCACATCGTCAGTGCCTTCATCGTGCTCGTTCACCTTCCAGCACACAAAGCATTCCCACTTCATCATCGCAATCGGGTTGTGATCAGTAGCAGGATAAGAGCACACACACCAGCAGCCACAAATTTAGCATCCTTTGCTTGAGATGCAGGGCTTCAGCACGATTTGCATTAACATCACGATAGTTTTCTTCGGGTTCTCGGGTTCAAGTCCTCCTTGTCGCCCCTCACACAAGCACAAGCTGATCGGCCGGTATGCTATCAGAGACTGAGCGAGGCAATCAACTGGCTGGCCAAACAGCCAAAAAAGGAGACGCCCAAGCCGACAGTGGCGTCTTTGATGAAGTGGGGAAGATCAGGCAGTAGTCGTACGTGGTGGCCGGGGCAGGCTGGGACGCTGCAAACGGGGGTGGACGAAACAAAGTCACGCGCGGCAGTGGTGCAGCTTACAACGTTCCGAAAGAAGTTCCCGACGCCGATCGAGTTCCGCCGCGTGAGTGAGCAGCAATGCGCCGGCTATCGGAAAAAGCGTTCGCGATGGTTCTCATCACGAGAGTGGAAATGTTGCTGCGCTATGCGTCGTGCACCACCAGAACATCACTGGCTAAATGTAGCCAAGTCAACTTCAACATGAGAACGTAGCCATATGACCCACCCCCATGACGCGTCACCTTTCGCCAATCGTCTCGGACGCCCATCCCCCTTCCCATCCTTCCGTCGCACAGTCACTCTTCAATTTGCGGCCAAGAGCTCAAGTCTCCTCTACTCCAGATGATACGAATCCCCGAGGTGGATTTCTCCAGCCCCCACGCGGCCGAGCAGCTGCGTCGCGCCTGCACCGACGTGGGCTTCTTCTACCTGGTGCAGCACGGCGTGTCCTCAAGTCTCCAGGCCCAAGTGTACAGAGAGATGGAACGGTTCTTCAGCCAGCCTCTAGAGGACAAGCAGAAGGTGCTGGCCAATGAACACATGAGAGGGTACACTCTGATGAACGAGGAGACGCTGGACCCGGCCGTGCAGACCAGAGGAGACACCAAGGAGGGCTACTACATTTGTCGCCACGTGCCCCTGGACAGCGAGGAGATGCAGCTGCCTCTCCACGGGCCCAACCTCTTCCCGGATGCTGCCACGTTCCCCACGTTCCAAGAGACGATGGAAAAGTACCACGCCGCCATGTGCGAGCTGGGCTTTGCGGTGGCCAGGCTCTTCGCCGAGGCGGCGGGGGAGAAGGGCGCGTTCGACGCCCCGGGGATGTTCGACAAGCCCATGGCGGCGCTGAGACTGCTGCACTACGCGCCGGAGAAGTCGGACGTGGCCGCGGGGGTCTTCGGGGCTGGGGCCCACACGGACTACGGACTCATCACGTTGCTGTCCACGGACACGACGGGGGACTGCAGATCTTGCATGAGGGCAAGTGGGTGGACGTGCCCCCTCGCCCGGACGCGTTCGTGGTGAACATTGGAGATATGGCCCAGAGGTTCACGAACGGCCACTTCAAGTCCACGCTGCACCGAGTGGTGAACGTGTCGGGCAAAGAACGCTACTCCGTTCCGTTCTTCTACGAGCCAAACTTCACGTGCCAGGTCGAGTGCTTTCCGAGCTGCACGAGTGCCAATGACCCGCCCAAATACCCGCCGACGACCAGCGGCCAGCACCTTGTGAACATGTACAAGCAGACACACGCGTCGTTCGAGGCGGAATCGCCGACAACGACCGATCAGCTGATGTGAGGGGCAACAAGGAGGAGGAGGGATTGAGCCCGAGAACCAGAAGAAAACTATCGTGATGTTAATGTAAATCGTGCTGAAGCCCTGCATCTCAAGCAAAGGATGCTAAATTTGTGGCTGCTGGTGTGTGTGCTCTTATCCTGCTACTGATCACAACCCGATTGCGATGATGAAGTGGGAATGCTTTGTGTGCTGGAAGGTGAACGAGCACGATGAAGGCACTGACGATGTGAAATGCGTTTGCTGCTGCTGTGGCCGCTCTCGCAACTTTGTCCCGACCAGTGTCATAATGACTTCTCAAGCCAAACCGCTTGTCCTTCACGGACTAACCGCCGCACAGCACCAACTTCATCCAAAACTCGTCCAGGGCTTACAACAAGCTGGCTTGGACCTCGCTGCTGCTGACAGTGTACGCCAACGCTAACTCAAACTATTGCGAATTAAAGTTGTGCTAACGAGGACATATTACTTTGTTGTGCTTCAGGCTGGATGGACAGCCCTCCACTGCGCTGCGGTGCTTGGCGACGCTACTGCCGTGCGCTGCCTGCTTCATCCCACCGACGAGAATCGTAAGGACTTTGCAGATAGACGCTCAGAGCTGCTGGAAGCCAGACGAGTTGGAGGGTGGCGCGCACTTCATCTCGCAACTCGAAGGGGTCATGTTGCAGTAGTCGAAGAGTTGCTACTCGTAGACGCAGACGTGAACGCACAGCTTGGTGTTTTCGATGACGCTCTGACCGCGCTTCATATTGCAGCCGGACAAGGTCATACCGACATTCTCGACCTCCTACTTCAATGCGGTGCTGACCCAACGCTTCTAACGCATCATCTACGGCGATCCCCTCTTCACGTGGCTGTATTTGCCGGTCATGAGCAATGTGTTCGTCTGCTTCTAGCAATTCCAATGCTCGCTGGTATCCGGGATGCCGATGGCCTCACCGCGCTGCAGTTGGCACATCTTGTTCCTTCTTACGGACGAGCACGAACTCCAGTACAACAAGAAATTATTGCTCTACTGGAAACAAATCAGCCATTCGGAGCTACCCAACCGATTCAAATGAGACTGTCACTCGATTGAATAACTCGTTTTGACGAGTGAGCTCATTTACAAAGGCGAGCCTTGAGGTGACATGTTCCACGTCGTCCATGGGACTGCATAAAGTACTAACGTTACATCAACGTGTTAAGATTGGGAAGTCGAGCGTTTGTATCCCAAGCCCGTCGACACTTATCGAATCGATACAGAAAAGTGTAACTGAACGTCACAGACAGGATGCCAACTTCATATCCTGCTCGTAAATGCGCAGATATCTGGACTACTTGAATCGTCGACTTTTGAGATCCTCCTCATCGTCACTATCGTCGTCGTCGCTATCTTCATCGTCGCTATCTTCATCGTCGCTCTCCTCCTCCTCCTCTTCATCTTCGTCATCGCTATCATCACTGTCGCTATCACTGTCGTCATCACCTTCCTCTTCCTCTACGAGCTCCTGTCCAGGCTCCAGCGGACGCGGCAGTTCGTTTAGCATCTCCTCGATCTCCGCGATCACCTCTTTCACCAACGGCTCCGTATCATTCGGGAACACCGCGCGCATCTCTCCGCGATGGTCCACCAAGAACTTGTCAAAGTTCCACCTACAACCACAAAAACAACTTCATCAATACCAGTAACCCTTTTTTCAAAAACCTACCAATAAAAACTCACGTAGGGGCCACCGAAGTGCTGTACTTGTCTGCAATTTTCTTGAAGAACGGGTGAGCAGTCTCCCCGTCACCGCCGTCTTGAGTGCAACGGGGAACGTCACCCCGAATGCCGAGTACCGTTCCCGAAGCTCATCGGGACTTCCCGGTTCCGACCCGGCAAATTCGTTGGAGGGCACTGCGAGCACCACTAGGCCCCGTTCACTGTACTTTTCGTGCAACGTCTGCAGCTGCTTCAATTGACCTGCGTTGGTGCATTTCGACGCCGTGTTGACCACCAACGCCGCCTTAAAGCGGAAATCCGCCCGTGTCAAGTGCCCGTCGAGTGGCTGGAGAGTTTCGAATTGCAAAGTGTGCGAAAAGCTTCGGCGCTTGACGGCAGAAGAGAAAGAACGACTCGTGGGGGCAGTTGGGAGGGTGACGTGGCTGCGGAGTCGAGGAGCGACGACACGGGAGCGATGCACACGAAGCTGCAGCATGACCACCAACTATCACAATAGAATTTGAAAACTAAACTTGAAAATGTTTTTGGGGCAGGGTATAATAGTGCGGGGTTACAAGTCGATTGGCTAAACTGTTGTCCAATCATCGTGACCTACCAATTTCATCGAATCAACGCACTCCATTTCCTATTTCAACGAATCGTATCGTCAGATTTTGGCGGGAAGCCATTTGCCAACAATCTGCCGTCATGGACTCGGACGCGGCGTCTGCTGGCGCTTCGCCGCCCTCTAGCTCCGCCCCCAGGAACCCTCCGGCTGCCGTGCCACCCTCATCTGATGCGCCTGCTTCCGGCTCTTCCGTCGGTACCGGAACGCTCGCCAACGGCCTCGAGGACAGCGCGGACGAGAGCGAAGACGATGCGCGGGGCCGCAAACGCCGCCGATTGCGGCGCGGAGCTGCCCCCGCGTTCCCTTCTCTGTCCCAATTGGCCGCTGGCGATGACGTCGACGACGTGGACGGGTTCGTGGTGGGGGATATGGAGCGCGAGGAGGACGAGGGCGACGACGAGTACGGAGAGCAGGCGGAGGAGCTGGACGAGGAGATTGTGGACGAGATGGACATCCAGGAGAGGGAGAGGCAGTACTTTAGTGACGACGAACTGGACGACGACGTGGACGGAGAAGATCTGGGGGACAATGCCGAGATGTAGGGCTCCAGAATGCTGTTTTTAGTGTCTTTAAAGGCTGCTCGAAGTCGAGATACTGAAGTTTTTGGTGGTGGTGACTGATGCAGGGACTACCGACGCATGGAGACGTTGGATCGATATGATAATGCCATGCTGGATGGGAGACAGTACGACGATATGGACCTGGACACGAGGAGAGCAGTGGAGGACGAGCTGAACCGGCGAGATGCACGTGAAGGGCGAATTGCCCAGGTGTTTCAGGAAGATCAGGAGATGGAGGTGGACGACGCCCATCGACGCAGATTTACACGCACTCGGGACGGAGAAGATGCCATGGGAGGCACTGTGGACCCCGACGAGGAGCTTGTCAATCTCGAACACTTTGATGTGGCGTTGAGGGAGTGGATTGCGACGGAGCGGCCGCGCGAGGAGATCAAGCGACGCTTCCGCAACTTTCTCAATACCTTTGCGGATGGCAAGGGCCGGCTAGTGTACCATGAGAAAATCGTGCAGATGGCGCAGCGCAACGAGCAGTCGTTGGAGATTGAAATCGGTGATGTGATCCACAGTATGTCGATGGTGGCAGCGTGGCTCGTGGAAGCTCCGAAGGATATGCTGGCGATCTTGGACGAAGTAGCAAAGGAGGTCGTGTTGGCGTTGTTCCCGTACTACTCGACGATCCACCAGCAGATTTATGTTCGTATCCTTGACCTTCCGGGTACGGAGCGGCTTCGAGACTTGCGGACGGCTCACCTGAACTTCCTCATTAAGGTTTCAGGTGTGGTGACTAGGCGTACGTCAGTTTTCCCGCAGCTCCAGCTCGTCAAAGTTAATTGTCCTGGTTGCGGTGCCGTACTGGGACCCTTCACACAGCAAAGCCAGCAAGAAGTGAAACTTAATGCTTGTCCAGAGTGCCAGTACCGCGGCTATTTCCCCGTAAACAGTGAGCAGACGGTATACCGCAACTTTCAGAAGATCACGTTGCAGGAATCACCTGGTAGTGTACCTCCCGGTCGTGTGCCTCGCTCCAAGGATGTCGTGCTGGTTGGTGATCTTATTGACAAGGCCCGGCCGGGAGACGAGATTGCGGTAACTGGCATTTACACGAACACGCCCGACCCGACACTAAACTTGCGCGATGGATTCCCCGTTTTCCGCACTGTGATTGAGGCCAACCACGTCGAGCGGCGTGCAGATGTTCTGGGCAGTCAACTTCTGACGGCCGAAGACAAGAAACAGATCTTACGACTTGCTAAGCAGCCAGATATCGTCCAACGGATTATTAACAGCATCGCCCCGTCCATCTACGGCCACCACCAGGTGAAAACTGCGTTGGCTCTTGCACTCTTCGGAGGAAAACCAAAGTTTATCAAGAACTCTCGCGTTCGTGGCGACCTGAACGTGCTTTTGGTGGGAGACCCTGGCACGGCGAAATCGCAGTTCCTCAAATTCGCGAAGCAGACTGCGCCACGTGCCGTATACTCTACGGGTAAGGGTGCCTCCGCAGTGGGTCTTACGGCTGGTGTGTCCCGCGATCCTTTCACCAAGGAGTGGGTGCTGCAAGGTGGTGCTCTGGTGCTAGCAGACAAGGGTGTGTGTTTGATCGATGAGTTCGACAAGATGAACGAGCAAGATCGTACGAGTATTCACGAAGCCATGGAGCAGCAAAGTATTTCCGTGTCAAAAGCCGGTATTGTGACATCACTGCAAGCTCGGTGCTCCGTTATCGCGGCCGCAAACCCTATCGGCGGACGCTATAACGCCGCCCGAACTTTCGCTGAGAATGTGGAGCTAACGGACCCGATTCTTCAGCGATTTGACCTCCTTTGCGTCCTGCAGGACAAGGTGGACCCTGTGGATGACGAACGTTTGGCAGACTTTGTCGTGTCGAGTCACATGCGCAGTAACTCGAAGAAGAAAACTGTCGAGGAGGAAGAAAAGGCTGACGACGAGGATGAGATCAGTGCTAGGACACAGTCGATGCAGGTGGGCGACGCTGATGCCAGTATGACTCTGGACCAGGAGCTGCTGCGCAAGTACATTTTGTACGCACGTACGTTCGTCAACCCGGTCCTCGCTAGCGGATTAGACACGGGCAAGGTGGAATCATTCTACGCACAGCTGCGACGAGCATCGCAGCACACGGGAGCTGTTCCTGTTGCTGTTCGACACCTCGAATCGCTCTTCCGCATGGCTGAGGCCCACGCACGAATGCATCTGCGCGACACTGTTGGCGACGAAGATCTTGCTCTCGCCATCCGCGTACTCACCGAGAGCTTGTGTGACGCTCAGAAGTTCACCTTCAAGCGGCAGTGGCGTCGTCTGTTCCGGCCGTACTTGACGTACCGCCAGGACAACAACGTGCTGCTGCTCCACGTGCTCCACGAACTGTTCAAGTCGGCACACGCTTATCAACAGCTACGGATGCAAACGAATGCCCAGGCAGGCCACCGCAGCCAGAAGGAAACGACACTTACGGTGCTGCGTGTCGACTTGCTCTCCAAGGCCAAATCTGTCGGGATCTACGACCTCAGCGAGTTTTACGAGTCCACAGCATTTACGAAGGCAGGCTTCCGCATCGACGAGGCCACCAACTCCATCATCAAGGACATATAGAATTCAGGAGCACGATAGCAACCCAAGCCTGTTGCTGCATGCACCATATAAACACAACTACCTCTGTGCGTTAGAGCATCTTACCATTGAACACGAGCTGGTTGATCTTTTCTGGCAAGAGCTCTGTCATCTCTCCGCATATCGTCAGCTCCGTCTGGAAACTGCGGCGCAGCTCTTCACCTTGCGAGGCCTCGTATTTCTTCTCGTACCTTTGAACGAGCTCGGTCACAGCTTCATGGTACGCTAGACTCTGGCGCCAATACCCCACTGTCTTGGCAGGGTCCGACGGGAAAACAACCTTACCACATGCGTGAGCCAGGCCAAAGTAGCCAAGCAACATCGTCCGGAACTCTTTCGGAGACAGAGCCTCGCCTGGAGGAAGCTGCACTTGTTTCCCACCTCGCAACACGCTGGTTCTCGCAGGGTCCTCCTTAGTAGACCCGTCTGGCTCCGATGAAGGGTAGTAAAGTAGCAAAAACTGCTGGTAACAATGGACTGCCTTCAACGCGTACGCCATGGCCTTCTCACCCGATTCCTTGCTCTGTTTGAGCTCAAACACGTCAGCGTTGATCTCGGCGCTCTCGAAGTAAAGCTCCTGCAGTAAATCTCCAAAGGCTCGTGAATTCAAGGTATCGCCGAGCATGGGCGTCAGCAGAGCCAACCGTCGTCTCTGCATAGCAACTTGGCGCCCAAGAGCAGTCTCGAACGGGAGCAGCCGCTTGTACAAAGCACTTTCACGCTGCAAAAGACGCACGTACTGCGTGACGAAGCCATCCAAGACGAACACTTCTCTCGCGCGAGTACAAGCACGGAGGCCCAACTTGAACACGTCGCGCGCTTGATCGAAAGTCTTGATAGTAGCCGACGGTACAAACTCCATTCCCAAATTTGCAGTCTTAGATCCAGCTTGCCGAGTCGGAGCTAACTTGGCAAGCGTTTCCTCCATGCTGGTGGGGCGTGGAAGTACGCGGTTTACCTCGTCAACGGCGTAGCCATCTTTTCGCATTCCTGCATGTTGAAGGGTTATCAAGTGCAGCCTGCTCCACGTCGAGTAGATCTCAGCCGTCAGAAGCTTTTGAGTCTCGTCCTCTTCTTCAGCTTCAGCTTCCGACTCCGTACCATGATGTACCAGCATGTACTCACTAGCGTTCAGACAAGTCGCTGCATCTTTGGGGTTGTCTGTGTCAAGGTAAAACTCGACAAGCTTCAGCGCGTTGCGCACCCACTCGTGCGCACCGGCAAACCGTGACGAGGCTTCATTTTCAGCATCACTCACGCACTGCAACAACTGCAGCTCGAGCGTCGACAAACAAAACATCGCAGAGTCATCCGGCATGCCTAAACTCCCGTACACTTGCGCCAAGTAGAAGTGCGTGTGCGTTTGCGCCGCCGAGAGGGCGTCATCTTGCAACTTCTCGTACTGCTCACAAACAGTTTGTCCCGCAGACAGATAGCACAGCGCCCTCAAAGGCCGCGATCGATTCGACCACAGTACACCCAACTGGTTCAGGAGCTCAACCACATATGCCACAAACGCTTCGTGCTCGTTCGACACTTCCACCCGCGGCATTTCGGCCAGCAGCATCGAAACTTCACTTTTACCGACTCCCTGAGGTTGGGAACCATCGTCTGCAGTGATATCCATGGAGAACTTGACCAGTTCCGAGAAGAAAAGGTTGCCAGCCTCCTCCAACGCCGGTTGGGCGTCTACGATAAGCAAAATATACCGTCAGAGCTCTCAAATTCTGGATTTTGAGCCAAAAGAGGCTGCAAATCCACGTACTGTGAGGTTCTTCCACTGCCAGATAAGTGGCGCCTAGTTTAGCTGCAGTGACAGCCTCCTCCTGCACGAAATAGGTCCACAAAGGCTCAAATTTAGTCCACCAGGACCCTCTTCTTAAGCTTTAGCAGCTTATAAGAGGCTTCACGTACAACGGGCACCAGATTTGTGGTCCGAAGCTTCTGCAAAATCTCGATAACTCGGTATTGAGCCTCGTAGGGCGATGTCTCGGGGCATTCTTCCTGTTTGAAGAAAGTATAGGGTCGAGTTAGGTGTTGTTTTATAATCTTAATTTTTGACGTAGGAATGGGGTGAACACAGAAACTAAAGACTGCAGCAGAAAGAGGAGATCAAGACGCATGTAACGCACCCCGCAATGGCGTCCAGACGGCGTAGAAGAGCGTGGAAGTCCTCCGGCAGATCGCTCATTTTTCCAGGATTGCTGCTTGGATACTTTTGAACAATGGGACGTTGCGGCTACTTGTTGGCAAAATGTAATTTTAGTAAAGTTGAATATAAATCGCTAAGAGGTAGAATTCGGAAATTACTTCAACGTAGCCGGTAACACCTACGGGGTGTTCATCCAGGACGGCAGGTTGCTGTCGTGTACCGCAGGAGACACTTGCACTGGAGGAGCTGCGGCTTGGATGGGGGCTGATGGAATGGGCTGCACAACCGCTACAAACGAGGGTTCTTTGGCCAATGGAGCGTTGCGAGGTGCCGTGACTGGTAGTGAGGCTGCTACTGGCACGCGGATGAGTTGGGTCGAGTCTTTGCTGGGTGGAGGTGCGCTGTTGTTGCCGAATACGAAGATGGCGAGAATCTGCAAACCGGCGATAACCAGGAGCGCGATGCCTTCGACGATGAGGATGACGTTGTCGTTGCAGTCGCACAGCTCGTCTCTTGTCTTGCCCAGTAGCGCCGTCATGATGCCGCCAACAATGAGGATGCAGGCGCGACCGAGACGGTACCGCATGAAGCCGAAGAAGAAGAAGAAGGTCTCCCACTTGGACTCACCGAACGTGAGAAGGAGGCCGAAGCAGACGCCCAGGAAGCAGAGGCAGCCGAACTCCGCTTGGCTGTCGACCGAGTAGACGGACAACTGCATCGTATTGAAGCCCATGCAGGCCACGATGAAGAGCATGAAACCCACGCAAGCGCTGGCTAAGCGTAAGGACCCTTTCGGAGAGATCAGCATGGTGATGGTGGATGTGTTGGACTAGTGATCTCCTTTGACGGACGTTTGGTGCTTGCAACTCGTTCTAAAGTTACGAGCACATCACGCTCGCTCCTGATCATCGCGTTGGGTCGTTTCTTTCGTGCTTGAAACGCATGGAGCAGGCTCCCGAATCGGGAGTCGGAGATTGTCGTAGAACTTGCTGGAAGTGCGTTACTACATGCTCTCGGGTTTATCTTCCGACTGTCGAAGTGGCGACTGGAAGGTGGCGATTCGACCACATAAAGTGGTTGCTCTCAGGCACATTCACTTGAAGACGCAGTTTACGTGATTCGAGGAAGTGGCCAGAGCTTCCTCGAATCACTAGACCACCTTAAAATCCAGCATTCCCTATGGAACAGTCAACCCAAATGCCTTCCACCCTGTGTGCTATCCACGTGATAGCACCAACGAATGTCTCCAGCCAGCCCAACTCAGCGATTCCTCTCACTTTCAAATTCGCTGGCAGACCAACAACCATCAAACTCATCCGAATTCACCACCATGAAGCTCTCGACAGTTCTTGCGGTGATGATAATACTTCTTCACACCCCGATAGTATCGAGCAAAACCCCTTGCACGGCTGGTATCCATGCTCGGAGGACGCGTTTTCGGACGAGGGGAGTGATGGAGACCTGTCGTGTTGTCGTTCTAATGTTGTAGTAACGACTCCCTCGATCGGCCCTCGTCATGGCCAACTTTGAAAGCACCTCCTTTTCCCGGTTCCAGTCGAACTATGACCAGATACCGGAGACGTCTAGTGAAAAGATCGGGTCGCACATCCGCGACGAGTGGCCGTTCATGAACGACTACTTCCACCGGAGTCATGACAAGGAATTCACCTGTCACGTGTTGAAATTCGACGCCAAGATGAATGGTACTTAGGAAAGTGAATCAAATAGCGCGACTTGGAGTCCACCGTGTACTTGCACACATTCTTCCGCATCTCGTCGCGGTGTTGGCCCGACAGACGCTGCATCACTCGGTAGGCTCGTTCTCGGTCGATCTGCTCGTCCGGTTTCCTGCCAATCTGCGCTATCATCCACACTCCGTCCAGTGCACCCAGCAACCCACGAGCCACACCGGCTCCAGCAAGGAACCGCCGATCAACCCACCATACAACTTCTTCAACACACTCGCAGCCTTCTCAGCCCGAGTGAGTGCAATACGCGAATAAAGTCCATTTTTCTCGGGATGTTAACAAATTCAACTATTTTCCGGGCAAACGAGTGGTGGAGGCTCTGGCTGATGTTCGTGTCCTTCACCAGATCTTCGGTGCTCTCGTAGTTTCGCTTGACCACCCCACGAAGCAGCAGACTGTTCCGTTTCGGAGTCATGACCAGGTAGTGCATCTCGCCTCTGAAATACACGATGTTCTCCCGATAGACGCCAATGTCCCGCATTCTGTGCAACGTGTGATGCTTAAGCTGAGCTGTCCACGAGAACTCTTGACTTTCGACTCTTCCAGGTTGGGGAAGTAGCAAACGATTCCCAGAGATTCCTCGTTGGAGAAGACGAAGCTGGCCAACTGGGCATTCGTTCCGGTTGCTCCTAGAACCGCAGTAAACTCTTGCACTGGAATCTGAGGCTCCGTCTTGATGGAGTAAAACGGTTTGCCACTCGTTTCCTCAACTTGAGGCGGGATAATGGACGCAAAACCCGTGGCCGAGTACACTTTCACCCCAAAAGCAGCGCCACCTTGAGGAGAACCACCTGCAATGACGCGTACTCACGTGGAAAGTTGCCAACGTCTTGCGCTGCAGTGAAAGCTTTGAACGAGTCACGTACAGTTGGCGCCACGTTTGACTGACGATTTACCGCTGGATACGGTACTCAACGTCGTAACTACTGGACTCGTGCGAGGTTTGCGTGCTGGACAGTCGACGAGTTCCTCTCTTCTGTCGGTTAATGTCTTCACAAATGATCTGGTGTTGGACATCAGCGATTTGCGCGATCTAGAGCTCCGAAAGCTCGGATCTCTGACAAACTTTGGTCACCTCGTCCAGCGTCGCTAGTAGAGATGATTGGGAATTCTCACTGTATGCAGAAGACGACTGCGAACTTCCATGCACCGCCATGAAGAAAGTGGGCGAGTCTGCTCCCAATGAGTCGAAAAGGTGGTGGAGGAGGGGGCTAACCGCGTGTGGGAGTGCGAGGAAGAGCCTCTTTTGCTGTTTCCACGTCGGTTCTCGTCAGCGAATCCAGCAACTTCACCGTCCCGTAGTCGTCTCCACTAGCTGAAGACGTGCGAGTTTTCGTGCGAGTGGCCGCTTTCTCCTCTTCTTCAATCAGGAGACGCCTCACTTTCCGCCACGCCACATCTTCTCTGCACGGTGTCGATCAGCTTCTTCTTCTTCTTGAATCTGCTCCAGGAGAACGGAATCAACTTCCGTTTTCACGAGAATTGGTCGACTATTGTGGTAGGAATTTCCTCCGTCGTCACTGTCGGTGGTCTCATCGTCCGTGTCGTCTTCCTTCAACATGTCATCGGGGTATTTCTCCCCAATGTCGATGGCCAAATAGTCGAGCGGAGGAGCATCTTCCTCACCGAAATGATCCAGAGCTTCCACGCCGTTGGGGTCAGTAGACCTTCTCCGATGTAAACATCTTGCTTGTCTCCGATACTGGAACGGTTGAAGATATCACGAGACGTGTGATGAACCGGAGGTCGGCGGTCCATCTTGGGAGGACGGCAAAGTCGAATGAGCAAGAGCTGCCATGTTTGGGCGACCACCGCACGTTGACAAGTGAGACGACCGATATTCTCCTTGTGCCATTTCATGTTTTGACTCTTAAAAGGGCTTAGACCTGCTTTCAGCTCATAAAACTGACTAATGTTTACGGATTTCTGGCCCCCAGCTTTCGTTCGGGCTGACCACTTCGACTTGTTTCGTCTGACTACCGAATTTTAAGGAAAGCTGTACCCGTCAAAGTGTCGGTGAAAGCTGTACCCTATCAGATTATCTATATAAAGTGATGGGCAGCTTTTTTTGGCTGTGTGGAGGAAACCTGTACCCCCCGCAAGATTATCTACCAATCAGAAACGTTTGTTGAAATCGCACTCAGAACAGTTTGTGCCATGATTCCACAGGGCGTCGACATCGTTGGATGCGATATCGAGGACGGGGTCGTAGCTGTGCGGCACATGAGGCGTGCGGCAAGCACATTCGAGTCGGGGACTTAGTCGTCTTTCGTTTACAAGTGGAGGATCAAGGTGATGGCGAGATGGGCTATTGCGTGAAGACCTTCGTCATTCGAGACGGTTCGCAGCAATGCCACATTGGGTTCTTACCACGAAGACTTCTTCGGCAGCAAGACCAGTACAAGAACCAATTTGCCACTATAGTGGAGGATTGGCGCGACTCTGACAACGGTCAAAAGCGACGCCACTCAGATCGCCACGGAGGGCTCGTTCGATGCCTAATGCTCAATTATATTGAGGAACAGTTTAGAGACTAATGTTATACAGCACGTCACTGACTTCCTCAACGTCGGATCCTTCTTCCTCGCAGTCATCATCACTAGCCTCCTCAATTTCGTCCTCGCCATCGCTCTCATTAAGTACGTCTGGGTCAGACACTTGGGAAATACCGAATCCAATACTTGCAAATGTATCTCTGACACTCTGTTCCGTGATGCCTTGCCATGCCTTCAGCAGCCAAGGTACAATATCTTCTCGCTTCGGGACTGGCACGTTAGCATCAGGCGCAACGTCGGCCATGTTTACTGCCGCCCAGTCGTCGTATTGCGCTCTTATAGCGTCCTTGATCGGCTTGTTAGCCCAACATCATAAGGTTGAAGCCCACACTTTTTCAGCCCAAATACGACAACCTCGATCGTCCTACATAAACACAAATACAAAATGTTACACAATATCTCAAAAGCATGACAATATATAGCGTTACAAACCATCCAACCGCTCTCTTGACAGCATCCGTAGACTCCTTGAGGTAAGATCTTGTCTAACTTATTTTCAATCAGACCGTGGGGCTTCGCTTTAAAAACAACAAAGAGAGGTAGTTTAGTACCGTCTTGGGCGCACGTAACACATGCCGTGAGTCTTTGACTATTAGACCCACTGCCACGAATTGCTACAGTTCTACTATTAGTCGGCGCGATAGTTGTGGTGGCTGTCTGCTCGTAGTGGACCGAGGTCTCGTCCATATTCACGATCATTGAAGGTGGTGTCCCCTCGAGGGTCCCCCTGGCTGGAAGCGCTCGTTAACCATGTCGACGAACTCTTTCCGAATGGATTGCAGGTGTCCACTGAGTGTTTGGCCGACGTGGGTGCGACGGCGAAAGCTAAGGCGGTTCCGCCGCAAGAATGGGTACACCCAATGTCGTAGTGTCTTGCGAATACCACCTTTAAATGACGAGTTCATCGAGAGGGCCTTGTTGATAACGTGTCTAGTTGAGACGGCAATGTCTTGGTCTCTACGAGCTCTAATCCAGGCGGCCACCTCTGCTTCAAAAGCACCATGAATTAGCGGTCGGCCTTCCTTTGGACACTGTCTTCGCTTTCGGGTTCCTGTTCGCTGTCTGCTCGAGGCGCTCTCGGTTTTTGCGCCACCTGCGAATCTGCGAAGGTTGCACGCCGTATTCGGATGCTGTGCCTCTGACGGTGCTCCTTTCTGCCTGCTTGACGATGTCCAGCTTTGCCTACACCGTTAGACTGGTATCACGCTTGCGTCGTCTTGGCTTCTTGGGCATGGCTGCTGCTGGCTTTTGTCAATGGGCGACGATCGTCAAGAGCTAATAATTATGACCAATAACAATTATGACCAATGAGAAACCGATGGTGGTAGCTCAGTTTAAATTCAGATGTGGGTGAAAGCTGTACCCCTTTCAGGAAGTGCAACACGGGTACAGCCTTCCTCAAAAATCGGTACTGTCCAGATGTCAATGACTCGCTACAGTACCATCGCCATCTTCGACGAATGGGCCGGCGACATAGCGTGTCATGGACGGAATAGTCGAAAGTGATGAGCTCCTTGTTGTTCAAATACTCGGCATAGTTGTACGGAGTTAGTACAGGTTTAAGTGACCTTCGACGACAAGTCCGACCAATTTGGGTTAAGTCTGCCGCACCCTGTGTCGTCAAACAGATCGGGTCGTGGCATGAAGTCGATTTCGGTACACAGGTGTCCTCCGAGATGCTGTGGTTATACAGAAAGCTCATCTGCCGATTAGGATTGAAAATCAAGTGAATTAGCGGAGAAGTTACGAGCTCTCACCTGGTCGGTTGATACCTATTCCAGTTTGAAGAGAGGCACAATAAAGCTTGCGCCACGCCAGACGTAGCGCAGGTGGTAGACGTAATCTCCGACACGAAGCTCGTTGAGCACTGGGTACTCGGCACCAGGGTTCGAGATTGCTTGAAGTAACGTGGTCACGGCGACTTTTGCGTCACAGATGTTTGCCATCATCACTGGATCGGGGAGAGGCTCGGGAAGCGATGGAATCCCCTCAACGGAGAGATCAGCGAAGAGGAGGGTGTTCATTTGGTTGATGATGCTGTTTGCTTCTCGTTGAATCTCGAAACATAGCTCCGTCGGCGCACATGACGCTGATTGTATGATTTCAGGCGACGGGAAGAAAATCGCCGCAACAAGAGGGTCGGCTTCTCCACACGCGCAAGCCCAATTCTTGTAGAGCTCCCACGCTTCGGAGCCAACACCTTCAATATTCACAACGCGCAAATTTTCACCATCCACCTCGTCCTTCTGGGCACCCACAGCCACCATCGCGGCGAGCAATTTTCGCGGTGGCTCGCACACAGGGAAGATACGCGCGCGAGGGTCTGGTGCTTCCGTCGCAGCCACCTTCTTGCTCTTCTTGCTCTTCCCTTTCCGCGCCATCTCAAAAGAGAATTTGAAGGATCCTGTCCCCAGCTCTTGGGAACAAGATTTTTCGTCGAGGTTTCTGCGGCTCGTCCCGCTTCTCTAAGCCCGTCCCGGATGCAGCTGACCAAGGTCAAAGGGTAAATGTATTCAAACGCGATCCCCAATAACGAGAGAAATGCTTATGACCTCTTTTCAGCTACTCTTCGAGGATGACATTGTAGACACGTAGACACGACTTGTCCAGCCGCCCCAAGTCTCCATTGTTCTTCACATAGGATGCCAGCAACTTCAGTCCGCACGTACGCAGCGGTGCTCTCAAGAAGTCCAAGAAGGCGACGCCGAAGACAGTGGGGTCGAAGAAGACCAAGAAGGCGACGCCGAAGACAGTGGAGATAGTGGGGTCGACGTCGGTGGACCATGCAACAGACCCAGGTACGAACCGGGTAAACGGTATTGTAGGCATCGCATCTAACGCGTTGCTTTGTATTGACTTTAGCTACGTCACGTCGGGCTTCACTGCGGAAGCGCGTGCCTGCTGACTACCTTTAGGCAGCAGGCGGCTACGTGAAAGACTGCGATGACGACGAAGACTATTTTCCGGAAGAAGACCCCGATGACGGCATAGATGACGAGCAGGAGGTTCTGGGGAATGTCAAGGAGACCCCTGTAGGTCGACGTGACGGCGTGATTGCAGGCGATGGGGGTGAAGGTGCAGCGACTACTGCCGTTGTTGCTGCAGGCGATGGAGGTGGAGATGCAGCGACTACTGCCGTTGTTGCTGCAGGCGATGGAGGTGGAGATGCAGCGACTACTGCCGTTGCTGCTGCAAGAGTTGGACATGGCGACAGACAAGACGCTTCTGTTGCTGGAAACGGTGCCAGGCTGATCGAGGATCGAACTGCAGGTGAGTTTGCTTTTGTTGCTGATCGTGTTGCTAATGTTGCTTAATTTGTTGTCGACTGTGTTGTTGCTTGTGTTACTGGTGGATATGCAGCGACTACTGCCCTTGCTGCAGCAGGATTTGGACATGGTGATGGAGATGCAGCTGTTGCTGCTGCAAAAGTAGGAGATGTCGATGGAGATGCGGCGGTTGCCGCTGTTGCCGGCGTTGGCGACGGAGGTGGAGATGCAGCTGTTGCTGCTGCAGAAGTAGGAGATGTCGATGGAGATGCGGCGGTTGCTGCTGTTGCTGGTGTTGGCGACGGAGGTGGAGATGCAGCGAGTGCTTCTGTTGCTGCTGCAGGAGTAGGAGATGGCGATGAAGATGCGGCGATTGCTGCTGTTGCCCGCGACGGACAAGACGCTTCTGTTGCTGGAAACCGTGCCAGGCCGAATGAGGATCGAACTGCAGGTGAGTTTGCTTTTTTGCTTAATATGTTGTCAACAATGTTGCTTAATATGTTGTCGACTGTGTTGTTGCTTGTGTTACTCAATTGCTTGAATTGACAGCCAAAACAGGTTATGATCATAGTGGCGTGCACCATACAATCGAAGCAAAAACAGAAGCGCAAACGGACAGTTGACGACACTGAGGATGATGAGCCAGCACGGACAACGATGATTGCAGAGTTACCAAATACAAACGAGTGACGAACCCAATCTATCCGCAACAACCGAGCCGCAAGCCAACTCGTCGATCGAAGACCTTGAAATCCCGCGAGGAGATGAAGAAGGCCCACAACTCAATTGACAACTTTGTACCGGAGCTGCCGCAGAAAACATTCAAAAACTGGGACGAGTTTGAGGCCGTTCGACACAGCTACGAAGAGAAGCATTTCCTGCGTTTTCGTGTTCGGAGCTCCGAAACCGCGACGAAGCACAACAGGTAAGAGGGCTTTGTGCTTCATGGTTGCTTTATTTTATGTTAACATATTTTGAATTTTTTGTATATTGTGTTTTTTAGTCGACCCAATGCACACCAAATTCCGCCATTCTTAGCGTATAATTACAAGCGTATGTGGTGCACGCACGGATCTTCGCAGGCTTTGCGAGGTGAAGGTCGCCGAGATAAAGATTGCCGCTATACTGGTTGTGAATCCGGTTTTCTCGTACGCTCGGAAGCGGTGGTTTCAGAGGGCCAGGCAACGTGGAAGGTCTGCGTCGTCCCGGGGACGGAGGTGAGTCCCGCCACCTCATATAATGAACTGGTTGTCGATTAACATATTACTTTGATGCAGATTTCAAAGCACAATCACAAGACGAACAAGGTCATCTACGATTCCTACAGGGGTGCAAAGTCCATGCCGCTGTCGCGTCAGGTCCGCGAGGAGCTTGGACTTCTGGCTGAAGTGAACACAAGAACCGCGGACATCAGTCGATACCGGTCGGGCAAGCTCGGTGGGTGCATGTGGTGGTTTTTGTTTGCAGGGTTGCTCTGGATGCTGCATGTTGAGTTGCACTGTATGTTGTTTTGCTTTTCTCATGTTTCAACATGTTTTTTTGCTATTATTTCCATTTCGATAACAGATATGATTCTCAGTCCACAACAAACGAGAAACGTCCTTCAGCAAGTATTGGGCAGCAGCACGCTCGAGAGAACAAAGTTGCTTCTTGATGGGTTTGCAGACGAGGACCCCGGTAATGACGTCCTTCTCGTACAAGACCAGATCGGTGTCAGCTGCGTCATTGCAATGCAAACCTCGATTCAGAAGCAATGCTTTGTGGAGTGGGGAGACGCCCTCGTTATGGACTGGACGCATGGTACCAACAACCTAGGGTATCATCTCGGTGCGTCTTATGCTATGTCTACGTACTATTGTATGTCCTAACACTTTCCACCAATATTTTGTGTTGCAGGGAGTCTAGTCGTTACGTCTGCTACAGGTAGAGGAGTCCCCGTTGTTGACTTTCTTGCACTGGATCAGAAAGCTCGAACCATGGAGCTCATAATTGAATTCTTCAAAAACCGAAACCCGACGTGTAGAAACATCAAGACAATCGTGATCGACAAGGATTTCGTAGAGTGGAGGGTTCTCGAGAAGGCCTTTCCGGACGCTAAAGTGCTTCTCTGTCAGTTTCACGCGCTGACATATTGGCGCAAGGTTTGCAAAAGAGCAACGTATAATTTGACGATGACACAGCGCGAACAGATGGAAGTGGCATTCGCCAAGTTGATCTACTGGTACGTTTTGCATAAGTGTTGGTGGTTATGGTGCTTAAAGTGTTGCTGATAATGTTGCTAATACCGTTGCAGTTGTGATTTTTCCTTTCTAGTAATACGAAGTCAGCGTTTGATTCTGAGCTCGCTGCATTCACCAGTTCGTGCGAAAACGAATGCCCTGAGCTGCTCGAGTATTTTGAGGCAAATTGGAAACCATGCGCACCGATGTGGGCAAACCATGTGAGGGGAAGTTCTTCACCGCCGGCAATACGACGACAAATCGGATAGAGACGAATTGGAATCAAGTGAAGCTTCTCCTGGGAAAGAGACCAAGACTTGATACCACAATAAGTGGACTTCTTGCTCACCAAACAACCATTATCCAGCAGCTAGTCACTGCAACACGTAAGCACTCGACGACATCGCGTCACCCAGAACTGGTACCGGGACTTCTTTCGCTAGTGGCTAAACATTTGAGTGACTACATGCTGGCACCGGTTCGGAGTGAATGGGACGTCTATATGGTGTCCTCGGCGGTCACTACCTGTGCTATGCGTGGCTCTGACGTTGGAGAATGGAATGGACAACATTGCGGACAAACGTTTCGGTGCAAAGACTTCGAGTGGTCCTGTTCCTGCATCTTCAACTGCAGCTACAAAATTCCATGCCGACATTTAATGTACATTGCAGAGCGCGTTCATCGATTCGAGTGCCTCCCTTTGTCGGCAATCCCTTGGCGATGAAGTATGGAATCGATGTCGACGTTGGAGCTTGTGTTTTCACGTGGAGTAACATCGCTGCGTGCTGTGCAGACGAGGATGAGAGAACGTGGCGAGTCATTCCCGTATGACGGCTTGACCCAGATTGCAGATGATGATGCAGGTGAATACGATGTAGATGAAGCAACGCAAGATGCAACACGCGAGTCTGGTACAACACAAGGTGCAACATTTGAAGCAACCCAGCGTCATGAAGGCAAACACAAGCCTCGACGACAACGTCAGCCTAACCGACGAGTGATGTACGTGAAGATGCGGCGGCGCGAGCATGGAAATGTTGTGGTGCTGTCATCAGAAGAGAAGTACTGCTACGCAAAGGCTGCTTTTGAGCCTGTTATGGAGCATCTAGCAGGGTTACAAAGCCCAACATTCTACACAGCGTTGCGGCCGTGGAAACAAACTGTACTCCGCGGTATGAACGAAGTGGGGCTTCATCGTCGGACGCAACATCGATGCCTGATGAAAGCTCGGAATCAGACGAATCAGGCAGTCTTGGGGATGATATCGAGGTCGATCTAGCTCCTGCGGATTTCATTAACAGCATTAACATGATTCGTGAGTTGGAGGAAAGTGAGCATGTGCTTGATATTGCCACATCAGAGCCACCAAGTGCGGCTCCTCGAACTGGAGTTATGTTGGAGGACAACATGGTTGCCGATGTCGACTCGCAAGACCAGTGTGCAGCGAATGATGTGGGCATCAGGAAAAACAATACTGACCCTGTCGCCCAAACATTGACACAGAGTTGGGGGCGGTTAAGCGATCAAGGCTCGGTCATGACGGCTCCATCCAAGTCCAAGGTTCTCTTTACGAAGGCAGTGGCTTCGTCCAAGGAAGTCAAGAGTGCGATAAAGGCAGATGCTAAACGCGGTGTGATCGAAGTTCTGAAACTTCCCCAACCAAAGCCCCGACGGAATCAGCGCAAGAAACTCACGCAAAACCGAGTGAAGCCCGACAGGACAACGCAAACTTGGCAGTGGTTACCTTACCGGACAAGCATGTCCCAGTTCTAGCTCGAGTGCTCGAGTGGGCGCGCAATTCTGCGGATAACGGCCATGTCAGTGATATGCTCAGAGCTACCCAGTTATAATGGTGGATGACTTCTTTGAGGCGCGTACTGCTCGCTGCCAGCGTATTCAAGCTCAGCGCGGCGCGTTTGACCACAATTTCGTGATTCCCAAACGTCTCGTCACAAAGCTGGACGCTGTTTTGCAAGATGAAAAAGAAGCGGTCACCGGGCACGTACTTTGCATCTGTTGTCTCCGTGGTGGACGCGGGTCATACGCCGGACGAGGTCGTCGCTTTCCTCTCCCCGAAACACCCAAGTTTTCCAGGTATGTGTTCCGTTTATGTTGTTATCAGTGTTGCGGTAACTTTGTGTTGCTTGTCGTGTTGCTATTATGGTGTTGCTTACAATGTTGCTGATATCTAACTGTGCATTTGGTGAATATGGCTATGTAGTCGCGCTGTCAATCGTATGCAAGACTTCTAGTGGCCAGGTTCTTAAAAAACGAACTTTGCCTCGGTGTTTCGCCTGGAAAATGGGGAAAGCTTTGTGAAGCTGGAAAATCTCGTTGGAATGGTAGCAAGGGACCGAATGCTCAGTGATACAATTATTGACTTCAGCATTCGGTGTATCTGCAACTGGTTTGGAAACGGTTATGCGATGGACTCGTTTGCACCCACTGTTGGTTGCCCAAGTCCACCCCAAAGCCAAATATCGGCCTTCCAGTTCGTGGTGCTGCCAGTCCACTTGAACCAGAACCACTGGGGAGTCATCATTGTTCATCTCAGTTATCAGCAAGACCACCCCCTACTACTACGAATCGCTGTGTTCGGATGCCTACCGAGATACTATGGAGGATACATACAATGAAACGGTGGGGCCATTCTTACGGGACTGACACCGCGCCAGCATGCCAGCAGAAGCTAGGCCTCCTGTCGAACAAGAAGGGGTTTGGTTTGGAGGCCCCAAGCAGCCCGACGGCACCTCCTGCGGCGTGATGTGCATTGCTCAGGTGTACGATACACGATCGGTAATTCGCGGTTTGTGAACACCACCGTATCCAGAGAGGGCATCGCTATCATGCGCCTTCGGATTCTCTGGATGATATTAAATCAGCCATACCTGACGACAACGTCCAACAAAATTTCTCGCAATAGAAGCGACAGACATCGAGTTGCTTGCAACTGTAAAGACATAATGCGTCGAAAGTAATCTCTTTTTCGTTCTCTCTCTTACTGATTGCTTTTCACCGTCTTTTGGTTCCTCTTTTACTCGCTATCGAGCAGTATGTTGCAACACTGCTCGAGTGCCACTGCATAGGACACGACGTAGCCAACATCGTGGACTGGAAATCCGGCCGCAGCAGCTAGCCGAATTGTATCTTCTTTCTCGCGCGCGAGCATCGCCGATAGCTCCTCCTGAACGTCCAGCAATTTTATCGAGTACTTGGACACCTTCTCCAGCTTTTCCTCCATTGTCTTAAGCTCTTGAAGGCGTGCATGCAGCAATTCCTTTCCTTGCAGAAGCGCGTGCTACGGGCGTGCGCGCCCTGGCGGGAACCATCAGGGCCTGGCGGTGGAGACGGTAAAGCTGCTGGAGCCTCATTTCCAGCGCCGGCGGAATAACTCATGCAGACGTCGTCTCTTTGTTCTTTCTCGACCAGTAGCTCGTTTTTAATGAAGTCGCTCAACGTGATTTTTGCAAATGATTGATATTCAGGCCGGTAACTTTTACATTAACGGTATTTTATTTCGGAGTATATTACGCCAGAGCTCTGAACAGTCAGTGTTGCTCTCGGTGTGGTGCTGCTTCTGTTGCCAAAGCCTTCCAGTGTTGCGGTAAGGGCTGTCGTCTTGTCGTTGTTATGTTGTAGTAACGCCATTCGCCGATCGAGGCTAGGAAGCGGCCATGCTGCTGTCTTCGTAGAAAAGCAGGCAGTGCAACGGGACGCGCTCAACATGAGACAGCGACGTCGGGCCCCCGCACTTTGTTCGTCGTGGTGGGTTCAGCCGCTTTGGTGGTCGGATGCATCGCGACTGTGGACGTTTTCGCCTTGAACGGAGCTTGACACCACGTCGCTCGATGTCACGACCGGAGACGCCGACGACGAGGCAGTCGCAATGGAAGCGCAATTCGGTTGGCACTCCATCGGCTACGGCTGGCACTCGGTCAAGTCGTCCACGGGGTGCGTTTTCAGCAGTGACAAGCATAAATGCAAGGAAGGCATCAAGTGCTACAAGAATCGAGAGAACGCAAGTGCGACCGGCAGTGGCAGTAACAGCAGAGACTTTGGCAACTTCACGGTGAGGGACTCGTCCACCGACGTTGAAGTCGGAGAGTGGTGGACCCCACCGAACCGGAATACACGCCGACTGAAAAGGAGGAGGAGACGTCGACTGCCGGTTCTCCTGACGAATAGCATCGGCTTCGGCTGAGAACGCTTGGGAGGTGGGGTCTTCAGAGACTTCGACGGTGAACAGTGAAGAGGAGGAGGAATCTCCGGCGCCTTCGGCTGAAAACCCGGCGGCACCGTTGGATTTGCCATTGTCGAGTGCTGATGAGAACTATTCGGTTGGGGGACTGAATGAAGGAGGTCACCTGGAAGGAAACAACCCAGAAGGAACAGGTCAGGAACAGCTACGTGCGGTTGTTAGCTGGATTCAAGATCAAGTTTTCTATTACCGAAGAACTTATGATGTCTCTCTCGTCAGTAGTTTGGCGTTTGTTGATCACTGGGTTGCCTATCCCAGTCTGAAGATAGGCACCGTGATAAACGCGCTGCTCCATTGGTAGCTCACGTGGCAAACGTAAACTCCAGCGTCAAGGCTGTGGATCACTGGGTAGTTCGCACCAGGATTCGAGAGTGCCTGAAGCATTGCAGTCACAGTGACTTGTGCGTGGTGGACGTTTGCCGACGCCGGTGGCCTTGGGAGAGGCCCGGGAAGCACTGGAATCCCCACTGGGGAGAAATCTGCGATAAGAAGCGGCGCCATGTAGTGAACGATGTTTTGGGCTTCGAATTGGATCCTGAATCCAAAGCCAGATGACGCTGATCGGGCGATAGCAGGCGTCGGGTGAAAAGCCACCCGAACAACTGGGTCGACTTCTCCAAGCGCGCAAGCTCAATTCTTGTAGAGTCTCCACGCTTCGGAGCCAAGACCTTCAACACGCACAACGCGCAAATCTCCGCCAACCGCCTCCTCCCTCTGGGCACCCGCGGCCACCATCGCGGGGATCAATTCTGGTGGTGGATCACCCGCAGGTACGATCTGCACGCGAGGGTTACGCGCCGATGATGCGGTCGCAGTCCTTGTTGCTCTTCTTGCTTCTGCTTTTCCGCGCCATCTCGAAAGAGAATCTGAAGGACAGGTGCAACTTGCACTGCAAGGAGTATCTACCATAAGTACGATAATCACTTTGTAGGGGTTGAAATCGTCAATAAAAGCGATTGAAACTCCCTTATGTGACGTACACGAATATAGTACTCTGACTGAATGAACATCAGATCTGATTAGTACTCGCTTTTTCTTCACAATGTGAATCACATACAGTCAGAGATTGACAGTAGTTTAATTTTGTTGCAAACTACTACAGTAAGTCACCAGTAGTCCCGTTCCAAATTACTGGCTACTGTAGTAATTTGACCAGTAATTCTCCAGTAGCCAGTAACCCACCAGTAGTTTTAACAAACTACTATCAATCTCTGCATACAGTACTTCAATTGCAACCCTCTATAAAGTGATTATCGTACTTACGGCAGAAACACCTTTCTTCCTTTCTTCTCACTCTTCAACTCGCCGCCAAGCCCCCAAGTCGCGTTTCTTCAAATTCTCTTTTGAGATGTCGCGGAAAGACAGCAGCAAGAAGAGCAAGAAGCGCAAGAAGAGGAAGGAGGTGGCAGCGACGGCAGCACCGGCGCGCAAACACCCTCGTGCGCGTGATACGCGCATCTTCTCTGTGTGCCAGCCACCGCGAAAATTGCTCGACGCGATGGTTGTTGTAAGTGCTGCAGGGGACGACGGTCGTTCAGCCAGTAGGAAGTAGTTGTGAAGATGAGAGTAGATTATGAAGTGAGAGCTCGGACTACGAGCGGGCTATCAGTGAGCTGCCACACGGTGGTTACCAACGATCCTCGTGTGGGTGACTACTCCAGCAGGCGCGAGATCCGAAACTACCAGACGGTCGTTATTCCAACACTCCTCCTCGAGCTGTGCTGGTCATCGCGTTGGTCGGATCCGTTGTGGGTGGCGTGGCGAGATGTAGTGCGCTTATTAAGCGCTGGTGGATTACTGTGTTGAGTGGCTTGGTCAAGATATCGGCCTTCATGCTCTCGGTCGGACAGTACTTGACGGCGGCTTCGCCTCTCTTGATCGTGTCTCGAATGAAATGGAATTTTATGTTGATGTGCTTCATCCGGTCGGAAGTGATCTCGTTCTCCATCGTCTTGATAGCACTTTGGTTGTCGATTTGAAGGCAAATTGGTTCTTCAGGTGAGATCAGCATCAGTTCTTGCAGTAATTGACGGACCCAAAGACACTCCATCACAGCGATGCTGCCTGCTATATACTCAGCTTCGGCAGTTGATAGTGCGACCTTGGGTTGCTTCTTGGCATACCAGGCGACAGGCATCCCGTTTATCGTGAGAAGACCACCGGAGGTGGACTTGGCGGTCTTGCGGTCTCCTGCCCAGTCCGCGTCACTGTAAATTGTAGGACGGACGCTAGCGTTCTTGTTTGCCGTTCGCTGGTATGTCAGACCGACAGTGCGTGTGCCTTTTAAGTACCGGATGATGCGTTTTACGCCTTGCCAGTGTGAACAAGTTGGTGAGCTGACAAATCGTGCGAAGAAGTTCACTGCTACCGTGATGTCGGGGCGAGTGCAGTTACTTAGCCACAAGAGTGATCCGATTGTTTCTCGCATGAGTTGGGAGTCGTGAAACGGGGCTGCATCTTTATCCTCGGGACTGGTGGAGGTTTCCATTGGTGTTCGGGCAGGTCGGCAGTTTGCAAGTCCAGTCTTCTCGAGTAGTTCGTCAATGTTGGGCTGTTGGTGGAGAAAAATACCGTTCTCGTCTTGTTTGACACACAGGCCAAGGCATTTTGACGCCACGCCGAGGTCTTTGACATCGAATTTAGTCTTGAGCTGCTCCATTATTTGATCGGTGGCGGCGGGGTCTTGGCTGACAATTAGGACATCGTCGACGTAAAGACCGAGTACTGTGAGCTTCCCACTCGGATGGCGGTGGAAGTACAGGCATGGGTCCAAACGGCTGCGAGTAAATCCACAGTCTCTCAGGTATTGATCAATCATCTCGTTCCACAGTTTGCCGCTCTGCTTCAATCCGTACAAGCTCTTCTTAACAGGGGCACCTTCCCCCTTCAATCTGCATTCCAGGTGGGGGTCGCATGTAGATTGGTTATCGAGGCCGGCCTGACGATATGCGTTCGGTACATCCCCTTGACGTACAAGCACGTGCCAGATCGCTGCCAATACAAATAGGAAATGAAGGCTGGACATCTTCAGGACGGGAGAAAATGTTTCGCCAAAGTCGATGCCGTAGCGCTGCGTGAAACCACGGGCAACCAATCGAGCCTTAAAGCGTTCCAATTCTCCAAGGCTCGTGAACTTGATTTTGAATAGGTGACGAGATTTACGTTTGGCGGAGCGTCAACAATTTCCCAAGTAGCGTTTTTCGAGATGGCGGCAAGTTCGGCAGCGATGGCTTCCTTCCATTGTGGCCATTCCCGACTTGTCATAGCTTCTTTGAGAGTCGAAGGCTCGGGTACATGACCTAGTTCAGCAAAGATGACCAATGCGGAGCCAGTCGAGGCGCCGATCGTCAGGAAAAGTCTCGCTGGGGTCGCAAATTGCTCGAGAAATGAATCAGGAAGTGAAAACTCCTCCTCAACGAGAGGAGGGCTGCGACGACTATCACCGAATATGGCTCTGATCCGGTGTGCAGAGAGTTCTCGACCAAAATCTTCATGACGAGGGCTGCTTGGTGTTTGCTGCTGCGTATCGCCAGTTTCTTCGGTAATGTTCTCATCAGGGTCTTGACTAGCGCACGAACCGGTCGCACGATCCTCATTTACGGGTTCCGTTGAAGCACAGGGACTTGGTTCAGTGGTGGCGCTCATATCGTCAATAATTTGGGCGGATTTCTTGATATCGAGTTGCTCAATATTCTGGATGCTGGTGCTGACAGTGACTTTCTGCGTCCGTGGTAAATAGAGGATGTATCCTTTTGAACCGGGCTTACTCCCAAGACGACGGCGCGTTCTGCCCGTTTACGAAGAGACTTTGCCTTCTTGTTCGCGATGTGCATGGTGCATTTTGACCCGAATTTTAAAATGTGGGCAAACGGATGGCGGTTTACCAGTCAAGTTTTCCAGTGGTGTTTGAAGGTCTGGGTTTGCACGCGTTGGTAGCCGATTTCGAATGTAGCTGGCATATTTGACTGCGTCGCCCCAGAAGCGTTCTGCCAGCGTGGACGCCCACAGCATTGCGCGCGGAATCCATTAGGGTGCGGTGAAATCGCTCTGCCTTGCCGTTGGATGCTGACGTGTCCGTCTCGGACGACTGGTGGATAATACCTTTGCTGGCAAGAAGACGTTCAAATGGTTTTGAGTAGAACTCCCTCCGCCGTCCGTCCTGATGTATTTCACGCGAACGTTGAATTGGCGCTCGAACTCTGCGATGAATAAGCGGATATGCTCTGCGGCTTCGCCCTTTGTCTTCAGTAGCTCTACCTTGTTGAAACTTGATCCATAGTCGATCATCGTGAGGATGTGCTTGTGGCCAAGGCGATCGGGTGTGAGATCGGGTTTTAGGTCCATGCCAATCACAGCGCCTACTTCGTCGGTGGGGAGGATTCAGACCTGTCTTCCGATGGTTGAGCACGCTTGGTTTGCTTGGCTTCTGAGCAACTCATGCAAAATTCAGCCTTTCTGTTTCCAAGCGTGATACGAGATACGAGGCCTTTGTCTGCCATGCGCAAAATGTCCTGGTAGTTGACATGACCAAGGCGTTGATGCCACTTGTGAAGTGTACTCGTACTGACTTCCGCAAAGTTCGCGCTGCCGGTGGGGCTAGAGAGACACCACAGATCCCGTCGCTCTGTTACTGTGGCTACGGTGTTATTGTTGCCGTCTCGAACAGTGCACTCGTCACCGAAGATTACAGTGAGGCCATTCTTGCGCAGTTGCTTCACGGCAACAAGGTTCCGCTGGAGTCCTTCAGCAAAATAGACGTTCGTCAATAGGATTGGCTTCACGATTCCGTTTACTGAAGTGAAGATGACGCAGCTCCCTTTGCTGTAGCCTACGTCAGCATGCGATCTGTCCCACCGTCGCCCAAGAAGCCGAAGGTGAAGGACGTCAAGTGTCGCCTTTTCGATGGAAGTGAGGTTTATCCAAGCCTTGGCGCCGGATTCGAATACTTCATCAAGGAATACGAGCATTCCCTTCACACGGAGCCCTACTCAATGGGTCTACGTGGACCGACGAGTTGAAGGCATCTGTCATTGTAAACTATCTGGATGGTCAAGCCTCTCGATACTGCCACAAAAAGAATGCAGAATGGCAGCGCAGCCACCCCGACGAAAACATCACGTACAGTACCCTGACGACCTTGCTTCAGGCAGAGTTCGGCTGCAAGCTAAGTCACCTAGAGCTCAACGACCGCCTGAAGTGCTTTAAGCGCACTGGTGACTCCTGGAGCCAATACTTGGAGTATCTCAAGTTCATCGAAGGTCTCATGGAAGGCGATAACACCTTGTTGCTTCTCCAGGTGTACTGCAAGAATGCCTGTCCGGAACTTGCAGAGCACGTGTACGCCAAAGTCGACTCTAGCAATGCTGATCGCCTCGCAGAAGCGGACCGAGCCCGGGCACTACTCTACCAACTTCGCGGTGATGGCCAAAAACTCGGAACGGGAAAGCGTACCCAACCCCTGTCGGACGCGGCGAACGCGGCGATCGAAAGCCGAGGAACCGAGGCTTTAATGACCAGGCAGCCTTCTCGCATCGCCACGATGACGTTGCAGAAGGAAACGCAGCGATAGCCGCTAAATGCTACGTGTGCAATGACCCAAAGCACAAGTTCACCGCCTGCCCGTTCATGATCAAAGCGAAACAGCTAGCCTCTGCAAACGCGGCAACAGCGTCTGATGAAGTTGACGGCGATGGAACTGAAGATGATTGCAGCGATGTCGCAGACGTATGGATGGCGATAGGAGGAACCAAGTCCAAGGATGAGGCGTCAGAGTGGTTAATCGACTCGGGAGCCACTCACCATTTGTGTGGAAATCGCGAGCTCATTGCAGGATTGGAGCCTGCGTATCTGCCTATTCGAGTTGCAAACGGTGCTGTCATCGCGCTGACGGATGGTGGGGTGTTTTCAATCTTAGCGGCCATACTTTGAATTTGCAGTTGTAGCTGCTCTATCATGTAGACGAGAGCGGGGTCACTTGACGCCATGGTTGCGCGTCCGACGTCGGGGTGCTCTACGGGTGAAACGGGTGATATGAAGGCGTTGGTTGCTCTGGAGTCACCGTCAGCTCCGAAAAAGAAACGATATGTCGGTGTGCTCCTCACCGACGTCGTCGGGATCACGTTCTCGTTGATCGTCCAGCTTGCTTTAGTTTCTTGCCGATTTTGTCGGCAGACTGCAAGGACGAATAGCCGCCACGCGGGTTAGTTTGGCGCTTGGTCAACACTTGTTTTGGCGCTTGTTGCTGACGTTCTATGCTGCCGCCATGCGAAAGCCTCGTCAGCACTTCACTTCGTAGGAAACTTGTCGGCTAGGCGATCCAACACTTGAGTCTGACAGCGAGGTTGTAGGGAGGGCCAGCACCACCACGTGGAAAGCCTTGGGCGCGCTTTGTCAACACTTGCGATGCGCAATTTCTTCTCTTCTCCGCTGGTTCGTTAGGACAGCTTGGGCTCACAACCTGTTGTAAGTGCTGCAGGGGACGACGGTCGTTGAGCCAGTAGGAAGTAGTTGTGAAGATGAGAGTAAATTATGAAGTGAGAGCTCGGACTACGAGCGAGGCTGTCAGTGAGCTGCCACACGGTGGTTACCAGTGACCCTCGTGTGGGTGACTACTCCAGCAGGCGCTGGCGACTACTCCTAGCAGGAGCGAGATCCGAAACTACCAGACGGTCGTTATTCCAACAATGGTGGCTGCGGGTGCCCAGAAAGACGAGGTGGATGGCGAAGATTTGCGCGTTGTGAACATTGAAGGTGTTGACTCCGAAGCGTAGGAGCTCTACAATAATTGGGCATCCGCGTGTGGAGAAGCCAGCCCTCTTGTTATGGCGATTTTTTCCCGTCGCCTGAAATCCAACAATCAGCGTCATGTGCGCCGACGGAGCTATGTGTCGAGATTCAACGAGAAGCAAACAGCATCATCAACCACATGGAAACTCTTCTTTTCGCTGATCTCTCCGTTGAGGGATTCCATCGCTTCCCGAGCCTCTCCCCGATCCAGTGATGATGGCAAACATCCGTGACGCAAAAGTCGCCGTGACCACGTTACTTCAGGCAATCTCGAATCCTGGTGCCGAGTACTCAGTGCTCAACGAGCTTCGTGTCGGAGATTACGTCTGCCACCTGCGCTACGTCTGGCATGGCGCACGCTTTATTGTGCCTCTCTTCAAACTGGAATAGGTATGAACCGACCAGGTGAGAGCTCGTAACTTCTTCGCTAATTCATTTGATTTTGAATCCTAATGTGCAGTTAAGCTTTGTGTATCACCCTGAAAGCGAACGGCATCACAGAGGACGCCTGTGTACCGAAATCGACTTCATGCCACGACCCGATCTGTTTGACGACACAGGGTGCGGCAGACTTAACCCAAATTGCTCGGACTTGTCGTCGAAGGTCACTTAAAACTGTACTAACTCCGTACAACTATGCCGAACAACAAGGAGCTCCTCACTTTCGACTATGGATACTCCGTCCATGACGTCGAAGATGGTCTTCCACATTGAAGTACTGTGCACACAACCTTCACACCATCTCCACACAATCCCCACACCAGTCACAGGTCAATATGTGGGCGTCGTCGACCGCGGACCAGCTCTTCCCCGCCGCCCGCGCCGCCCCAGCGCCTCCTCCGAGCGCCGCAGCAGCGCCACCAGCCAATTGGAGCAGCGCCGGCGCGATTTGCCGCCGCATTCCGTCTCTTCCGGCAGTTTGTGGGCCTTCGACGGGTCCCCACGACCTTTTCCTCGTCTTCCGCTGGGCCCACGGGCTTCCACGACGTCCCAGACGCTTCGGCAGCTTCGGACGAGTCGAACGCGGGGCCGCCGGGTCTCCAGAACGGGCGCAAAGCCGCGAACCACGGAGTGATCGGGTCCTATTCCAGCGGGGAAGCGACGGCCAGGATGCTCTGGAACCGACCAGAGAGAGAGGAGGAGGAGAGAGAGGAGGAGGCACTGCCCTCGTACTTAAGCTATCTGCAAGCTCCGTCCTTGATGGGGGACGCTGCAGCACCAACTCCGGCGGCTTTTGGACCAGTATCGACGCTGCAACAGGTAAGAGAAGACGAGATGGAGAGCAAGAGCCAGGAGCTGGCAAGAGCTTTGCAGAGCTTTATTCAGGTGCAGATGCAGGGAAAGGGGCCCACGTCTTCGAGCAGCTCTGTAGCTGGGTGCAACTGTGAACGACGCGTGGCGGAGCTGGAGAAGCAGGTGCAGAGTCTTGTAGCAGCCCAGAAAGAGGGAGGGTCGACGTCTGCTGCGTCGGAGGATGCAGGGAGTGCAGTAGGAGACCGCGTGTCGACGCTGGAAGGACGACAGAGTGCGTTCCAGTCGCAACTGGCGCAGATCTCCAAGGTGCTGGGAGTACCAGTGGGGAAGCACGGAAAGAGCAGCCAGTTGAAGACGCTGGTGCAGACGTTGCACGAGGAAATTGATTCGAAAGTTCAAGCAGGTAATGAGTTCCTAGTGCTCTGGCTGGTGGATGAACTCATGAGAACTAAAGGTCTGTTTGTTTTATCGCAGCGGTGTGCGAAGTGGAGGCGACGTGTGTTGCCAGTGCGACGAAGCATGTTCAAGAGGTGATTGCGGAGGCGGCGACTGCTACAGCCTCGTTACCGTCGTCTCCTGCTGGAGAATCATCGACGCCGTCCGACTCTAACGACCAGAAGAAAAAGACTGGAAGCGACGGCGATACGGCCTCCGCATCGGGGCTTCCGTTTTCGGCTGTGCTGAACGCGCTGGCGGAGGAGCACGAGGCTTCGTTGACAAGGCTCAGTACTCACTTCGATGAGCGCTTGCGCTTGAAGGATCACAGCGCGTGGCACTGGAAGGTCGCGTTCGTGCTCGTCTTGGCGAGCTCGAAGAATGGCTGCAGCAGGTCGAAGGAGAGTTGGGTGGTTCGCACTTCGAACCAACTGCAGCCACTACCTCATCGTCGATCGCTGCAATGAACGACCAGCTGAGCAAGCTCCAGACACATTTAACTGAACTGGAAACCTCCTGGAAAGGTCAGCGTGAGGAAACGAAGGAGCTGTCTGCAAAACTGGAAGAGCTGCCGAACTTCGAGCAGCTAGAGACGCAGCAGAGTGAGTACGTGAAGGCTTTGAAGGAAGATCTGGTCAGTGTGAAAAGTGTCGCGTCATCTGCTCGTGAAGAGACTCGTGCGGTGGCTCGGACGTCCCAAGGCCTGAAGCTGATCGTAGAGAAGCTCGTGCGTGATACGGGGTCAGCGGAGGAGTTACTACAGCAGTATGTGAGTACGATCACCCACCAGGTGGCCAGCGTCACTCGGCAGTATGTGTCCGTTCGCATCCGAGACAACAATCGTCTTCTGGACGCAACGCTGCGAGCGCGTGTACCCGACTACGTGGCGAACGAGAGCGAGAGCTTTCTGCTGGTGCGCCCAGAGACGAAGAAGGAGGGCGAAGGACACAGTTTGGGGACGGAGGTCATTCACGACTCTGTGGGTGTTGACGGGAACTTCAGCTTCGTCCTGCGGGACGACGATGACGACGGAATTCGACTCTTGCTGGCCAGCCAGCGAGCCACCAAGCCTAGCACCACCAGCACCACCATTAGCCCCGACGCTAGTGCTGTTGCTGCTGTTGCTGCAGGCACGACATTGTCGTGAGTTGGTATCCGTCCGTGGAGGTTGGTAGAAGAAGTACACACACATTGAGCTGAACTTGAATGCAACTCCAATCATCGAGATCGTAACCTGCCCAGCAGTTGCCGAACTAACATCATAGACCAAAGAGTTTCTAAAGAAACGAACGCTTGAGCAGACGTTACAGACGTTACACATAGCGTTACGGACGTCAAAAATGGGAAGGCTCGCTAAACTTGGCTCAGTTCAGATATGCGATCGTGTAAGGTAAGGTGGGCGCTGGCACGAAGCCAACGGAGCTAACGCTGCCCAGGAAGCACTTATCAAGGCCGTGACATTCACGGCCTTGATTCACGGTGAATGACTCATTTTGTGCCATAGAGCTGCTGTTGGCGGAAAAGCTTGAAGTTAAACCAGCGTGGGAAAACGCTCACCACTGAACCCAGCGTTGTGTGAACATGGCGACGAACGGACACGTTGCCGCCACTCATGTATGGAATGTCCGGCTCGACTTTACGCACGCGATTGCCAGCGAAGAAGCAGCGAAGGCTGCCAAGAGTTTCCAATAAATGCCCCCAGCGTTAAATGCAAGCCAAGCACTTGGCTTAGAAGCTGACAAACGGGCTCCGGTTCCTACCGGTATCAGTACAGGACTCAGAAAATAGAACTTTAGCGGCTTGGACCAAATATTATTTCACGGCGTGTCGCAGACTAACGGTCGATCTCCGAAAAATTCTAAACCCCACGACACTGTTGAGGTAAGTGTTTTCGCACAGACAAAAATGAGAACTCCACAGAGATTGTGACCGACTTGCTTTTAATAGAGGGCGGTAGTGAGCGGGTGCGAGGAGCGTAGCCACAGCAAACCCGCGCGGGGAGCCCGCGAAGCAGGGCCGCGCGGTATTTGCGGAGGCGGGCCCAGCGACGAGCTCGCAGCGAACGGACACGTTGCGCTCACTCGGAGGTAATTTTTCTAATGCGGGGGTCTGGGGTGCAACCCCAGTATGCCTTAATAGAAGGCTCTGTGCGATTACCGCACCTACTCTGTGGATTTCCCTGTTCCATCTGTGCAATTCTGCCGTTCTCAACACTGTTTTGCTGGAGCACTGAACAGTGCGATGCAAGGCCTTGCGGTGGCCAAATCGAGCAGCAGCAGAGTATAATTGCATGTATGCACTCGCCTTATCGATTCCAGTACGAGACGTCTGCGATTGCAAGTATGGCAACCAAATTTTATCCAATCAACGAAACTGCATTAGTTTTCAAACCGCAACTTTTTTGAGGTGAGCACTCTTGGCTTCACTATGCTTGTCTTGCTTGCTGGTCTGCTGCTCGCAAGCACTTCATAGGTATTTCCTCGCCACGAACGCTACGGACGGCAGCGTGCAGACACGCTTTTTCCCCGAGTCAGCATACAGACGATGCCCACGGCAACTTGCCAGACGCTCGACTGACTACCTAGGTTGCCGCGGAAAAATATCCAAAGATTCCATCGGTTGCGTAATGCGGCCGTCCACTGACGTGTGGCTTTGCGTTGTCTGCAAGGTCGCTCATCTAAATTTGGTAAGTCACTGATGGTCGCCGTCAAGTAGTTGAATATCAGGAAATGTGTCAAAATCGCGCGATTTTTTGCTGCAAGTTCGGGAGGTGGCGCGTGTTTTGCTACAATTTTGTGAACTCAAGCCATTTTCAGTGAATTGACACTACAAAAGCGATGCAAAAAGCAAAATGTGCATGCGATGGGGGCGTTTGCAAGTCTGAGGCACTCAGCCTCGACGTTATCGTTCATACCTCCAGTTGAGCGCGTGCGGGAGGAGTTCACATGAGTTCACACCTAAAGTTAGCGTCGCGACCGGCGGAGCCACAAATACTGTCGCAAAATTCATACTCTTCGCGAAAAATCATACTTTTGAAGTACTCCAAACTCTTGGCGGAAATCCAAGCTCTCCCCACCATGGGTGCGTTGAGAGAAGGCCCTACAGACCCCACGTTTTGTTTAACAGCCCTGCAGTGCAAGATCGCCAGCCTATCGCCGCTCGGCCGTCAGCCGTAACGAGATCATCCGAATTTGATGGCGTTTCACTTCCGGGGAGTTTTAATAATACCGGTAGCGTCGCAGCGTCTGCGCACACCCTTCCGCCGCCAGCCACCTCGCGGCACTTCACTTTGCAAAGGCAACCTTGACGCACAGGCGAAGTAACACAACGACCCGAAGCCCAAGGAAGGCAACTGAAGCCTGTCCGGCACCGCTTAAGCTTAAACGTACCCAAGCCGTTCCGCACCGCCAACCCCAGATGGCGGACCTCTACTCCTACCCACCCAGCAGCTACACCAAGCCGGCCCCAAGCGCCTCAAGATCAGCTCCGGCCCAGCACGTCCTTATCCTGTCCCTGGTGGCCTGGGCAGTCCGTCGCTGCCGGGCATCTCGGCCATGCTGCAGCAGCAGAGCCCCGAGCGGGACGCGTTTATGCTGTCCCCAGCCTCTGCCCCAGCTCGGGCGACCACCCCCAGCACCAGCAGTGAAGGCGACCCGGAGCACCCTAAACTGTCCGAGACAGCATACGCCCCCTCTCTGCTCGCCAAGCGGCCGCTAATGCGGTCGTCAAGGCTCTCGCCCCCACCCCCGCCTCCAAATCGTCCCGCTACTTGCGGGAGATGGACCGCCGCGCTATCCTGTCCCGGATCGCGCAGGGCGAGAAGCAGTCGGCGCTCGCCAAGGAGTACCAGGTGAGTCGCGCCGCCATCTGCAACCTAAACAAGCACCGAGACGAGGTCTTGTCCCGTAAAGACGGCAACCCGTTGGCCAAACACCCCAAAAGCCTCGCCCGAAGTCCTTAAAGAATTCACTGGGCAAAAGCGGCTGGGCGGCCGCCATGGCGCTGCGTGAAGGGGCCGCGGCCGACCCGAACGGGGTCCACGAGCTCAAATCGCGGGCGACCGTGCTGCTGCTCACGACGCTGAGAAAGAAACACGCGACGGTGAACGAGTTCCGGCGGGCCAGCGACCGCCTCATGCGCCTCGTGATGGAGGAGGCGCTGGCGCTCGTACCGCTTAAGGCGGTGGAGCTCTTCCTGCCCAACCACAGCAAGTCGGACGGCGTGGCGCTCGAACACCCGCCGTGCGCCATCTCCATGGAGCCCGCGGGCTGCCCCATGCTCGACCTGTTCCACTTGATGGAGCCGGAGCAGCCCACGGGTTACGTCACCTTCGGGGACGTCTTGTGCTCGCCACCCGACGATGTGCAAGTCAAGATCTTTGACGCCAGGATGCCCGGCAGCCTCAACTACCACAACGTGTTCCTGGTGGACCACGTGGTCACGTCCCCGGACCTCGTGTGTGCTGTGGTGCGGAGGCTGCAAGAGCGAGGCGCGGTGGAGGGGATGATCTCCTGGTGGCCTTGATGGCGACTCGTGAAGCGGTGGGAAAAATCCACGCCGCTTTCCCAGCACTGAAGCTTGTCATGGCACAAGTAGACGACGGTGGCGGTGTGGTGGCGCCCGGCCTGGGCGAGGCAGATCCCGTCCGGGCGTCGACGACCGACATGATCTTGGACCGGTTGGAGCAAGTCTATCACGGGCTGCCGGATGGGTATTGAGAGCTGCAAGAAAGTATCTCTAGGCCGTAGGGTTTACATGTATTATGGCGTACGTTAGGTTGGATGTACACTATCGATTTGATGAAGTTCTCGCCTTGTTCCGGGTCAAGCAGCTTCGTGCGTGACAGGATGTATCGGCGGTGCCGCGACACAAGTCGTACAAGTAATTTTTGTACATAATTTACACACACGTTTATGTGGTGTACCGTTAATAACGGACCTCTCCAACGTCATATGCCATCATCTCTCGTCCGTCATTCCTGCATTGGCTCTCATGGCGCCTTCCTGTCCTCTGCTGGCCGAGAGCCGCCAGCTCATGGACTCGCTGGGCTACGTGGACGCCGAGTACAATTCGCCAGCGAGTCGCGCGCAGGTGCAGGCGCAGATCCGCGCCGAGATGGCCACGTTCGCCCCTCCCCAGGACCAGTACTTGGCCTACCTGCCGCCCTACCGCCCTACCTTCGGAGGTAGAACGAGTCTCCAGAAAGAGTTCAAACGGGTGGCTGCAAATGTCCCACTGGACGCTGTCGAGATGAACCGGTACCAGGTCAAGGAGCCTACCGGTACCGACGTCGAGTCGTGGGAACAAGCAGTCAAGAGCCTCCAAGTGGCGGTAGAACACCAGAGCAACAGGTAGGGCGTTCTACCTTTTGGGTAGAACGAGGTAGAGTGCTAATTTTCTATGGTGTTTTTGCAGAGTGGTCAACTTGGAGCTGCAACAAGGATACGGTACCAAGCTGGCCAAGGTGCGGGCCGCGGTGCTGGATGGCTTGAACGCCCAGTACCAACACGCCGTGAAGGAGAGCAAAGAAGCTTCGGACAAAATCAACTTGGCGAGGCAGCAGGACCAGACCCGCAATGTGGGCAAGCTGCAGAACTACCAGAGTCGGTACTGGGAGCTGCTCGCCAAGAACGCGTCCATCAAGCGAGCGTGCGCGGAGCAGGAGCTGCGGCTACACAAGAAGCTCAAGACGACGTGAGTGTCGTAAGGGCTACAGTAGTGTCGACCGCTGCTTCAATAGCATTCTCCTCATTAAACTTTTTAATTCTGTGTTGGATGAAATGGTGAGCTTCGAAGATGGAGAGAAGGATGATAGTTTTGAGGAATATAATAATAATAAAGTGGACGAAGCAGATACCACAACACAAAACCCAAACACCTAACTAAGTCAGCGCTACCTTTTCACAGCACCGCATCCTGGTGCTGGTCCGTACTCGATAGCGACTCGTAAAGTGACTGAATCTGCAACCCAAGTCCGTCCTGCTGCTGTTGCAGTTGCAAACTTCGCCGCGCAAGCTCTTCTGGCAGAACTCTGTTTCTTGGTGGTGGTGTAGTTTGATCGCTTTCACTGTAGGGGACTGGCGTCATAGTGCCAGACTCTCTGGTTGCAGGTGTGGAAACGTGTAACTCATCGGACGTGTCTCCAGATTGTTGACCCCGCAGCTTTTGCTTCTTCTGCGTCTCGTATCGGCGTCGACAGCGCTCCCGTTCACGCAGACGCTGCTCCTCGGTCGCGTTTTGCCGGCGCTTCCGGCTGCGCTGCGCCTCCCGTCCACGCTGCTGCTCGGTCGCATTCTGTCTTCGATCTCGAGACCGCTTCACCTCTCGCTCTTTGGCATCTGGAGACGCACCAGCCCGACGCAACTTGCTTCGAGAGCGCTCTTCTTCCCGCTGCCTCTTGCGAGATCGTCTCTCCACATCCGCTTGTCGCTGGGCTGGCGTCAGTTGCTCTCGTCGTCTTCTGCTCCGCTCTGCCTCCGCCCGTTTTGCTTCCGGGGTGGCTCTCATCCGTCGTAGGCGACTTCTCTCCGCTTCCTGTGACTGTCTTTGAGTCACAGGTGGCGACACCGCCTGACCTCCACCTTGATCCGTTATCGACAATGCTTGAAAACCGAGTGAAGAACCTGTCGCCACCCGATAACTTGGACCTGATTCAGCTCTCGGTGCTTGTCCTTGAGGCATTGGTGGGTGTGCAAAATGACTGGATGAAGTGTTCACCGCTGGAAAAGAGCGCAAAAACCCATTGTACGCAGCTTCATGGAACTGTCGGAGGTGCAAAAGAGCTTGTCGTCGACCCATTTCGTTGGGCTCGAAAGCGTGGGGCACCTCACTCGTCTTCCGAGCATGTTTGCAGCTGAAAAATAGGTCCACACCCAAATTTGTTATTTGTTAAGACACAAATAAGCGATAGAAATAGAAACGTTACTTACAGTCGACAGGACCAACACTCGCGTTCTGCGATTTCGCCCCACTTGTTGTCCTGCATGGAAATCTGTCAATTGCGCAAAAAGCGTCAGTTGCAAATAAGTTGGCGCAAATTCGGACAAAAGCCTACCATGCGCTTCTCCGTGGACTTGAGCTGGCCGAACCACGTGGTGGCATCCTTTTTGCGTCGTGGGCCGAAGCGCACGCGCTGGTTCTCTTCCTCCGAGCAGCCGTTGAACCGATACAGCACGTTCTTGAGGTGGCAAGTCTTGAAATGCGTCACAAAGTACCTATTTGCGCGAATTCATCAGTTGAAAATCACTTTCGCGCAAAACGCTTTGCACGCACCGCGGATGGCGCAAAAAGTCGAAGAAGAAGTTCTCACTGCACTCCTCGCAGCGAATGAGGTTCGCGCGGATGTGGTCGAAGTGCTCGTCGATCCGCGGCGTCGCTTCCGGCGCCGAGCCGCGCTCCATCTCGTTGTGCGCGAAAGGCCTTTGGTCGAGTTGCACTAAAACCGCAAATTCGGTGACAACAGCTGTGACATTCGTAACATTTGTGGTAGTAGCCGCAAATGGCTTCCACCTGTCACTAGGTCACTGTTCAGAGGACCGAAGATGGCGCGCGTGTTCGTGGGCAATTTGCCCGAAGACGTGCGCGAGCGGGAGCTGTCGGAGCGCTTCGAGCGCTTCGGCCGCCTCTCGAGCGTCCGCATCAAGTTCCCACAACGACCGCCGCCTTTGCGTTCATCGTAGGCTGCAAAAACTGCAAAAGTTTCCTCCGTTTTGCGCGAATTGACACGCATCACTTTTTCTTCTTCATTTTTGCAGACGTTTGACGACGAACAAGATGCGAGCGATGCTGTTCGCGCCATGAACAAGTAGCCACATTTCTAATGACTAGCTTCTTATTTGTGGCACTAATTATAAATTTCTATTTGTAGTGCCACATTCCAAGGCAGCCGTCTTCGCGTCGAGATTTCTCGAGGTGTCGACGATAATGCTCGGTACGTTGGCAACATTTAATGTCTAATATTTTAAACTAATACAATATATAACAATATATGCAGTCCTCGAGGCACGCAGTACCGAGTCAAGATCAGTGGCTTGCCCACGACCATGAGCTGGCAAGACCTCAAGGACTATCTCCGTAAAGGGGGAGACGTGGTGCACAGCGACGTGGATCGGCGTGGAAATGGCTCGGCCTCCTTTGCGACGCCCGACGAGATGCGCCGTGCTATCCGGAAATTGGACGGCACCGATCTGGACGGAGAAGAGGTGCGGATCCGTGAAGAGGACGTTGGAGGACGCTCCTTGTCCCGCTCTCGGTCGAGATCTCCTCCTCGACGCTCGAGTCGCAGACGCTCGCCCTCTCGCTCGCGTTCGAGATCCCCACGCCGTCGAAGCGGTCGCCGTGATCGCGATCGATCGCGTTCTCGTTCGCGCTAAGTGGGTTCGTGTCACTCGGTCGTTGTCAACACTCTGGACGTGAAAACTGCAAGCAGAATGATTTTATCGACAACACCAGCAGATCAAGTGGGGACTACGTCACGATTTTCTTTTCTTTTCTTGTGCGTCACTATTTCTCAATCACTCGACAGGTGTTCACCTCTTTTTCGTTGTCTTTTGCTTTCCACTTAGCTGATCTGGATGCTTGGGCTTGGGGCGCTAGGAGTTTTTTTGGTGGTTCGTGTGTTTGCTTATCCGATGGCCTTGCGCCAGAGCGTGATCTCTTGTTGCTTGAAGTAACGTCGGTCTTCTTCGTCCACCAGCACGAGGTTCAGGAAGTACTTGACGGAGAACCGACTCTGGACGTTACGGTATGTCGGTGTCAGCGCGTACGGAGACAGGTAGAGTCGAACCGGCACACTCTCCCCTTCACGGGGGCTCCGTCCATAATCTCGAACTTGGTGATGGTCTCACTCTCGCTGTGTCGCTGCGTGCCAACACCCACACTTTCACGACGCAGAATCGCCAGCTCCATGTGCTTGATCTTGATCCGCACCAGCAAGAAGAAAATCTTGCCGATCACCACGTCCTTCAGGTAGTACCTAGGCTCAAAACCAAACTTTTAGAAACGACAGTTTTTTGCAAAACCAATCAAAAAGTGCACTTCACCTCGACTTGTCGTACTCGAACTCAATGTGCAGACAGTCTTCAATGCCCACTTCCATCTTAATGGACCGGTCCACTGGGGGCGGTGGAGCCACGCGTTGCACCCACAAATCCTGCTCGAGCACCACATTACTGGCGTAATTCCCTCTGGCCAAAGTGGCTCGGAGTACGTATCTCAACTTGACGCTCTGGCCATAGTAACTTTCATGGGGTTTGTCCACTTTTGCAAAGTCAAAAGTGAAACTTGCCTCCCCGTCGATGGCTTCTCCTGATTTTTGCAGTTCGCGCATAGAATTCGTAAATTCGAATCCGGCGCTGCGGTCCACGGGCACTTCGATGAGCCCCAGCAGTTCTAATTTGAGCCCCGTGTGTTCTAACCGCTTGTTAGAATCCACCTTAACCGTTAACACCCCGCGGATCTCCTCGTCATCGCGGAAAAGCGGCAATTCTTCGCTCTTGGCGCCGCCCGCTTTGAGTTTTGCACGCTGCGCTTCGCCCTCCAGTGCCAAGTGCAGCTCGGCCGACGGCACACCGAAGCTGAAAAGGTTCTGCGCAAAAAGCGTCAGCAAATAAGAAGAAAAAGGAAAAGAAAAAGCGCCTTACCATGTTACCGTGATATTCCAAAATGGGGCGAAAACAGGTTAACCTGTCAAAATTAATGCGAACAACTACTGCACTTCAACTGACAACCGGTACTTGCTTCAACTTCCCGGTATTACCGTTCTTTTCCACACCGGTTTGTATCCGTTCAGTCCGAGAAGCGGCATCTGATTCCATGGCGTTCGACCCTCGCTGCGTGGCCTTCCAGGGGCGTCTGCACGCCGACCGCCGCACCGCCGAGTACGTGGGGCGCGCCACGCACGACGCAGACGCCGCGTGCTTCCGCGCGGCGCTTCCCGCGGCCTCCAGCGCGCGCTCGCGCGTCTTCTACTTCGAGACTCAAATCCTGGCCACTAATTCGGACCCCGAATTAGCTGCTAATTCGCGACCTGCGAGAATTAATATATCGCCTTCGTCGCCGCCCGTGCGCCGCCACACAGCCCCCACCGCGGCCACAATCGCCAGGGACTGGCGACGTAGAGCTGAGCTGGAGGCCATGGACCTCGAAGACGTGCAGCTGCCCAGTATAACCAGCCGAGACTCAGAACCTGTGAATTTTAATTTTTCTCTGACCCCTAATACCATGCAGCAGATGTCGGACCGACGCCGACTCAGACGCAGCAATGAGAGGAAGAAGTTCAACCACAAAGTGGCCGTGGGGTTCATTGTGGACGAAATGCAGCAGAAAGTCGCAGCTTCAGAGGGCCATATTTCGGACCCAACTTTTAGGACAAGGGGTCTCGTGGAGGCTAGGATGTCACGCAGAGCAGTGAAGCAATTGATGCAGAGGATTCTGCCAGATGTGACGGCGGAGGAGGAGGAGGAGGAGGAGGAAGGGGGTGACGAGAAGCACCCGGCTATTTTGCATCGAGATTTGGGAGAAGCGGTCAATTCATTGGCCTATGTGGGCAAAACAGGGTGTGTGGTGTCCCACGGACGAGAGTTGTTGCAGTGCGATCGCTATGCCACTGGAGACGTCGTGGGCTGTGGAGTGCTGCTGGACACCAACACGTTCTTTTTCACGTTGAATGGGAGTTTGACGGGCATGCTTGCAGCTAGGGAGGTGTACGACCTGGACGACTTTGGAGAAGTTGCAGGCTTAGATGATGAGAGTGATGAAGAGGACGACGGAGAGGGCAGTGGGGCTGGTGAAAACAGCGAGGTGAAGATCCAGGGTTATGACGTGGACATGGAAAATGGGGAGAGATGTCAGGATGAAGAGAAGGCGTTGTACCCGTCTGTGAGTCTCCATGGTGCTGGGGAGCGCGTGCAGGCAGTATTTGAACCGAGCGAGTTTAAGTTTGATCTGCTCGGGTTCGAAAAACAACTCCAAAAGGAACGCCAGCGAGCCTTGGTAGCCGAGCGCGAAAAACGCTGCGAAAATGGAGTGCCGAGTAACAGCGGACAGTCAGATGATAAAGATGAAGCTGCGATGAATGCCTTGGTGCAAGACTTCTTTATGTATTATGGCTATGAAGACGCCTACAAGGAGTTCGAGACGGCTCTGGCACCGTCGAAGCGTGCTCGATTTTCGTCAGACTCGATAGACATGGACTACGGTGGTAACACTGAAGCAAGTGCAGTAACGCTTGGTGTGGGTAGTGTCGAAGACATGGAAGATGAAGAGAAAGCTGAAGATATGGATGTTGGAGATGCGCAGTGTAGTACGTTTCCTACCAGCAAACAGCATGTCCGCGACTCTCTGAGCCTACGCCACAAGGTTCGTGAGCACATCCGATGTTTCCGGACAGCCCAAGCGTTGGTAGTACTGGAACAGCAAGCAACATCACTCGTCAAGAATGGAGTGGGGTCCCGATCTCGACGCCTTCGAAAACTTCTGGTGTACTGCCGAATCCTCTGCGTCATTGACATTTTGACTCACGAAAAGGAGACAAAAGGTGCAGGCTCGTTGTCAATGAATGGTGCAGCAGCGATGCCAAACTCCATTGCTCCCAAGGAAGTTCAATCCAATGGATGGAATCCGGAGCCTGCGATCGAATTTGCACGACATATTTTCGATTCTTCTTCTGATATTACGTCGAATGGAAAGCGTAAAAGACAGAACGCCAGTAATGGAACACAGACAAGTCACGAGAGCACAAGCGACGTCGTGCTTCTAATGAGTCTGCTGCTATACGATAAACGTGAGAGCGTACCAGCAACTAGTCGCGCACGGAAGTTCTTGACCCTTGAGTTCCGCAAGTCAGTTGCTGACAAGATCAATAGCTTGTTACTGGCTGCTGAAGCGCGTGTTATCTCGCCAACACGCGTGTCAGCTCTGGAAACGTTCATGGAAGACCTAGAAAGTCTACAGAAGGAGTGTTTGCGCCAGGGTTGCCGTGCCTACCCAGAAACTTTTGAAACTGCGAGCAATCGTAAATGCAAAACTAGCTCGCGTCGGCGGCGAGCGTCAGTGTCATCCAGTTCAGACGATTCATCCTCATCGCAGTTTCAAAGTGAGCAAGAAGACCGTTTAGATATCGACGACGATGACGATGAATGAACGTGGGCGAAAAGTGCCGGTTCAATTACTACAGGGAAATAGCTGGTAGACTGGATTCCATGTATACATGGTATCAAATTACGGCTAGACACTAAAACGTTAATCGAGCTGGATAATTATACCCGGACAGATTTCGCGCTTGACACAGTTCCCGTTGTGGCATTGGACAACGAAATTAACACTCGGTTAAAGGAACGCGACGTCTTCTCATTTGTAAAGTGTCCATCCACGGATAATTGTTTGCGACAGGATTCGTACGAATGGAGCACGCAAAAACTTGGCCTAACGTTACGTGAAAACTTATGAAACCCCGAAATATTTTCTCGGCGACGCAGATTCAATGAACATTTGCTTTCGATTAACGACACAAGGATTGGGGTTTCCCATGAAGGGTACTGGTAATTGATGTGGATAAGGCAGCACACAACTTTTGCAATCCTACTATGCCCAACGTGAACATGGCGAGCCAAACGCTATTGCCTCTCACAGTTGTCCCAGCATCGCTTGCGCTTTTGGAGTTGGAAATATTAAGGTTTGCCCTCTGGTGTGGACAAACCAGGATCAAGTTCAAACCAGGATCAAGTTGGGGTGCTTTTTTTTACTATAAACTGACGCCTCATATTATACTTCTCATCTCTCAGGCAGCGGTGCTACGGAATGTGCTCGCTTCAGATCTGTTCGTAGTAGAGCCTGCTCCAGCACAGAATAAGCCTCGCGCTGGATAAGTTGAGTGCCCTGCAGTCGCTGAATTAATGTGCGCTCCGCTTCCTCCATCTCTTGCACCTTTCTCTGGTGCTCACGAATCATTCGCTCCTCAGCAATAGCCTTCTTCATCAGCCGGAGTGTCGCTTCCTCGTCTACCTGCTGACGCTCGAGCTGCTTTTTCTTCTTCAGAGAATCTTCCTGCCGTCGAATTGCTTGTCGCTTTGCTCTTGCACGTTCAACTTGCTGTAACTGAAGACGCTCACGCTCAGCTTTGAGTCGCTTACTCTCGATCTTCACCTGCTCGACGTCCTGATACTTCTTGGAGATAACTTGGATGGCAGCATGCTTTTTCTTGATCACCGACTCTTTCTTGAGGCAATGCTGCTTCTTTTGTGCCGATCGCGACTGACGCTCCCGCTCCACCGCGTGCATTGACTTCTCTTGTTGACGCTGCATAGTGGCGACTCGCATCTCGAGAATTTCTTGCGCACGGTCCTTGGTCTGTGCGATCTTCTTCCAGGCCTTGGACTCTTCGTGCTGGAAAGGAATCATCCACGTTCAGATGCTATCAACTCACCAACTCGCAAACTCTCACCTGCAGCAACGAGATGCGATTCTGCAGCAGCTTGAGGTCACACTCAGCTTGTTTCCTCTTAGACTACACGTAGATAACCCAGGGTAAGCTTCAAAACCCAGAAAACAATGAAAAATAGCACCATTGTGCCTCGTACCTCAAGCAATCGACTGCGAATGATTGGAATATTCGCCGCACTCTTCGCTCTGGCCTTGCCCTTCGCCATCCCGTGTTTGCTTTTATTTCCCACGATAAGTTTCCCCAGATCCCCAGCACCGCTTCTTTCGGGATCGACTCTTCTCGTGTATCGAGCAGCAGCCGTACAAGCTGGTGCGCATGTGCTTCCCGCGGCAAGCGCTCCAGCTGCCGCACCAGCGCCTCCACCCTCACTCTATTAAAGCAAATACATAGCATTAGATGTCCATCCCCATTGTCCACGGCCAACGTAGCAGCAACGCACTCGTCGCCTGGCGCCTCCTGAACTCGCTGCAGCACGCCCGCCACAGACTGTAGAGCCCAACTCTCGGCATCTTCTCCGTCTGGAGCCCGAAACCTCGCCGCCTGCCTCTGCTGGTCCTCGTCGTCGCTCATACACTGCGCAATCTCACGTGCGTCGACTGCGTCCATTGTTCCCATACCAACAACTCAATGTGTCACAAATGTAGCCATGTTCCGCGAAGAGACGCGAAAGCTCATCTCCCCAAAATAAGTCGCTTATGTGGCCCACCCCACCGTCTTCCGATTGGCTGAATTTGCTTTTCCACCAATCAGATCGCCGTTCGTCTTCCGGCCAGCCATTTACCGTTGAGCTCCATTGACGTCTTGTGACACATAATTGACAAGTATGGGCCCACGCAAGGGAGGAGGCAAGAAGAAGGGCAGCAAGAAGCGCAAGGCCAATGTGTGGGACGACGCCGAGCCGAAGGCCAAGCGCGGCAGCGAAAAGCGCGAAAATGAGCCCAAGCCACGCCGAAACGGGTCCATGATGGGCCAGTGGAAGTCCCAGAAGATCTCGGAGCGCAACAAGCACCGCGACTTCTTCTCCACGGTGGAGGAGAAGAAGCGCTGGCAACAGGAGCAGTACCGGAAGACGCGGGCGCGGACAGCCAACTCAATTTACAAGGACGGGAGTGAAGAAGAGGCCGAAGAAGAGCAGCAGGAGAAGGACCAAGCGATGACCAGTGACAGTGACAGCGAGGAGGAAGAGCTGCTGGGGAAGAACTCGCTCTTTGATGAGTTTGTCAGTGTCTTTAAACCCGCGGAGCCGGTTGAAGAAGATGTCGAAGCAGAGGAGGAGGAGGACGAGTACGAGGAGGTTCTGGTGGATGAGAACGGAGAGGAGATTGTCGAGGAAGATGAAGAGGAGGAACAGGGAGAGAGTGAGGAGGAGGAAGAGAATGACGTGGAGAAGAAGGAGGAAGAGCAGGTTGCGGCGATGGAGAAGGACGACGAGGGACACTTGGACGTGGAGGAGGAGCAGCAGGAGGACCCGTACAGACGACGATACCTTTTGAGCTCGCTGACGGAGCAGGATGCACGCAAGTTTGACGCCCAAGCTCGCAAGTTTACGAGTGTCGAGTTGCCAGCGTTGGAGAACGAGGCGTACGATGTGACGTACCGGACTGGAGCTGGAGCAGAGATCAGTGGAGTTGCTGGGGTCGTGACGACACCGGAGGCGGCGCAGAGGAAGAAGGCGTACGTACGCTCGAGGTTGTTGGCCACTTGGAAAGCGCGTGGACTGGACGCGGAGACGGTGTTTCCTGCTGGCTCAGTGGAGCGCACGCTTTCTCGGCAGATAGCAGCGTACACGGACGTCTTTTTCGCTGGCCAAACTCTGGAGAATACGCCGGTGCTGCGTCAGTTGAGCGCCATGCACGTGTTGAACCATATCTTGAAGGCTCGCGACACTGTGACGAGAAATAACGAGCGCATTCGCAAGCAGGAGGCTGGCGACCAGGACGATGCACAGGACGAGGAGGAGAAGGAGTATCATGACCAGGGATTCTGCCGTGCTAGTGTGCTGGTTTTGCTCCGCTGCGCAGCGCCGCTATGGCTTTTGTGAAGCAGCTTCTGGAGCTACTGCCGTCCACTGTGGACACTTTCCACAACAAAGATCGTTTCTTCAGCGATTTCGGAAGCGTGAAGGACGAAGACGATGAAGAAACTGCCGAGGACGATGACAACAAGAAGGAGTGGCAGCGTGTGTTTGACGAAGGCAACAACGACGATTGCTTCCAGTTGGGTCTGTCGTTCTCGCGCAAGGCAGTTCGTTTTTACAGCGAGTATCACCAAGCCGATATCATCATTGCATCGCCTCTTGGCCTTCGCCAGCAGCTCGGAGACGAAGTGGCTGTTCTTGACGAGGCCGAAGGCAGCGCTGATATGAAGTTATCGAGCGACTTTCTGTCGACGATCGAGGTGTGCATTGTCGACTCGGCGAGTCTGATGGCCATGCAGAACTTGGAGCACTTGCGGACCGTATTGCGTGCCACAAATCTCCAGCCGAAGGAGGCGCCTCACGCTGACTTTGCACGTGTTCGAGAGTGGAATTTGGCCTTCTTGGCTTCGTACTTCAGACAAACCGTCGTGTTTGCTCACGGCGTGGAGCCAACACTCAATGCGTTGGTGAACAAGACGTGCCGCAACATTGCGGGAGTTGTCAAGTACGGGCGTCGATACGATGCTGCAGATGGCTCAGCCTCCATCTCCCGTGTGGTGCCCCAGGTAAAGCAGATTTTCCAGCGTGTAGACCTGGATCACAAGGGCCGCCTCAGTGCTCAAGACGAGGTGGAGCTGCGCTTTGCTTACTTCAAGAAACACGTCTTCGAACCGCTACTGGACCACCCGCGGAAACGAGTGCTGATCTTTATCCCTTCCTACTTCGACTACGTGCGCGTCCGGAACCTGTTCAACGACACGATGAACAAGAAGTTAATCCGCAGCGTACAGTGCTGCGAGTACACAACGAACAAGCAGGTGTCCCGTGCACGAACGACCTTTTTCCACGGCCATTGCCACGTTATGCTGTACACGGAGCGGTTCCACTTCTACCACCAGTACCAGATCCGAGGCGTGCACCAGCTCATTTGGTACGGACTTCCCGTGATGGGAGACTTCTACGCCGAGATGCTCAACATGCTACCAAGCAGTGACACGGCGGGACACAACGACGACGGGTTCGCTGAGAGTACGGACGGCAAATCTTCTATTGCTTTGTTCACGCGTCTGGATCTGCTGCGGATGCAGCGAATTGTGGGTAACAAACGCGCAGAGAGGATGTGCCAGGCCAAGGCGGCGAAGCCCACCTTCCTCTTCTGCTAGAGTCATGTACACATCAATTTTTCCAGTCCGTAACTTGAATCAATGGACGTTTGCAACAAATACAACAAGGAAGTTGAGACGACCTACATCAATTTCCTGTGACCGAGAATGATGCGCAGCTACGCTTGAAGAGAGGTATGGTCTCGGGCTCTGCTATCGATGACAACAACCTGTCCGCGGTTCGAGAAAGACACGTTTGCAGATTAATATACAAAATCAAATCAATTAACGAAGAAGTTGGTCTAGTCGGTAGATACCTATTTCAGTTGAAGACAGGTAGCGTGAAACGAGAGTAAGAAGGATCGTCAATTTGAAGACCCGTGCGGTTGGCACTTCGAATACTTGAATCATTGCAATATAGTACTTCGAACAGCGAAGTTTGGTTTAAATCGCAGACTGCCGCGCCGGCAAGCCCCTTGCGGGTGACCCAATGAAGCTCTTGCAATGTGCAAGTTCATGTGATTTGCCCGGACTCTGGTCACCACGAGACTGACTGAACTTCTGGCAGAAGTCTTCTGCACATGCACACGCTATTACATCACGTCACGAGCTTATCCCAAGGATTGTACGCATCCTCCTATTATAGCAGAAGAAGGATTTACGAGCAGCTACCGAAAAACAAAGAAAGAAAACAACCACTCACCTCTCAAGCGTGAGTGTACTCACGTGAATCCTTGACCTCCGACACGTGTAGTGTTCGATAGCTTGCGGTCATATTAATACAAAAGCGATTTCAGTGGTGTGCTGAAAAAATAGCAGCACATTTCGTTCGGATGCTGGAATAACGCACCCCGCATCTCTGTGGCTTACTTACCATCGAGAAGGCTATACCTACAGAGACAAATGATGCGAATTAGCAAATACCACTCAGACAGACAGCTTAAAACTGCCAACGATATGATCTTTTGACGTTCGAACACGGTAAAGATCAAAATGGCCGGGTTGTGCTGAACATGCCACGATTCCCTCCAATCTGTAATGAAGATGCAAAGCCAGCAAACAGGACATTTGTGAGCTGCAGTACCCCTAAACAATATGATCTTTCGACTGGTCCGTGAGGACGAAGACCGTCCTTCTTGGCTTCGCTCTAATAGCTTCAGACCGAACCAGTAGTTAGAGATCGCGCAACTGAATCAGACCGTCGAGGTGATACCAAAATTAGATGAGACGAGGCAGAGTGATCCGTACTGTTCAATGACACGGGTTGACGTTCAAGGTTTTCGCGTTCCCATCGTAAGAGAAAAACGCACGAGTAATACACAAATAGGGTCGACACAAACCACTGGGAGCAGAATCGCACGTACGTGGAAAACGACTGCATACTGCCACGACACCGTCGGACGCACACACGATCGCAACGAGTGTGATGTCGTTCTCGAGAGTTCCCACACTACAAAGAGCCTTGCAGCAAATTATTTCTGTTAGCAGAGGTTTGAGTACGAGACAGATTGGCCTTCTCGTACCTCGATTGCCTTGCATTCACGTCCGCCAGTGGAGCATGTTGCGGTGAAAAGAAATACCTTGCACGATGCGATAGTAGCCGGGAGGTCCATTCGATCCAGGCACCACCGTCGAAAACCGCGCTGGTCCACGACCGAGCCAACATGAATGAAGCCTGCATAGTAATGAAGACAGGTAGATGGATCATTCAGCGGCGTATTGCAGCGACAAAAACATTCAGTAGCATACCCTCTGCGGCATCAACTTCAACTTGGTGAAATAGCACAGAGAAGGGATATCCTTCGTCGCCAAGTTTTACCCCACACAGTTGGTGTATTTGCTCGATCCCGGTGGTCACGTGTCCACTCGAAGTGGTGATTTCCACCGCTCGGGCGTCCAGCTGACCTAGCGCTTCCTCGATAAGGATCCTACTCATTATATAACACCCAAGACAAACACAGGGACATTGTTAGTTTTTGGTGATTCAACACAGCTTGGCAATGGAGCTGAGGGTCTTGTGCATAGTATGATACGCCCAGCAGTGAGCTCGAAGCCACGACTTAGGGACAGAGGAACTTGCAATCTCTGGGTTCTATAATGCAATGGCACTTGGATGATCTTACCAGGCGAGGCTGGATCTTAGAAACTGCTGAAACATACACAGTTAGCTCCAATACATTGCAGCAAGTAGAATTTCGTTATTTCTTGAATAACGCAGATCGCATGAGTGGACTTAGCAACTAGAAGCCTGTACACCGATAACTTGTATAGAACCGCCAGGAGAATACAATACCCCTCTGCTTCTTCTTCAGTCATGCCGCAGACAGAAAGCTTGAGTCTGTAAATGAGATGCAGTTCTTCTCGTGAAAGTTGAACTCCGACATCGGTTGAGTAGCAGGTGAAGCTCAAACTGGTCGAGTACCGCTGGACACGCCACGACCTTCCTTCTGGACGGAGCTATATCTTCAATGATGAGGTAGAGTTGGCCAGCCTCTCTCTGCTAATACGCCATCTGTGAGCTGCACTACTCACTTGAACGATATGTATGTTGCTTCAGCTGGTCGGCGAGGACGAATACGGTTTTAGCACCTAGCGCTGTTGACTCTGCCCGAACCAGCAGGTAGATGTATGTGAAACGGACTCAGACCTCCGGGATGATGCCAAAGTCAGATGAGACGAGGCTGAGTGATCCTGTCCAGGACACATGTTGACGGCAGGGTGACTGCGGTACTCACATGTTAAGGCTGTGGTCTATGTTGGTCAGAAGTTCCACCTACCATCACGAGAGTATTACTTAGATGAGCTCAAATATTGAATATTCACAATACACAGTACGCTTACTTCGAAGTATTATAAATGCATAACATTGATGTGCTCCTACGTTTATCTTCCTCTTAACAAACGACAGCGCTATCACTCACACATCTACCTTGTGTGCTCGTCGTTGTATCGTGCTATGAAGTCACCGAACCCAGGGACAATGCCCCCGTTGATGGATCTACGGCGCCATCAATTGCTACCGTGACAATACGAACTTCTACTCAAACATGACAGACACAACACATCAGCATCACCGGGAAGCGGAATCGAAGTACTTCAAAGTCAGACAAAATTGACGTACGTGGAAAGCGACTGCATACAGCCACGACACCGTCGGACGCACACACGATCGCAACGAGTGTGATGTCGTTCTCGAGAGTTCCCACACTACAAAGAGCCTTGCAGCAAATTATTTCTGTTAGCAGAGGTTTGAGTACGAGACAGATTGTCCTTCTCGTACCTCGATTGCCTTGCATTCACGTCCGCCAGTGGAGCATGTTGCGGTGAAAAGAAATACCTTGCACGATGCGATAGTAGCCGGGAGGTCCATTCGATCCAAGCACCACTGTCGAAGACCGTGCTGGTCCACGACCGAGCCAACATGAATGAAGCCTGCATAGTAATGAAGACAGGTAGATGGATCATTCAGCGGCGTATTGCAGCGACAAAAACATTCAGTAGCATACCCTCTGCGGCATCAACTTCAACTTGGTGAAATAGCACAGAGAAGGGATATCCTTCGTCGCCAAGTTTTACCCCACACAGTTGGTGTATTTGCTCGATCCCGGTGGTCACGTGTCCACTCGAAGTGGTGATTTCCACCGCTCGGGCGTCCAGCTGACCTAGCGCTTCCTCGATAAGGATCCTACTTAGCATGGAACATCCAAAGACAAACACAGGAACATTGTAAGTTTTTGGTGATCCGATACAGCATAGTGTCAAGCTAAGGGTTTACGCACATAATGACACGTCCAGCAGCGCGACGAAACGAGGAAGAGTCTGAGCGGTGGTCCCGAAGTGTCGTCAGCAGCGCAAGCGCTGATGGAGTCCGTACTTCGTGAACAAGCTGCTGGATTCTCGAAGGCTCCGCAGTTGACACGCCTTCTCTGATTCTAGAGACGCGACAAAACATCGAAGATTTAGATGCCATTTAGAGAAGTTCGCTTTCAATTGCGGTTAGTTCGAACAGCACAAATGTTGACTCACGGTAGCGGGATCACCGGACGCGCCAGGATCTCGAGTCGGTGCTTCTGGATGTGACACACGGCAGCTCGAGTAACGCCAAACTCCCTCGCGAGTGCTGCCTGTTGCTCTCCGCCAGCAACGCGCTCGATGATCTGGCAGCGATCTTCATGACTCAGGTAGTTTGCACGTTTGCGCTCCTTCTTCTTCTTTTTACCTTTGGCGGAGCCCGAACGAGTCGGATCTTCTGCTTTTATTTCATCTTCGGCTTGCACGTCTGTTTCTCGACGCGTATGGGACCCCACCACTGATTCGTTCGTTACTGATGGGTTTTCCGCGTTCAAAGCTCTCAGCCTCGCTTCATCGCTGTGTCTACCGTCTCCAACTGCAAATGGAGACGCTTCACAATACAGATGATACCCCCACCTCGAGCTGTTTCGAGCTCGCTCTCCCACTCCTCCGAGCCATGAACACGAGCTCCACCTGCTTGGAGTACTAACCCTTGGAACGACTGACGACTTACAGGTGGAGCCCCAGACGGAAACGATGACTCCATTTCGTTGTCGTTAAACCACGTGGGGGCCCGTTTACAGTTTTTACTGGACGGCTGGATCGTAACTCGGGCGTGGTTATGTTTCGTGTCCGCGTCAGGGGAGCCCTTTTCGGCCAGTAACAGGTATGCGACCTATTAACGTGGACCCGTTCGTGTATCTCTACGTCAAGTTACTTAACCTGCCGTCGAGATACACGAACGGGCACATTTGGTCGCCTGCTCGACGAGTTTGGTTCTTGTGCGAGTCTACTCGCATAAGACTTCACCTCCATGCCGCAAGAGCCTCAGCGCACGTGCTCGGTTCATTTGGTCCACAGCCTGTCCGAGCTTTTTATTTTACTTGGATCAACTGGTTGCAAGTTAACGGGTTGTCCATTTGCCGGCTGTTTTGCGTTTACAAAATGGTATTTCCTAGGATGTGAACCCTGAATCTTCCCAAAGACCACGGCGTTATTGACTACATGTACGTACCGTATTTGAGATCTCCTACTTCAGACCCAATATTTTTGAAGTTGTATTGTTGCAAAATACACAAGATCTGTACACGTACCGACGCATCTCTATTACGTATTATTTAAACAAAACAATTTAGTTATCAAGTTCTTCTTCGGGAACTACGAAGTTTTCTATTTCGTGACGCGTATCCACAGCATGGCGCACTACGGGCACTTCTTCCAGCAACCGTCGTAGCAGCTCCCAATCAGGTTCACTGTCGGAGAGCTCCGTTCCAGCCTCTAAGTTTTCAGTAGGCTCAATGGATACCATTTTTGCTTTCTCAAATCCGCTTCTAACCGTTTTGCGAGACAACGCATTCCACGAATTCTTCGTCCAACCTATTAATTGCTGCCGTGTAGGTGCTTTTATCTTAAACGGAAGCGTCGAAGTTGAAGCGCGTAGTTGTTCCAACATGTTCTCCACCCAATTTTTCCGCATTTTGTCTTTTAATGGCTTGTTCCACGAAATATCAGCCGGCTGGCACGCAAACGTGTAGCCAGCGGGTATAGCCATCAGTTCCACGTTCAATAGCCGAGCGAAAATCTGGACGTCAAGGCGCCAATGTCCCGAAAATTCGTCTAGAAGAAGCAAAACAGGGGTATCCATGTTCTCTCGGTGTCGGAAATGATGCAACAAGAACTGTATAGTTAGTTCACTGTTCCACCAGCCCGCTGCATTACCGTAAATCTGCACTTCATTTTGCTCACCACGTAGTTGTCTCCACAATTGAGCTCCAAAGCCATGTTGAAAAGCAGAGTTTTCCCAAGCTCGAAGTGAATCAGTTGACGGTCTAGTTTTAAAAACCATAAAAGGATCGTACTTTGTGCCACAACTATCGCCAAGAAGCATCAGCGTAACTCGATCCTTGTCTTTGCCTGCACTCTTCATCCACACAGTTTTGGACCCTGTCAATTCAACAGTTTGAGTAGGTAAATACTCATAATTTATTCCTACATGACATCACAGTTAGTTTAAAAAAATAAAATAAAAATAAAAAAATAACAAACCTGTTTGGTCGGCATTATAAACTCGGTCAATACCGAGTTCCGCCATTTTTTGCTGCACCTTTTCCCCAAACTCGGAAGCCTTCTCTGCTGCGTCAGCTGGGGTCTTCTGGCTTTGGCGCGTGCGTCGGCGGATGCTCAGGTCATTACGACGCAGAAACGAACGGAGCCAGGTATGTGAGGCAGCAAAACCGTCTCCTGGGAGACCTGCACTATCATAGCTTTCCTTGGCTTGCATGGGCACCATTGAGCCTGTCACAGGGATGCCTTCTTTTCTAAGTGAATTTATCCACAGTACAATTTGTTCCTCTATTTCGCGAGGAAGCGTAGCTGACGCACCCAGAGAGCGGTCATTGCAGTGCGACCCGCAGCCGATTTCGCATTTCTCCACTAGGAGCTCGCGCTGGTCAAGCCAATTGTAGATTTGCCGCTTTTTAGAAGGTATTTGGGTTGGGAGAAGTTCGGGATAAAAATGCTTGACGGTCAAGTGCATTTTGTCTTTCGACACTACGGCATCGTAAAACTCCACAACCGAAAGCTTGTAGGCGTATGAAATGGCAACGCGCTTGAACTTCTTGGGAGGCTTGCCAGTGCCAGAAATACGGGTTCTCCTTGCCGTTGGCCGAGCGTGGGGAGTGCGCGCCATTGCGAATTTCTTGCAATGAGCTGGTGGATAGTTACAGTTTAGCATGTTTTTGTACTCTGAATTAGGAGATCTAGACTTGTGCGCTGTTCCATTCTCGATATGTGATTGGTTGGAGGGCAGTCTGAATTAGGAGATCACTCTGAAGTAGGAGATCTCAAATACGGTATGAGACCATACGGGCCCCATGACCACCGACTGAGTACATGACGGCAATGGTCACAATGCCGCCCTGATTTGCGACGCCCCTGTCCATTGCACCCCACGGAGCAGCGACACTGTCAACTTCATCGACAACGGATGAGATCACTGATGCCAACACGGATGAGCCTGGCCGCCTGAACATTGCATTCTTACCGTACTTTGTACGACACACTTATACTAGCTGAAGGTCCACATTTTGGGGAAATGATACTGCTAATAAATTATCTCAATTTGAGATAATTTACGGCCCCACACGGTATCAAATTGCGGCGACAGCAAAATAAATTCCCGCCGAGGTATCAAATCCTTTGCTGCCCAGAACTCAAATCTGTCCAATGAATTTTGTCGCATAGTCCTACTTAATCGTGCATTTGAGGCACATTCAATGGGACAGCACTGTACTTTAGTCATAGACGGGCACGTAAGCTTATCACACACACACGTGCCGGCTGAAGTCGAGATACCGACCACGCCGGCGCAACGCCTCACGCGTGAGCCTCAATGAAAGACACACAACATGCAACCGTGTATGACTTCATCCTGCACGTCAGCACATAACTAATAAGAAGCCGTGGAATGGCATAATTAGAGGATTTTTAAGATAAAAAGCTGTTTGCGCGTTGGAGAATGGGAGGTACCAAACCTCTTTTGACACTGTATTTTAACCGGCGCTGTTTTAATTTGCGGTTTGGTTGCTGCCTCGCATTGGAGATGCTCTAAAGTCCGCAAATACCCTTTACAAATCCTCTGGATTTTAGATTTTAGAAGGGCGTCTTTGTTTAGGGCGTCTTGCCAAAATACTCCAAAATTTAAAATGACATCTATTATAGCCACACGTTAACGAATCAAGTACTGAAGCTCCATACAATACAGAAGGTAAATAAAATCTGACGAATCGGAAAAGTACTTAGATAAAGTATAAAGGTCGGATAAATTTGAGAAGCTCAGTACTTGAAGCACTTGGCGACGACCCGGGTCGTCACAAATTCCTGAAGGCCTCGGCGAGACGAGAGGGTTGGGCTGGTAGCGCAGAGCTAAAAGAGAACTAACGATATGACCATGGTCACTTTCTATCTTCTTTCGTTCTCGATTCTCGATCAGTTGCTGAAAGTTCTCCATACATCAAAAAGCTCCACACCCGCCACAGTTACTACCAAGACACGAAAGAGCAGGACAGACAGGAGGATGGATGCGAGCTTCGTCATCGCGGCAGCCCCACCCTCTTAAGGGATATACTTTGCTGCTGTGGTGTCGGAGCGAGCTCTCTCCTCCTGAAGTTGCTGCACCAGGATGATTGCCCAAGTGCGGCGCCCAAGCTCTGACCTGTCGAGATGTACAACTGCGTTACGCCCTTCGTGAACTGATTGAGTGGTATATATTGACAGTTATTGTGTGTGTGTACTGTACTACAGAATGGGCAAGGACTGCGCCACGGAGCTCACGGGTATCAGCGGTACGCATCAAGGCAACGTTTCCGAAGTGATGGGCGGGCGTCAGGAACGTCATGCACAAGTCGTGCGGCTTACTGATCTTCGTGCGTTTGCAGTCTGTCTCCCCGCAAGGTTGCACGGCACATGCACTAACAAACAAAGAAGCATCCACCCCCACCCGCTGCCCATTGAACGCGCTGTCATGACAAGTCGTAGGAGCTACTGGGGCGTTGGACTGCCAAGATAACCGCGATATCTGAGAGGGAGGAGGAGCAGCCGAGCAGCCCAAGGTCGAGATCTTCAAGTACAAGCTCAAGAGGATGGACGTCGAGAGGCGCAACCGGTGGGAAACCCGAACCGACTCGTGTTGTTACCGATACAGAAGCAAAACGTGTGAAAGACGTACAGATGGCGGAAAAGCTTTTGACCTGGTACACGGTATGAAGGATCGGCGAAACTATCCGCGTTGACAGCGTACACACTTTGATCCTGCTAACAGCATACACATATTGACCCGCAAGCCTGTCGTTATTAAACTTTCAGTATATTAGTGTTTGTGTAAGAAAAATAGCGAGTTCACGCTTTTGCGATTGGTAATGTATTTGCTCGGGAGCCGTCCACTCTTAACGTATCCCACCAGTTAAGCGGCCACCCACTTATTTGCATAACATAACTTGTGGAATTTGATAACCCTATGGATTCAATGCGAAATGATAGATACGCACACTTGAACTTTGTATGCCATAACATTATGGCAACCACACACTTGCCCGGACCGAATTAATCCCTGTAGGGCTGTCCGTACAACGTGTACCCCATTGCACTACCAGGATAATGTTTTTTAGAATCTAACGGACAACTGTCATTGTTAGACGCGCAGGTAGAGACCTTTACTCTGGGAAACGCTATCCATCGCCATAAGCACGACGAACACACACCTCCACCCTATCCTTCTTCAAACTGAGCGAACCGCGCTATTTATTAATAAGGCGACCGAGCAGTTAGTGTTAGGTACATGTTCGTGGTACAGAGATAAGGCATACTTTTTGACAGCCGGGTTGCTTTGTCGACCCGGATTGCCGCCAACTGCTTCACTTATACGAGGTCATGTTGAAACACATATTTATGTGGCGATGGAGCTCTCACAATTGCGTTTTAAGGTGTTCCATAACCTGGAACGTCAATGGGGCATGCGGGTGGCTTGTCGAGGCTGTATTATCGACCGGATGCTAGTATAATCAGTGTGATTCGGATGACGGCGCGTCTCAATGCGTATGAGAACGATACAGAGGATGGCGTGCCGGTGTCGCCTTCAACTGGAAACCACGGGGTGGTTCCATCGAATTCGGGGAGCCAAATAAGGCTGTGGCTTCCGTCGTTTCATCTGGTATGAGAGAGGAATCTGCGGTGAACGAGTCAGCTGTGATAGGCGTTCCTGAGGTAACGGAACCTCTAACACAGGCTGAGAAAGAAGAGAACCAGCAACAAGGAACGGTGCCTGAGGCTGATCCTTCTCCGGTTGACGAGTTCGGATTGAACATCGAAAATTTCGTTGAAGAGCAGGAACGGACGCCTTGGATGCGAGCTTTGAAGGCGTTCCTGCTGGATAATGCTTTGGCGATGTACCCGAGATTGCGTGGCACTGTGCTAAAGTTGGCTCCACACTTCGCTGTGCGGAACGGAGTGCTGATGCGTCGTGTGCACCTGGGCATGTGTGCCGGTCCAGCGCGGACTATCATCGTTCCTGTGATTCCAGTTCCGTTAATCGAGACGGTTCTCCACTACTGCCCCTCGGACATATTCTCAGCGCACCTAGGGAGAACCAAGACGGTTGACAAAATGAAGCGTCACGTCTATTGGCACGGCTGAAGACAAAATGACGTCGAATTTGTGCGTGAGTGTCCAATTTGCGGTGCTGTAAGGGTCACATACTATGGAGAGCGGGCTTAAGGAAATGCCGGTTAAGGAACTAACTGGACCGTTCTCGCTTCCTGTGGTGGACGCTATCGGTCCATTTGTGGTGACTCCCCGTGGAAACAAGTACATTTTTGTGTTCGTCGATTATTTTACGCGCTTGGCTGAAACTTTTGCGGTGGAGGCTCTTGACACGATCTCGTTCGTGAATGCGATGATTGAAGGGGTCATCTGCCGACATGGCGTGCCTGAGAAGCTGCTGAGCTTTAATAAGCCATGGGTAATCCTTATCGATTCTGGCGCCTCGGGCAACTACGCTCGACGCGCCACGATGGAAGGAGGTCAGCAGTATGCTGAGGCGCAAGTGGCGCGATTGCGTGACACGGCACTGTTCGTCTTGCGCCGGGGACCCGTGTTACGGTGCCTAAGGTTTCTGTGAACCTGGGCGTGAAGGTTTTGGACTTCGATAGCGTTGAACGCTATCTGGTCCTTGACCTGGATTCGAGATACGATCTCATCCTAGGCAGGGCCTGGCTGGAGCGCCGTGAGCCATAGATCGTTTGGAGGTCTAAGCCAATAGGCGCTACGCGCTTGCCTCCTAACGGTGCTTTGGCGAGTCATGAACCCACATCTGCTAGGACGCAAAAGCGCTATTGGCGCAACCACTGGACCGAGACGGTCAATGTGCTGGATATTGGAGTGTCCGAGTTAATGGACACTGGCGTCACTGACGCGAGCCCTGAGCACTGCTCTGGGCTGAACGTGGAGTGACACGTAAACCGCTGAGCGGCCCTCGTTGTGTTAACGAGCTGCCGCTGTCTGCTTCCGAAAGCATGACCAACCCGGTGTCGAGGCTCGCGGGGCTGGGCCCTTCCGAAGTGCGTGGGGTGACACGCTATTCACCGAGCGATGCTCACTCTGATGAGCAGCATTCGCTGCATGCCAATGGTGGCGTCGTCGACGGAACGTCGAGGCATCTTGGACCTGGCCCTAGTGATGCGCGTGGAGTGGCACGTAATCCACTGGGTGGCGACTGCGAGTCATGCAGCCCGCTGCCGGATGTCGGTAATGACATCGAGTCTCCTTTGGAGCGACGAGAGGTGAGGGCATGTTTTATCTTAAAGCCCTGGTCTCTCCGAGACGTTTGGTCTCCGCGAGAAGACGGCAGCGACTCCGCATGAGGACTGCGAGACGTAAGGCGTCTGTCCTGATACAGGAAGTATCCCGAGTGGAGGATAATAGCAAACAGCTATACAAACTCGTGGATGGAGTGACTGGCGAGGCCAATGGTGAGATCACCTTGGAAAGTATTCCCACAGTCGATGCTCTGATAGAGCTGGACAAGATATCCGTCGCCGAGTTTGGCGAGGCCTTAAAGGCGGGCGATTTAGCCGAAGTGGTCATGATACGACCCGAAGAAGAGTTGAACTCTTCGTCGCTTATGGATGAAGCAGTCCTTGAGGACACCAAGAAGATCTTAAGTGATCGTAGTGGATCCGCGATCCTAAAGAATCCCTGGGACTCCTTCTATCCTTTGGCGATGGACTTCCAAGACGTGGTCTCTAATGACCCTCCGTCATCTCTACCTCCCGATCGAGGCGTGCGTCATGAGATTGACCTGGTTCCTGGAACCAAATACTGCGTTACACGACAGTGGCCCTTGCCAAGGGACCAGTGCGACGTCATTGACGCCTTCTTCAGTGCTAAGCACGCGGCAGGAAAGGTGCGAGAAAGCAAGTCTACACATTCCACGCCGACATTCTGTGTCAGAAAGTCAAAGGGGAAGTGGCGTATCGTTCACGCTTTTAATAAGCTCAACGCGGCCACTATCCCGGCGCAGACGACAATTTCTAGAAAGGATGTTCTGCATAACAACATGGTTGGAAGTACAATGTACAGTGCGCTCGACTTAGTCGATGGTTATTACCAATTGCTCATGCGTACGAGCGACATTCCGCTGACAGCGGTGAGCACTCCAAGCGGTATGCTCTGGGAGTGGCTCGTGATGCCCCAAGGGCTGTCGAACGCGCCTGCGACGTTCAATCGTCTTGTGACGCAACTATTCAGGCCTCTTCGAGCGTTTGCAGAAACGTATTTTGATGACATCTTTGTGCATAGTCGTGCAGAGTCCACATCCGCGGGAAGTCGGATGTGGAGAACCACATCGACCATCTACGAGCGGTGCTCGAGTGCATGCGCACTAACAAACTTTACACTAATGCGTCTAAGTGTATCTTCGGTGCTGAAGATATTCCCTTCTTGGGATGCTTTATTGGAAAGCGTGGCCTTCGTGCGGATCCCGCCAAGGTCAAGTCCATCGTGGACTGGCCGCTTCCTCGCAACCAGAAGGACTTGCGGAAGTGGCTTGGCATTGCCCATTACTTGCACAAGTACAGCAAGAACTATGCTGAAATGGCTCGGTCATTGTCCAATCTCCTTAAGAAGGATGCGGACTGATGTTGGGACACCGAGCATCAAGCGCCTTTGAAGCGGTCAAGGAGAGTCTCCTTCATGCACCGATCCTGGCGTTGCCAGACCCTGAACGTCCGTTCAGCGTCGTCTGTGACGCATCCGACATTGCCATTGGCAGTGCGCTTTTAGAAGCTGATGGCGAGGGGCACGAACGCGTGATTGCGTTTGAGTCTCGCCAGCATAAAGCTGCAGAGAAGAACTACCCAGTCCATGACAAGGAGCCACTTGCAATGAAGTAGGCCCTTGTCAAGTTCAGGGTGCGCCTGCTCGGTTCTAAACCGTTTTTGTTCTTTACAGACCATGCGTCGCTACGCACTGCGATATAATCACCTCATCTCTCGCAAAGGATGGCCAGGTGGCTGTCCTTCTTCGCGGAGTACAACTTCGAGGTGAAGTACAAGCCTGGCAGGCAGAACGATCTGGCGGACGCACTGTGGCGTCGCCCAGATTACGAGCTTGCTCATGTCACGACGATGACTTCGTCTGTGATGACGCTAATCCGCGCTGCGTATGCGCGTGATGATACGTGTGTAGCTTTGCTACGTGCTCTTGGGAGCAAGGCGTTGGAAGACTCGGACATTAAGTTGTCGGCACGCCTGCGCACGAGGTTGCATCAATACTCCATCGATGATGGCCTGCTGTAGTACAGCACTGATGTTGAGGACACTCCCCGTGTCGTAGTCCCTCATGATGAGGATCTCAAGTATCGCATCCTCTATGAGGCGCATGATACGCCGCTTAGTGGCCACCTCGGTCGTGAGAAGACCTACGGCTCGGTGAGACTGACATATTGGTGGCCCAAGCTTTACAAGTGGACGAGCACTTACATGCGCACGTGTGAGACGTGTCAACAGGTGAAGCCTTCACCACACGCGGCTGCGCCGCTGGCAAGTTTGCCTTTACCCTCTGGGTCATGAGTTTGGACTTTGTGTTCGGTCTTCCTAAAGACCAGGATGGGAACACAGGTATCGTGATCTTGTAGACCGATTGAGTAAGATGGTACATCTTGCGGCAGTGCCGGACACCATCTATGGTGAAGGTACAGCGAAGCCGTTTATCGATCGGGTCGTTCGCCAGCATGGCTTACCCGCATCGATTGTCTCTGACAGAGACCCCGTTTCACGGGACACTTCTGGTCGTCCGTGTTTACTGTGCTTGGCACAAAGTTGGACATGTCGACGGCGGATCATCCGCAGACCGATGGTCAAACTGAACGCGCGAATCGCGATGTGGAGGACATTCTCCGAAGCACATGGGCTGAGAAACCCAAACTTTGGAGCGACGTGTTCCCACTCGTTGAGTTTGCATTGAATAATGCTGTGCATGCCTCTACAGGCTACACGCCGTTCTACGTGAACGGCCTCTCTCACCCTCACGTCCCGTTGACGCTACCACTCCGTGGTTCTGGGCTTGGTGGGGGAGGAGAGCTCGATGAGCGACTTGCTGAAGTCAGCCCTATTACTGTTAAGAAACAGGTTCATGACTTTCTGTCAACGCGTCTGAATGTCCTTCGACATGTGCGTGACGCAATGGCTGAGAGCCAGGACAAACAGAGGAATACGCAGATGCCAAGGGCAGAAGAAATGAGCAAAGCTTTGAGGTCGGAGACCTGGTTTTATTGAATGCTAAAAACCTATCTACACATGCAGTGACCGCGGTCTTCAAGACCAAGCTGCGGCCGCCCTTTGTGGGACCTTTCAAGGTCGTGGCCAAGAAGGGCCTGGCGTACACGCTAAACCTCCCCAAGAGGATGCGAACGCATCCCGTGTTTTACGTGGGCTTGCTCAATCCGTACCGGGACGCGTCGCAGGTTAGCTCGGAGGAGCTCGCGCCGCAGGTGGCGGAGCCCAGCGGCGGGCAGAAGACGAAACAGACCGTCAATCTGCCCCTGCATCCGAGCCACAGTCTCCACGAGCTTATCAAGCTTCTCAACAGTCGCAGACTGAGTGCGCTCAAGAGCTGTCAGGCGTTGGAGTCATGACTCGGGGTTCTCAACCCTCGATCAAGTTTATCGACTGGACATAGGCCACCTCCGCATCGGTCAGAGTATCGCGGAAGCGGCGAACCTCGCTCTCAACATCAAACATCTGCTCACGAGTTGCCTGCAACTCCGAGCGTCGCAGCGGTGGGTCCTCCTCCATCGGCTCATCAGTCTTCTCCTTTGCTCCGGCCGCCGCCGGCGTTACTCGATGAGCAAGGGGTCTCCACTTCCACATGGAAGAGATCTTGAAGCGAGGGTCGTACCCAATATATTGTGAAGTGGAGGGGATATTCTCACTCCGAGAACTCGTGGGAGTTCGAGGACCCACTCCGGCAAGATTGCCCAGACGTCGAGGACGCTTTTGATCAGAGTGATCTAATGCGTGCCAGCGACCGCGTCGTCGGTCGCTCCACGCTTCCCGCCAATAGGCAGGGAAGCGCGAGGATCAGCAGCCGCGCCCAAGCGCAGATCCTGAGCTGCGGCAGCAAACGATGCGGAGCTCAAAGGCGCATAGTGTGATATCTGAGCTTGGTTTTCTTTCCAAGCGTACCCTTCGCTCGACCCTTCGCGTACTCGAAGAGTAACTTACGCTCAAGGCGCGCGTCATCTCAGAAAAGCTGGCTCGGAGAGCCTCCATTGACGATAACTTCCGGCTCCGGTGAGCCCAAGTAATCATACTCAGATTCAGTTTCTCCAGGCGCCAGCGCCATCACCACATTGCGTACCATGGGTACCGACTGTCGGCTCGTTTGAGCCTGAAGGCGAATTCGATATTCGGGAATGGTTGTGATCTGTGTGGTCAGGAACCGAACGCGCAGCGCTTGACACGTTGCCAAGTCCGCTGCCGTGCGAGCCGCTGGCCCACATGGGATGTCAACGGCCGAATCCCGAGTTGTTTGATATACTTCTCGGGATCGGGGGTTGTGAACCGATAATCCGCATGTGGATGGAGCAGAGGCTGTGCCACAGGGTGGCGGTCACGGGGCCTCCTGCTCATTGAGCTGCAGCGCTTGAACCTCGTCGAGGGAGTGGTGATCGGAGGATCCTTCAAACCGCGCGATGCGCGTAGCGCGTTGAGATCTTTAACGCCGCGCCGTTCGGCGAACGGACTACGAGTACGAAGCGCTAGGCGCTCAGCAGGCGGACTCTCCGCAGGGGTTCATCCTCGTGGATCTCCCCAGCCTCGGACTCATCGTAGTCTACTGAGGTCTCCGAGAATTGCTCAAAGAGCATCTCGTTCGCGGTGCGCGGACGATTTGGCTTGGGAGCCTTGGGGCTGGACGTGTCCACTGGCGGGTGTCGGCGCTTGTGCTCGGAGTAGTACTCCTGTACTGAGAGCTTCTCGATCACGGGAGACAGAATGTATTCGAGGCCGCTGGCCGTTAATGCACTCGGTGCGGGCGATGTGGGGCGTGAGACTGGGATCAGTCTTCGGTCGAAGGACCAGAAACAGTTGTGAGCCATACAACGGGCCGTTCCCAGCTCTGGGAGAACTTGGAAAGTTCTGGAGCGCGGAGCTTGATTGGAGGTGACCCCGTCACACGCGTCAGTTGACGCTACCTCACGTGAGGCGAATTGTCGAGTGTTGACACGTGGTGTCTTCAGTCTGGAAGGGGGGTGGTGTAACGGGGTTATGCAAAAAGTTACGATTATGTAGGTCACCCTATTTGGTGTGACCACACTCTTCCTAAACAGTACTCAGTACGTGAAAGTTATCACGATATCAGTGGGTGGCTTCACAGCCAATATATATATGCATTAGACTAGGCTCTACTATGTTAGATAGTGAGACCTATAGATTTACACCAGGCGGCTCTGCCGCCGATAGCAATAATACACTCAGTTCACCTTTAACCTTAAGAGTTTCATTGTCTTGTAAAGACTGTTACTTCTTGGAGACTGTATGCTACTGTCGTACGCTCGTCCCTGTTCTTTGTATAAGAACTCTAAGGTAAGCTACCTGCTTAAGAGACTCATTGAGTCTGACTAAGTCTTGCTCTACGCTACAGTCTACGGCAGCCCCGCTGCACACAGCATCGTCTCTCTGAGTGGGAACTCGCCACCAGCGAGCGGCGCCGACCACGCGAGTACTTCGAGCAGCAGGTTCCTGAACAGTAAGTCGGTAGTGCTGTTCTCTAAATTTCTAATCTAACCTTTGCATGAATGCTGCGTGATTCGCAGGCTCGCTGTATTAGCTGTATTGTTGAATAACTCCGTATCGAAGAACCGCGTGGGGAGGTTTGGCTTCTTCCACTACCAATGTGGCAGCCTCTTCTGTCAGTGCGTCTACATACAGCAATTTCGTGAGAGGAAGATTTTATACGTGCAGATGAGGGTTGAGCGGTGAGGTTTGCTCCTATTCTTGGTAGATTAACTTCAGAAGGAGCTGCATTCCATCTTGCAGCGTTTGACAGCACTGGTGTAGCGCTATTCTGGCTGAGTTCAGACGACGTTCCTGCTAAGAGGCTGATGCCTTGCTATTACGCATTTACGCATGCTACCCATCTGACTACGTGAAATAATTTTTTTGTGCATATATTGGCGTTAAGGCTCATACTTACACCATTTTGTTTCTGCGTAGGTTACTTTGAAAATGCATCGATGCTTCGTCTACCGCGCTCACTCTCAGCGTGGTCTACAGCCGTCTCGATCGACTCACCGGCACTTATCAACGAGCGTACGTACATAATAACACACAGTCGTCTTGAAACGAATTTAGCTTCTTTTGACGATGATCTACACTTGCACCCGTATGTGCTTTCTAGGTGCTCCACGGATAGATAGCCGGAGAGACCAACGTTCCATTCAGTCCACAGCTCTCGAACAGTGCAGCCGCCTCTGCTCATTGAATAATCTGGTACGTCACAGTTGGTTGAGATGTCCGAGCTCACCCTAGGCGTATGACCCTGACCTAATGGTGGGATTCGTGTTTCTTCGATATCACTGGTGCTTTCTGGGGTTGCACAGACGGGAACGAGTCAAAACTCCATCTGATCCCGTAGCAAAGAGGTGAGACTGGTATTGGTTTCTGTTAATACTCGTGCGATCTCGGCTTGGTTTATATCTAACCGCTGCATAATAGCTGCATGCTGAGTAGATATTTGAGCTGCTAATAGTGCCATCGCGACTTTGAAATTGCATTTCAACTGGGGGTTTGCGATAGCAGCTGCTGCAAGAGTTTGAGCTCTAAATTGCTGAAATGATTCACCAAGGAGTCGATGCTACTGGAACCGAGGAGAGAAAAGGTTTTACAAAAATGCACTATATTGAAGCAAGACAACGCGAAGGTATCGTAACAACGCTAGAAAGCCACGCGCCGCTAAATTTTGTTCCCAAATTCCCTCTGAAATGTTGTTTTCGCAAATTTCCAGGTCTGGAAACACAAGTTGCCGCAGCTCGAGAGGTGGATCAACGGATGCACGTTCCAGGTAGTACAAACGTGAGCGAGGCGGGTGTCTCGACAGCGCACGCATTGCGTCACGTGCGAGCGGTGTCGCGTAGACTTCTTCACAGGTATCCAGTCTCCATCTTCCGTGGCGCCGAGTCTGAGACATATCAACGTCAGCGCTTTCAAGGTGGTGTGCACCTTGCTGTCGGTTGATATGTGTATTTTTTAAAGGTAAGGCCGAGGTGTTTAAACACGGCCTCGTAACTCGCTTTGTGTGTCTCGTAGGTGATTGATTTAACCCGCTGTCGTCCTCTTAGCAAATTGATGTCGTACCAGTCTTGTTTTTTTTAAAGAAGGGAATGGCTCTCGATCAACGTGAAATAATTGAAACAAACTCAATGCAACAGCGCCAACGGGACATACATTCACATAGTTGTTGCGCATGTAGCCGACATGTTATAGCTTCTCAAACGTGTTGGTTTTTCGGTGCTGAATGATTAACACTAGGGAAATACACGACTGATAGCCTTCACCATCCAGTGTCTGAGAAAACATGTCAGCAAACTCGAGATCACGAACATCTTCTCCACACAATAATCCAAGTGAAATGCTGTACGACCGCGGATGTCATCAAGTGTGAAAAAGCGTTGCAAATTTGCTGGAACTGCTCCGCCGAAAATACACATCCAACACCCCTGTCTTCGTAGTTTTTTTCTTTGTTTCAATGGTCTGCGCCTGGACATTCTTAATGAGTTGTTTGACAGCAGGAGTTTGTGGGTGTTGATTCGAATTTGTGCGCAGGGCAACCTTCTGGTTGTAGAGGTCTACAATTGCGTTCATGTAACCACATACACTCGATCCTCCAGCAGTTTTCTCGGTATTCTTCTTTGATTTTCGGTCGATCACCATACTCGAAAGAAATAGATTGAGCTTGCCTCCTGTGGCCGTATCACGATCACGAAACTCGCGAGAAGTACACCACTGAACATATTATTTCTGGTAAGCGCCTTTCTTGCGCTTAGTGTTGACCAACTAAAATGGGTTTCAAAATATTTTTTCTCGAGAACAGATATTTCGGTTGAGTCCTAACCCTGGTACTGACTTGGGTCAGGACCCATAGATAGCCACACATGATACTCATTAAATATCAGTTGGCAGCTGGTTGCTAGACGGGCTCTGACGAAGGAAACACACGAGTGACAAAACTTCTTTGGGCGACATAGGGCCGCGCCATCATACAAAACGCATGCTGCTTCCGCACCTGTCTCCTCAACTTGTAGATTGCTGCCTTACCATTCGCCATCATCCCACATTCCAAACCTGCGCCGTCAATTGGAGACGGGCGCTCACGCTCGAAAATCTGTCGCCTGAGTCGGCCCCGGTGCACGTTGACTGGCCTCCGCAGCGCAAATCTTGTGAAGGCACTCGGACAAGAGGGCCATACGGTCCGTTGGGGAGAGCCTTGACAATTCTCCCTGTCACTGGGCGCCCTCGCCGATCCCCACCACTGCGTTCCGGACGCACTGCACGATCCTCACACTCCGTCTGACGTTCCATCGAAAGGCACGGCGCCGACATAGCTTCAGCCGCCAGCCTAATCGGAACCACCACCGCCTCTGCAGCTTTCGTAGGCAGCGTAGTAGCACCTTGGAGACGCTCCGCATCCGCACGTTCCACTTCTTCTCGCGGGTGCACTCGAACCAGTATCCCATCCTTGTCCAGCCACTTGTCTTGGTCGCACCGCCGTAGACAGGAATCGCCTGTCGAAGATCCGCGTCAGGTGACTAGCAGCCAAACCCTACAATAGTCGAATACACACTGACGCAATCGTCGCTGAAGCCCATCCAGTACTTTAGCGCGATCATCGCAACGGTCACGCCTTTCCATCCTTGGAACGTTCCTTCGCCGAGGTCGTAGACGACGCGCGGCAGAGAAATGACCGTGAAGATAGTCAAAGCCAAAAGCAAGTACACAGCAAAGGCAAAATCAGCCGTTCGGCCCGCGGTGCTTATCGCGATCGCGAAATAGCCATTCACAAAGCGGCTCGACGTGTTCCATGAGAACTGGAGCGCGTCTGGCGTGACGACGCACAACTTATGGTGGTAAGCCTCCTACAGAGCCACCCGAAGCACCCAAATCGAGGCTCGTACTCTTTCAGCACAGCAATGGGCACTTGAAACAGAAGCCCTATCATGGCCCTCGCGCACTCCGGAGCAGGCATGACCAGCGGTTGAGGACTACGTCCAGCTTGGATGTTGCGATCCGTACACGTGTGCGCAAAGAAGATCGTCGCTCCGACGCCGTTACCAAGTCCCGCACAACATCAAAAGTTGTAGTAGCAGCGAGGCGGCACCAGTTATAATAACCGCCCAACCGAAGTCCATTGTAGGGAATTCTGAAGTGCCCGCCCCAGTTCGACCTTTTCCCAGCCTCGTTCTAGAATGCTTTAAAGTCGCAACACCTCCCTCCGTTCCTTCTCTTTCCTCGTCCCATCAATCAGCATAGAGATGTAGTGGGTGCCCGGTGGACTCTCACTCAGGCCACACCAACAGTTCCTCATTTCTCAAACTTCACCGTCACTCGAAGCCACCCCAATTTCTCCGTCGCTCGAGTCCAGATGTCGTCCCGTCAGACGACCGCCGAGACCGCACGCTTCCAGGCGTTCCTGGAAGAGGCATCGACCGCGAGGAGAACACCCCTCGGCGCGAGAGGTCCGTGACATCCAGCGGCGCTTCTACGTTACCCTGCGTACCGGAATGGTGGGCAACGCAATGTCCACTGGGTATAAATTCCATGAACAGTTGGCAGAGGACGTCATGAATAGCGTATCTGGTGCGAAGCTTCGCTTCGACGACCAGCAAGCCAGGCTTCCATACACGTTCCGTGTTATAGAGCACGGAGCTCTCCGGGGCAAGCCCTGCTGACCTCCTCTCAGAGGTTCAACAGAACCAAGTTCTTCCCCAGCAGGCCGCCCCGCGCCTACTGGGTCTTGGGGTTTCCCTGCTAAGGGTTCGGCTTCCGATCAGAGGCGCAGCCTCGGCTCATAGGAGCCTGGCGTTGCTTGCGAAGCGGACACCCAGGACGTGCTCCCGCACACATAGCATCGGCGAACGCCAATGCGCTGCTCGGCAGTCTGAAGCTCAGCTTCTTCATCTTCAGCGTAGCTGAGATCCATTGGCTCAGATCCATTGGACGATCTCGAAGGTCCAGACGAGCTGTTGTGCGAAGCACTCCAAATAAGTCGAGCGGACTTGAAGTTGAACTCGACGTTCAACGCCACGTTCACAGTTTCTTCAAAAGAAGAAGAGTGAACACGGAAGACTTCCGTCCTGGCCACGCCAGTGCGGAGACCTTCCATGCAGGTGACCGTCTCAGGGAGGGAATCCGCTGCCATACCGGCAATCAGAGTACGCCAATCTCGGACGAAGTCCACCAACTCCTTCTTACCCTGTCGGGTAGCAAGGTAGCGTGACCTCACGCGATATGCATGGTTAGGCGGCGAGAATAGTCGCGAGAGTTGCAGCTTAATCTGATCCCACGAGGGTAAGGCGCCATCCACAGACGTACCGCAGGTCAGTGACCATTTTCGCGCTCGACCCCGAGCTTTAAGATAGCTAGCGCCACCCGCTGCTGCTCGGTCTTGAGCATGGCGGACGTCATAGCCATCTCAATTTCTCTGACCAGGAGATTCTCTCCTTTTCCTTGCCCTCGAAGTTCTGGACGCTCACCATGAGCGGTTTAGCTCTGGGAGCTCCATCCCATGTGGACCTGGACGTAGTAGACGCGGCAGCCGCAGTCATCTTCTGCTCGATGCTCTACCAGAGCATTCTCATAGTTTGAGAGCGCCTCCAGACGCGCGTTGACAGCGGCGGGGCTGCCGTAGATTGTAGCGTAGAGCAAGACTTAGTCAGACTCAATGAGTCTCTTAAGCAGGTAGCTTACCTTAGCGTTCTTATACAAAGAACAGGGACGAGCGTACGACAGTAGCGTACAGTCTCCAAGAAGTAACAGTCGTTACAAGACAATGAAACTCTTAAGGTTAAAGGTGAACTGAATGTATTATTGCTATCGGCGGCAGAGCCGCCTGGTGTAAATCTATAGGTCTCACTATCTAACATACAGCGTCGGACAGAATGTAACTGCCACCAGCCAGCACCAAAAGCAAACCAAACGGGACATTTCGAACCAATCACAACCGGCGAAAATTATGCATTTTGACCAATGATAATCATATAGCCATTTGGTAATGTAAGGCTGTCAGTCGGTAAAATAGGGGTAGCTGACGACACGTCGAGCGTGGACAGCGCTGAGCCGCCAGCCCCCGTTGCTCCGAAGAAGCGTTGGATGCACTACAGTTTCAAGACCAAGCGCGAAGCCCTCCTGGCGGTCGAAGGACTAAGCCAACGCGAGGCTGCACGGCAGCAGGGGATTCCACGTTGGACGGTAAACGACTGGCGTCGCGCAACGTCTGACATTGCAGGTTTTACTGGTAGCGAAAAGCGCCTGTCGCGGGGGCCAGGGCGCCGTGAGATGGTGCCCTTTGGCACCGAGTTGGTGACGTTCATGAAGGACACCAGAAGGGAGTCCGGGGGCTCACTGCGAAGGTGATGACGGGCTTCGTGCGCGACGCCCACTCCGAGTGGCTTGCCGACTACACTTAGACATTGTAACTGCACATGACTCCCTGCTTCGCCTCCTTCGTCATTCGCGTACCGTCGCGGGTTCGTACAGCGAACACTAAGTGGCCTCAATGTAACGTTGCTCCACAACTGTATAATGTGCCATTAAACGCGTATGTGCTATTTAACCGTGGTTAATTACTCGCGTGTAGACGGTCTTTAACTGTATTATGTGATGGTGTGTTGCAATTCTGCTATAGGAAAAGCTGATTGACCTAGTTGTAGTCCGCGACGAGTTTTCTAAGACTTTCAACAAGCGTTATGGCACTTTGGATGCTACTTTAGTCTACAACACCGATGAAACTGGTATATATTTCGACTGCCCGCCATCGAAGTGCTATCGGAGAAGGGTAAACCCGCCTCAATCACTGCTGATCAGAAACACTTGGCAAGGCTAACAGCCGTCTGCACGGTCCAAGCCGACGGAAAAAAACTGCCACTACTGTTCATAGTGCGAGGTGCGCCTGGAGGAAGCATTGAACAGGAAGAGCCAAAGACTTACCCGCCAGGTATTTGACATAACCGGTTTCTATTTGGTCCTTAAACTGACAATTATTGGTAAAATGCATGTACAGGACATGTTTACACTGTACAGTCAAATGCATGGATGGTTACCCGCGTGTGGGACATCCTCCTGCGCACATTGCTCGCGCGCCACATTACGGACGGGTCCGTTTTGTTGGTCGACAATCTCGACTGCCACGTCTCAGCAGCCTCTGAAGAGTTTGTAACTGATGAATTGAGCTCTACGTTACAAGCTCTTCCGAAAAATGCGACGTCCGTCTGCCAGCCCTTAGATGTGGGCGTGATGGGTCCGCTAAAAGCGAAGCTCAAGGCTCTCTGGATGGAAGAAAGGCCGCTTCCCCTCCCACCGGGTCAAAAACTAAAGAAAAAGACGGCAAAGGACACGCGACTCGAGACAATCAAGCGAACCATCAAGGCTTGGGAGTTGTTCGAGTCCACGACGATAACAAAGGCGTTAAACAAAGCGCTACTGACTAACTTTTAGAAAAATGCACATGCCCCTAATTTACCACTAACATCAGACTAATTTAAGATTAGAGTCAAATCAGCTCAAATCGCCGGAAATAATATTCAGCCAATCGTTTTGGGGTTACGTGTGGCAGTTACATTCTGTCCGACGCTGTAGTAGAGCCTAGTCAAATGCATATATATTGGCTGTGAAGCCACCTACTGATATCTTGTTAACTTTTACGTACTGAGTACTGTTTTAGGAACAGTGTGGTCACACCAAATAGGGTGACCTACATAATCGTAACTCTTTGCATAACCCTGCCTATTGATTGGCACAGGTTGTGCCGCACAACCGGTTGTGATATCTGATGAGTAACAGATGGACTTTGGCTGTTGTTTGAGAGTAACAGGTCTGGAGGTCTTGACCCAGTCCTGACTTTTCTTTTTACTTACAGGTACGAAAATGGCGACGGCGATAAAGCCCACATACACGTTGCAACCGGTTGCCAGCTGATATGTACCAGTACAATTTGGGCGACGACAATAAAGCCCCCAGAGCCCACCTAGAAACCGGTAGCTGGTCGGTATACCCGACGTAATTAACCCTTGTTGGCTGCCCTACAGCAATGAATTGCTTCCTATATCCGTATAATAACCCCGGTTACTTTTTAACTATAGTTCTCGCGCTGAGATGGGACGGTACCTCTGAACGGTCCAGCCACACAAAATGCGCACGTTACAGAATTGTCCTGACATCTGGCAAATGTATGGTCAATTACTAAAAACTTTGACAGACCGCATACGACACTACCGTAGCAGCTACGATGATTTGCTAGCATTCCTGCATTACGTGCTACATCGTCAAATCAGCTCATACATAACAGTGGTGGCGTCACGTTATAAAATAAACCTCCCGTGTTTAATGAGGACCAAGAACGTTTTTACGACCACCTCCTACCTCGTCTGACCTATAAATGATAGTGATTTGTAGCACCCGTTAAATCAATTATCTAAAATTGCATCATTAAAAAGTGTGGTTAGAGCAAGATGGCAGTCTAATTTGCCCGCAGAATCGGAGACGATTCATCACTTCGATCTTAATCTGTGAATGAACCCTGCAACGTTCTCGCTAGAAAAACGTCGTTCTTATACACACTTAGCCATGCTCTACATGCGCGAAATTGTAGCTACATAGTAAGACGTGTCATTAAGTCGGTGCTATTCGTTCAGAGAAATCTGCATTTTTGTCGCATTTCGTGGTGCGAACCAGTGTTACTTCCACCTGATCCCAATTACCCTATATCACTCATAATTACAATCTACTTTTGCCGCGCTTACTTCAAGGGCATCATCAGGTTGCAGTCGCTCTCGTCCCGCTCGGCTTACCTCAAGGCTTCCGTCTTCTTACGAATCCGCTCTCCGTACATGTCGTGCTGCGCATCATGTCAATCCGTACGTTGGTCAGCAAAGTATATAGCAGCGACGGAATTGACCACCGTGTCGCAGTCAGAGACAGCCCACGCCTTCTTGGCACTCCCACTGATAGATACCATGTGAGATTTGTCGAATCACGTGTACTTGGATTTATCGCTCATCTTCCACTTATTGATCTCGATGTATAGCAGGCCCTTGATCGTCTTGTAGATACAGATGTCGCTCGCTTCGAGGGAACCCATTAATCACACACATGCTCGCGTTCCGAGTAGCACACTTAGCCTTCACTTCCTTGCATATGTGCCCGTGCATAGAGTCATGAACGAGGTGCTCGGATGCACCGTCGAACAGCTAGGTTGGAGTTGATACCGTTAGAGAACCTCTTGGTCGTCGGTGTTGCAGAGAATATGCTGTGTGCAGACTTCGGGTCACATTAACTCTGTTGAATATGAAATGCAAATACTTTGAGCTATCTAGTGAAGGGGCAAGCCCCTTTGCGTAGTAGTAGTACTATGAGACCGATTCCATGAATCGATAGTACAGGCGTAACTGCCAGAATTTCAATTGTCCAAAATGAGCTTTCGCTGCGAACTTTAAATCTTGCTTGGCTGTGATTGGCTTTAGATTGGGCGAGACACGTGGATTCACCGGGATAGGATTTGTGAATGAAGAGGCGGCGACCCTCCATGTCGAACCTTTACAAGCAACTTTCCAGTGAATTTTGTTTTAATCTCATGTCAGCCCGTACGCAAAGCTGACTCCACGAGCTCCTTTCAGCTCAGCTTCGTAAATACCAGCACTTCCCGCCAAAATACAATTCATCCGTGATCCTATCTTAACCTCAAACTATCAGCTTCAACATTCTCAGACTCCTTTCTTCTCAGCTTCAGATTCGGCCGTTTTCTCATATTTGATACATCAACTCAGTCTATGAGCGAGGGTACATCTCAAGCCAGTTCACATCGCAATACCGTTGACTGAATTGGGCTTTCCAGACATTCTCTCGGTGTGGAACGAGGTCATCATTCTGCACACTGTCGACCTTTCGCTGGAAATATTTGAGCGCACCTCATCACAAAACAAATTGCCTCCGAAAAAAAATGGATAAGGATATGGTGGAAAACATTGATGAAACTCAAATTGTTCTCTGGATTTTATCCAGCGTTGTTAGTGCGATGGTACTAATCACTATAGAAACGAATATATCGCACATAGTTATAGCTTCGGATCCGCAAATTAGATCATTTTGAATCCTATATTTTAATATATCTGTGGGTTGTATGCTATCCACGTTCATGCTGCTTCTGGCCTTACGACCAACTTTCGGCTACACGCGACCAACCAATACACGAGAATAGTCAACCATACAAAATAGTGGCCTGCATAAACCCAGAGCTTCTGCGTGCCTTTGACTTAGTGATCGACTTCGACAATGGAACGGCACTAGGTTACATTGGACAGAACCAAATCGAATATGCCGAGGTCTCGTGTGTTACCGAGAATGATTTGTTTTACCAACGCTAATGGGACTCACTATATTCATGATATTCCATATAGCGTACCTGAAGTTTCGTACAGATCTGGGAACAAAAGATGGATGAAAAATTTAGGTTTCGATAATATATCACTCCGCCGAAGCCAAAAAAATGTAGCTACACTGTTGCCCTAGCCAAACGCTGCGCTCCTGTGGGGTCAGGGACATGGGCTGCTATCCACGGCCTTTGAATATTTTTAATAGAGATTCCATTTCAAAATTTGTCCCATCAACAACAGATTCATGTCCGTTTGAATACAAATATCAAACCATTTTTTTATCAACAACAGATTCATGTCCGTTTGAATACAAATACCAAACCATTTTTTTAACTACGACACTTGCCGCCAAACAGTATATCTCTTTGCTGGCCGTTGGGTTGCAGGCGTTCATACAATCTGATAGAGAAGGATAAAATGATGCATAAAACCCTAGGTGATCAAATCGTTTTGGTAGGTTATGGAAGGTGCCCGCTCCACGTCTTAACATGCGCGGCGCGGTAGAAGACCTGACGTCAAATGCTGCATGGTTCACATTGCTCTGTATATACCTGTATGGGAACGACCATATGAAGTTATACGTGCACTAACGCCTTTTTCATAACAGCGCCGCTGGGAAGAATGCGAATGATGAAACGAAGCCTACCTGATGTGGACAACAAATACCGTATCAGACTGTATAATATACAGTCTGATTACAAAAACTGGTTAGGCAACCTGTGTTCGACAAGGGCTAAGCATGACCGCATGACGCTGAACTTCACCGTGGTGTGCTCCGTTTCGAAAGTAATATAATGCATATTAGTATCTTTTTGTTTGACGGGGCCTATATTATACACACAATGTGTACGTTTTAGTATGTCATACTAAAACGTATAGATACAAGCCAGGGTATCATCCGCCACCTCACATATTTTGATTGAGCAAACAGTTGCATGAACGGATATTTATCAGAACCTGGACCAAAACGGTACCACTTATCAGAACCTGGAGCAAACTACGTGATTAGATCTTAATCGAGTGTGATGGATCGCGAGGAATCGCAGGCGCATATGCGTGATGTTGTGACTCTGCTTGCACCTCTATCTTCAACTCGCAGATGTGCGGGACCGCATTAGTTCCTTCCCTGCTTCCACCCAACTAATGTTGATATATCTATTCTGCCAGTACTATGGTTCAGGCCGACTCGCTTATCGACATACCCTACCCGTCTGTACTAATCTGACTGACCCTGGCCACATACAAACATGCACTTCTGTGAGACCAAGACATAGCAGAGCTGGAATGGTTACCCACTGCAGCGAAACTACGGGTGCTCCTACTCTCGACGACAGGAAAATGTAATTGGCACCTCGAAAACGTGCAAACGACAAGCGTGCTGCAAGAATATAAGGGGAAAAATATAACTTTTTCTCCTGTGTGTTAGCTGTTGTACAGATCTCTCACCAGGCACTCCGAGAAAGGGCTACTTCCGCATAGGTATATTCTCCTCCTATAATGAACTTATTCGCTGGCTCAAAGTCTTTGGTCCGGATGGTGCAAGTGCTTGCGTTTTGGGAAGGCTCGTTTCAAATACTACATAAGTACTAACAAAGTTTGCAACTTGTCGTGCAACTGACTTTTGATTGGTTGGTTAGCGTGACTATCCTGTTGGTGGGCCTATTAACGGATTCTGGAGTGACCGCCTCGCTTTCGGTGCAACTAACTTTTGATTGGTTAGTTAGCGTGATTATCCTGTTGGCGGGTCTATAAACGGAGTCTGGGGTGACCGCGGTCTGCTCGCAGAGATACTAACACGCTCGATACAGAAAGCTGTCTGCCATACACTTGGTACACCTTGTCGATTGCGGTATCGCTCGTGTAACCAGAGCGGACAAGGTTAGCAGCGACGTCCCAGAAAATCTTTCTCCGCGAGTAAGCAAATTTGTTTGAACCCTGTTCGATGGCAGTGAAGTACTTTGCTGGATTTTGGCCACTGCATCCAAACTGGTACTCGTGTCAGAGCCCAAACAAGTCATTTGGTCGTTTTGATAGACGCACAGATGCCGCCTGGTTCGATGGAAGGTCGGCTGCGTCATCTTGTCGTTGCTGAACGGCTTCGCGCGGCTGGTGGAAGGCTGGTTGTATTGCTAGACGCCTCCAAATTGCCGGATTGTTTTGAGACTGGGGTTAGAACTCGTGACGTGATCTCTGCACTTCATTCATGACCTCCGCCATGTATTTCCGTCCGGCAGCAAGCTGAGAGTGAAGATCTGCAAACTCGCGGCGGGATCCCTCTCCGCCTCCACCGACACCGGAATTAGTCCCCGAGCTCCAGTCACCGCACCATCGGCTTCGCCATTACTGCCACTACATTCAAATAGGGTCGAGATTGATCTGAGATCCATCGCTTTGAACATAAAATTCCTCTCGTTTAACAGGATTTAGTGATGAGCTCCACCTGCATTCGTGTACGCCACGGCAATTGTCTGCTTCAGTGAACTGGGAAGGAGATCGTACTTCCAGTTATCCGAGGGCTCCATCGCTGCCCACAGCAATGCCAACGCCAATGTCTTTGCCACTGCCTCGCCCATAACCCTCTTGACTGTCGGTGCAATAGGGTCCACTAACAGCGTCGATGGCACACAACCAATGCCGTCCTTGAGCACGTAGAAGCACGTGCTGGCCCAGTCAGTGCTGCAGCTGTGCAGGCGTCGGCTGAGCGTTGTCGATGTATGTGTCAACCACGCCTTTGCGGGTATGCCAGCGCCACGACGATTCACCTTGTCGTTCGACATTCTACACCGAGTCGCATATGTCGCGACCCTTTTGCGCAGGCTGTGTGTCCCCAGCTTGCCAGCTTTCAACGTTTTGAACGCGCTGTCATCCACTAGTTCCCGCAAAAACGACGCACTGCGCGATCTCCGTCTTTCGGCTTGCCATAAATGAACTCGGAGGTTGTGATGTTCGAACTCTCCTCAATGTAGTCAGCCAGATTGAGCAGCCCCACATTTTGGGGTCCATGCTGCCGAGAAGTATTTGCTCGGGGCGTCTCGCTCTTGATGATGTTCTTCGACCAACGCATCTGACACATTAGCGTGGCAGGATACTGGCTGTTGGGAAAGATGTTGGAGAACGGCAACTTCATCATGTCATCTATACGAGCCATAATATGCCACTGAAGCGTCAGGACGCTGCTCACCATGTAAGCTGTATTTCCCCGCACCCATCGCGAACGCAATAGCAGCAACAGGTTCTGGAATTCGTCAAACTCCAAAGCACGGCGCGCTGTAGTCGATGCTCCCTCTCGTCGAACCTCGAACTTCTTCACTCTCTTGATCAACATATTAACCGCGTCGGATCGTGTAGGGTTCCCTCGTTCAGTCACAGGATCCCAAATCGAATTGATGCGAGGCATGAACGATGAAATAGCCTTCTTTGAGAACTCGAGCGTGGCAGATCGGCGATGGACAGGCCTCATCTCGTCGCTAGGCGCAGCGCACGCGTACGTGAGCTCGTTCATCCAGCGGCATATGTGGGCGGGTGTGATGCACCGAAGCTCGTACACCGTGAAGTTGTGGTTGCTGCTGTGCGTGACGTCGTTCTTGTACGTCATGAACTTCACGAGCTCGGGCTTATAGCGACTCGTCATGGTGTTGGTTGATTCTCACGGAACTCCTTCTCCTGCAACATTTCAGCACGGCGGCTAGACTATAAGACTATAATTTGTATTGTGGCCCTTCAACGCCTCGGTTTGCAACCCTAACTCGGAATTTGTATCGGATCTGGGTTGCAAAACGACCCTGTATCGGCCACCCAGCCTGCAACCAAAGTTACAAACGGCACCCCACCTGTTTGACGCAGTACCAACATCAGCCGAGGGCGGCACTGTGCTCCCGGCCAATCAGAGACCGTCATTATCCTGAAATACAAATCGGGTTGCAAATGGCCAGTAATGCGCAGATACTGTCTCCGCTTTGTAGCGGGGGGCGATAAAATGCTGAGCGGATGCGTCCTGAATGTCGGATGTGTGTACCTCAATAAGAATTGTAGTTTCCTCTGGCGCAGCCACACAAACTTCTGTGGCTTCCAAACTTGCGTAGGAATCGGGAAACGGTGCTGGCAGATTGGTACGTGATGCTGTCGAACTCGTTTCCCCGTTGCTTCTAATTATCGTGTGTTTCTGCCTCGATCTTTGATTTTGCTGTTTACCTTTACACCACCAGCTTGTGGTATCGTAGAAGAGCCTTGATTGTAGGAATTTTACCGATATGCACACCATTCTCCTCTTGTATATAAGGAAGGTAACACTCTAGTGGGATGTTTTCGAATACATTCTCGTAGTTACGTAGGTATGTAGCCACGAAATACGCAGGATGAAAAGAAAAAAACTCTTCACAACATCGCGATAAGTTTAGCGTTGTCGATGAAGAACTACTAACATTTGTCGACATGGCATAAAATGATACCGTCTGGTTGTACTTGGTGTACAAATATTAGGTGCAAGATAACACAATAACGATTTTGTGCCAACATATTCGAGCTCTGCCTCAGCTCGTTTGATGTTGATCTGCCCTCAGCAATCGATCGTGCTTCTAAGATGTAAAATAGAGCATCTTTGTTTTCTTGAACAACTAGCCTCACCACTTTCGCAAGTTCAGCATCCAAGAGAGATGTTGCTCGTTCTGTAATAGTGCACTGTTCTGCAACCCACGCCCTACTACAGTTTTCCCTGGAGCAATTGTCTCCACAATCATTTCGCAAATTGCAATAACTGCAACAGGAACCACCATTGCATGCAATTCTGCCCTGTTAAGCCCGATATTTGCACCCTCGTTGGCACTTGTTGTGCGTGTTCCACACAGAGTTACGGGTAGACCAAAATAGTTTGTTGTGCTCCATCGCTCGGCAATACTAGCGGTTTCGGCTGTTCAGCTGTGGACATTTCAAATCGTGTTCACGCCACGGGGTGCGATTGTTCTAGATATCGTTCGATACTTGTTGTTTGCAATCTTACGGGGATAGAAAAGTCTTATTGAATTTCATTCGTCGTAAGCTTGGAGCGTAGGCGATGCCTGTAACTCGTAGATGTACGGAGCAATGCGTTCTATGGGGAGACGACCCATTTGAATCAGTCAATAGTAGTAAACGTCAAGTGCAACGACCAAAACTTAAAGTTTAGCCGAATGTCCAAATTTTGAAGTAGCAGCTGGGCGTCCAGCTGTTTCCACGGTCTGAAAAGGTTGGTTGGTTACTAAGAACATGTATAGAACATTGTTAGCGTTCAAATGCACTAACGCTTCATCTTCAAAACCGCGTTCAGGGGTGACGAGCGCAGCCTCAGTAGCCGGGAGGGTGACATATCACTTGGGACGTCTTTGCTCACATTTCTCCAGAAGAAGTGGCAACCAAAAACCTACAGTCTTCGTGGATGGGCTCTAGTACACACGGCTCTGTCCAAACTACCTAAACACCCAATACCACGAGCAACACACCCGAGAAGTGCCGCAAGATTCTTCAAGATTGGTATGCTGAACTGCCTCACCTGCGTGTGGTTTTAGCCAGATCCAGGACAGCTGAAGAACCACAAGTCACATTTGAAGTCGGCACTTATCGTCGAGGTCTAGATTTACAAGGACGGTTGCCTAGTATTATGTTGTTTGCGAATTCACGTCTCCCGTCCTCAAGGGAAGAATAACTCCACATAGGTTACATCGAGTTTCAAGGCACTGGGCGAACCCCATAGCGACAGGAAGCAGCGGAGACCGTGGGTCATCAGATCCTTTTTCAGTTTTCAACTGGTTTTGCCTGGTTTTTATATAAAAACAGTGGAAACAAGCGCTCAACTGTCATCTACCGGTATATGCCTGAAATCTCTGTGTACTTGCGTGTGGCGAGCACACTCTGACACATCTACTCTCCTAACTACTTCTGCATATCTAGGGATCGTTGGTAGGCCGCAATTGCCTTCTCGTGGTCGCCCTTCTCAAAGAGGATCTTCAGCGTCGGCTACCAATTTAACACTTTTTGGCTGCGCTAAAGGCAGCCACATCGCGTGAAAGACACGCTGGCAGCCTGAGCTGCTACGTGATCAATAAACAACAGGTTTAGCAGCGCGTTTAATGAATGCATCATCTGACGAGGTGGAGGCCATCCAGCCGACACGACGCCGAGTCTTTCAGTTTTCTGCGTCGTTTAGTACACTCAAAGCGGCCAAAGCAGGGATCGACACGTTCGACGCAAATGTTTACAATGTTTCATACAGCTACGGCAAGAAGGGGCATGGTGAGCGCGTGTACAAGTGTGTTTCCCATTACGAATGTTCAAAGTGACTTCAACTTACTAAGACTGGCGATGGATGACTTTAGATAAAGCATGCGGGTGCACTCCACAAACATGAAAAAAACGTGGGGTTCATGGGGCATTCACACAAGACCTTGGTGCCTGTGATTGAATACCCGTTTGAATTGTCTGCATCTTATCTGTGAATCGCCGCACATAAGTTGTTGTCGGAGTCTGAGACGATTCCAAGAGTCGTACGCCGTAGTGACTCTCTGTTTGAGCTGTACATCTTGGGCGGCAGATTCATGGGTAGCAGAAATTGATGTCTACTTCGGCGTTGTATTTGTTGCAGATGTCGATTGATCCTAGTTACCGACTAAACATTTAAGTGTACATGACTCTAGCAGAAGTGGAAGGCAAATTCTCACCGCGCGCTTGATGCCCACAATACGCTGTATCCCGTGAACAAAACAACGAATATTTGTCGTATGTACTGCCTGTTGTACCCTACATATGTGTCGTCAAATAGCCTAGATCGTGGCTTGATTCGTATTCGGCACGCAGGTGTACTCTGAGAGGCCGGCCACTGGCAAGGTGATACAGATATGAAGCTTAACAGGGATTCAAGAGCAAGTCATTACCGAAGAACTTATGCTGTCTCTCTCGTCGGTAGATTCATATTCCAGTAGGTACCTTGATAAATGGGCCACCCCAAATGTGATAGGGCGGAGCCCGGCTGATGGTTTGTGACCAATTCTAGAACATGGTGTGTGGCATACATGGCTACACTGGTACATGGATACATGGGTACATGGATACATGATGTTGAGCACACACATGAGGTACAACCGTTATTCGACTAAGTACGGTTCGTACTTACGAGTGACGACATAGCTTGAGAGCCACTCATTTCGAACTAGTGACTTCAGGGAGGCATTAGTTAGGCAGTTTACAGTATCTAGGAACTTTAGAGCAAAGTAAATAAAGTTCAGTTTAACTCTAACCTGGAAGTTCGCAAGTCGATTGGAACGACCCCGGAAAGCAAGGCTTTCCTCGTGCGATAGACGACAGAGACGCAAGGCGTCTGTCGCGGTTAGAAGCTTCGCTTCCTGAAAGCACAAGGTGCGTGTGACCCCGTCACACCTGGTAGCACTTGTAGTCAATCCCCCGACCGTCGCGAATTGCTACACGCTCAAGACACTTTTGAGTATGGAAGACTCCGAGAGTCGGATGCCAGCCCGCCAGGACTTTCCCCATCTCTCGGATGCCCACTGTGCCACGCTGGAGAAGATGGTGAGTCTCCTGGGCGAGCAGGCTTTCGCTGGATTCCCCTCGCTTCCACCGGAAGAGCAGAGGGCCCGCGTTGAGCGGTTCGACAAGTATGAGTCGTCCCTCATCGCTCACGTGAGCATGGCTGCTCAAGAAGAGGCGCAGAGCGCTGCTCATGCCGCCGCGCAGAACGCAGCCGCGTCCACCCCACGACAGCCGTCGACAAAGGCAGACAAAGATGACAGTGCCCAAGTTCGACGGGAAAGGCTGATAGCCTAGTGTTCTGGATCCGCGAGATCGAGATCGCGCTGAGCGCAGGACAGATCTATGATGCGAGGTCGCACGTCGCTTTTGCTCTCTCTAACCTTGGAGGTCGAGCTCGTGCCTGGGCAATGGCCCACGAGACTTCGTCTCCAGGTTATTTTTCCTCATGGCAATTTATGGAACAAGAGCTCAGGCAGCAATTTCTGCTTGCCTATGTGGCATATCGTCATCGCTCGCTGTTCTTGCGATGCAAGCAGGGTAAGCGTACCCTTCAAGACTATGTCATGGAGTTGCAAAACTTAGCAGAGGCTATGGCCGGCGCGCCTCTCTGAGGATGTCAAGGTCACGGTATTCATGGACGGAGTCCGTACGGGTCCTGTGCGGACGGAGCTGTTCCATCGCCAGCCCAAGACCTTCAATGAAGCTGTGCACCTCGCTCTTCTCGAGGACCACTGTATGCGATCCGCACATGGCCATGTGGGTCCCTCGGACGTAGCCGAAGGCCCTGTTCCCATGAAGGTATCCTCGGCCGAAGCGGCGCGTTCGAAGAAGCCTAGGACCAGTGGGCGCTGCTTCGGATGTAACCAGATGGGTCAATTCCGTCGCAGCTGCCCGACGAGCCCTTGGCGTGTCAATCATGGCAAGGCCGATTCGGCGTCGCCGTCGCTCAATGTCATTGAGTCCGCGCCGGCGGAAAACGGCGACTCCCAGTAGGTACGGGACGCCCTGCTGGGAGACTTCGCTCCTCCAAGACGACGGTGGCCTTGCCACCTCCCCGACCTGGAGTGCGAGTCCCGGAGACGGAACTATTGCTCCTCTCGGTGGCCGCCTCGCGGTCTAACCTTGTGGTTGTCACCGCCAGCATCAAAGGGTATGAAGAACCTATGACAATCCTGATTGACTCGGGTGCGTCGTACAATTTCGCAACGAAAACTAGCGTGGCTAAGAACAGCGCATTATATGCTAAAGCTTTAGAAGACTCTAAGAGTAATAGTAAAGTATCTGTTCGCCTAGCGACTGGTTCGATTGTATCGACGCGGAAGGTTCTCCTCCCTCTGGCTGTCAAATTTGACGACTTCAATTCGGTAGAACCGTTCATTGTCCTTGACATGGACGAACGGTACGACCTGATCCTCGGCATGCCTTGGCTTGCGAAGCATGAGCCGTGGATCGACTGGCGCAGTCGCACCATTGGTGCTAGCCACAAACCCTTAGCGGATTGAGCTTTGGCGGGTCATGTCCCCTCCTCATCCCGCAACGGGTTCGTGCATGAGCACCGGGTGAACGTTACTTTGCCGGATCGGCTGAAGAAGTGTTCGCTTCCGAACTAGAAGGTGGTCGAGCAGAGGCTCCCACTACGCAACGCGTACAAGCTGGTTCAGCTTTGGTCGCGCAGGAAGACGCAGACGAAGGTCATCGAGCAGAGGCTCCCACTACGCAACGCGTACAAGCTGGTTCAGCTTTGGTCTCGCAGGAAGACGGAGACGAAGGTCGTCGCGCACCCCAAGGTGGTCGAGCAGAGGCTCCCACACCAGTTACGGCACGCAGTAGGACTGTGTCCCGTCAGAAGTCCCATGTGGGGAAGGAACCCACTATGGTGGTCGTCGATGCCCTTACAGGCAATAGACGGGAAGGAGTGGAGTTAACTCCTATCCCCGAGCTGTCAGAGCTTCTCGCTTTGGAAGAGCTCTCATATGTGGAGTTTCTCGAGTCGCTCAAAGCGGGAGAACTCGAAAAGACTTAGTCCTCCTTCGTCGTGAGAACGACTCGGTGGAGCTGAACAGTTCGTCTGTCATGGATCCAGACGTGCTCGAAGCGGAACGGGTCTCCAGGAGACAACGCCGCTACGGCGCGGCAATCTTGAAAGACCCCGCGGATCCCTACTACCCTTTGTCGAAGGAGTTCTCGGGTGTGGTCTCGGCAGACCCTCCGTCAGTGTTGCCCCCAGATCGAGGCGTCCGCCATGAAATCGATCTGGAACCAGGTACTAAGTACTGCACGACGCGGCAATGGCCGCTTCCGAAGGAGCAGGTCGATGTGATCGACGCCTTCTTCGAGCGAAACATGCCGCCGGCATGGTGCGCGAGTCCAAGTCGCCACACTCGTCTCCGACGTTCTGTGTGCGCAAACCCAATGGAAAGTGGCGCATGGTGCACGCCTTCAACAAGTTGAACGCAGCGACCATACCGGCGTCCACGCCTATCTCGAGGAAGGATGTGTTGCAGAACAACATGGCGGGTTGTGCCGTGTTCAGCGCGATCGACATTGTCGATGGGTATTATCAGCTACTGATGCGGGAATCGGATATTCCCCTCACGGCTGTGAGCACTCCCAGTGGTATGTTGTGGGAATGGTTAGTTATGCCCCAAGGGCTATATAACGCACCAGCGACGTTTAATCGCTTGGTGACCCAACTATTCCGCCCGTTGAGGCGCTTTGCGCAGACCTACTTCGACGACATCTTCGTCCACAGCCAAACTGAGGGCGATAAATCGGCCACTGAGGTCCACATTGGACACCTCCGTGAGGTTTTGATGTGCATGCGCGAGAATCGCTTGTATGCGAACATCAACAAATGCATATTTGGTGCGGAGGAGATTCCCTTCTTGGGAAGTTTCCTTGTCAAGGATGGCGTTCGAGCTGACCCCGAGAAGATCGAAGCGATCTCTCAGTGGCTAGTTCCTACGTTCCCACGGGATCTCCGTAAGTGGCTTGGCCTCGCCAATTACTTACACAAGTATAGCGAGAATTATGCCGAGCTGGCCAGGCCACTGACCATCCTCCTGAAGAAGGATATGGAGTGGTCTTGACCCGAGGAGGCACAGAGAGCCTTTGAGGCGATTAAGCAGAGCCTGCAAAGCGGTCCAATCCTCGCACTGCCAGACGAAGATCATCCATTTAGTGTCGTGTGCGACGCATCGGACTTTGCCATAGGCTGTGCCCTGCTTCAGGATGCCGAAGGCAGGGAACGAGTGGTCTCGTTTCAATCGCGACAGCTAAAAGCTGCGGAGAAGAATTACCCCGTCTATGACAAGGAACTTCTCGCGATGAAGTACACACTTGTGAAGTTCCGGGTCCATCTGCTCGGCAGCAAACCCTTTGTGATCTACACAGATCATGCCTCCTTGAGGACGGCGACTTCGTCACCGCACCTATCTCAGCGCATGGCGCGTTGGTTGTCATTCTTTGTGGAATACAACTTCACGGTGGCTTACAAGCCGGGCAAGCAGAACTTCCTGGCGGACGCACTGTCGCGGAGACCCGACTACGAGTTGGCGCATGCCGTCTACCTCGAGTCCCCGCTCCATGAGCTGCTTCGAGAGGCTTACGTCGACGACGATGATCTTCGAGATCTAGTGACAGCACTGCGCGAGAAGACGGGTAAGCCCCACTTGACGGCTCGTCCGCGTGCACGGTTGCATCGCTACTCCTGTCTGAGGGTCTACTCTACTATCACGTAGATAAGGGTGACACCCCGAGGTTGGTGGTCCCCAACGATGAGGTTCTGCGCTACAGGATCCTCTATGAGGCGCACGATACGGCGCATAGCGGTCACTTGGCCGCGAGAAGACGTACACGTCGGTGGCGCGAGACTTCTGGTCACGCCCCACATGTACAAGTGGGTCCGCTCTCACGTCAAGACGTGTGAGACCTGCCAACGGGTGAAACCCTCTCCGGCATCGTCAGCGCCGCTGATGAGCTTGTCGGTTCCGGCTGACTGCTGGCGCTCGGTGAGCATGGACTTCATCTTCGAGTTGCCGCCCGACGGGCGAGGCCATACAGGCGTGTTGGTCTTCGTCTGCCGACTGAGTAAGATGGTGCGGCTGGTGCCGGTCAAGAAGAGTGTGACAGCGCCGCAGGCGGCTCAGCTCTTTATAGACAATGTATTTCGTCATCATGGCCTCCCCGAATCGTTTGTTAGCGATCGGGACCCACGGTTCGTGTCACACTTCTGGACCCACCTCTTTCGCCTCTTAGGCACTCAGTTGAACATGTCCACGGCAGACCACCCGCAGACCGATCGTCAGACTGAGCGCGTGAACCGTGTCTTGGAGGACATTTTGCGCAGTGTCTGCGTGGCAGATCCCACCAACTGGAGTGCACAACTCGCACAAGTAGAGTTCGCGATCAACAATGCAGTGCATGCGTCCACGGGCTTCACGCCCTTCTACGTGAACGGCTTGCGGCACCCGCGGACCCCACTAGCGTTGCCTCCGGCTTCCAGTTTGGGTGAGGGAGGGATTGTCGTAGACGACGACAGAGGTTTGGACGGAGTGCGGGCTTCCGTCAAACGGAATCTTCTCACGTATATTGAGACTGGTGAAGCCATTCGCACGCGCGTCCGAGACGACATGGCAGCTGCCCAAGACTTGCAGAAAGAAAACAGTGATCGCCATGGGCGAAACAACACGCAACTGTTCAAAATTGGAGACTTGGTCTTACTAAATGCATAAAACATCCCTAACAATGCAGTGTCTGCGGTGGGGAGTACCAAGCTTCGACCCCATTTCGTGGGTCCGTTCACGGTCATTGGGGTTCACGGCAATGCCTACACCTTGGATTTGCCATTGGCAATGGCAACGCATCCGACGTTTTACCTCGGTATACCATGAGGCCGATCCTGAGGATTCGGAGGGTTGTGACCCTGGCGACTCAGAGCGTACTGCATCGCTCGCGCGAGAGCCTCTTCCGTCAACGGCATTGGCTGCTGGGCAGCATGCGGCCTCGTAACGTCCGGAGGAAACCGACGCTCCAGAGCGTCCATGCGGTCATACAGACTCCGCATTCAGGCCGTGTGCTCCGCGATCGTCGCCCGACGTTGCGTCTGCACCTCGCGCACTTGCTTCAGGAGCGCGCCAAGGCACGTCGCACGCGTTCGATACGCTGAGCGGGACCCTGCGAGCCCTGCGCTTGACGCGCATCCTTATCCCGTCCAGCCTGAAGAGCCCGTCGGGCATTCTGCAACGCGGCAATATCAGCCCGCTGATACTCGAGAAGCCGCTGGCAGTTCCTCAGCGACTCACGAAGTCTCGCAATCTCCGTCGAGTCTGGAACAGACGGCGTAGGCACCGGTGCGGTAGCGGCTCCTCCACCCCTACGGGGTAATGATGGGGCGCCACGCTTCCATGTAGAGAAACTGGTGAACCACCGTACACACGCAGGCGCGTACCAGTTTCTGGTGAAGTGGCGCGGCTACCCCGCGTCCGAGAATACATGGGAGCCGGAATCCCGTCTCGTGAAGGACTGCGCCGACCTTGTGGACGCCTATGGGCGCTCCCACGTAGGTCTTCGGCGCTAACCGGCCCGAGAACGCTCTTAGGTTCCACTGGATGCACACGGAGCGACTGCTGCACCTTCTTCACTACCTCTTCGAGGATGATCTGAGGAGTGGGCAGGTGACGTGGGTCCCATCGGTTGTAAAACCAATTGCCATCGGCGATCGCCTTCGCCATTCGAAATCGAAGGCGCCGCTGCGCCAACCAATCCAAGCGGCATGGGGAGTTCATGAACTCTGCTACGGGGTAGCTAACGTGCTCGAGCCACGCTTTGAAGGACTCCTCGTAGGTCACTCATGCGAGCGCAGTGTCCTCATCGAGGATGACGGGACACTGCTGGCAGTTGGGCACGGCCACGCCCGGCTACCGGCTTTGCTGCAGGTACTCGGAGTACTCCCGACGGGACCAGACATGCTGTTCCAGCAACTGATCCCGAGTACGAGGGGCCAAGGCCTTGGCGTCACGCACACGAGCCTGCTCGGCAGCAACGCGAGCAGCGTCGATACGACCTCGGAGGTAGTCTCGGTTCTCCGGGCGAAGACGAGCAGGGTCAACCCCTTCGTCGGCACCCGCGTTGGTAATCACCAAGGGCTCCGAGGTCTGGGGTGGGAATTTCACCCTCTTCGGCGTCCTTTCGAGGATCTGCGCCCGCAGCACGGCCGTCTTGCCGCGAGGAGTTACGGGACTCACAGGATGGCAAGCGCGTAGCGCCTCGGAGAGCTTGGGCGACTCGTAGCCCGCGTTCATATCCGTGTCGGAGTCGTCGTAATCGACTTGGAGCGAGGGGCCTCGTACTCCGGAGAGTTGTCACCTTGGAGGGAATGGGAGTCTTCTCCTCGACGTCCTCCATGTGGGTGTCGCCCGTGGCAGGTGCCTCGGAGGTGTGGATGATGTCGTCCTTCTCCTCCTCTTGGTCACCTCGGACGAGGTTTGGGTGGTCGCTCACCGAGCTATCCGAGTAATACGGACCCGGGCACGCGTTGTGGTGGCGCTTGCGGCGCCGCGCTGCAGCCACGGATGCTCGACGAGCAGGAGATTTCTCCTTGGGCGTCTTCCGCGCTTTGGCTGGAGCAGCACCTCCTTTGGCGGACTGTGTCCCGATCGTCTTATGCTTCTTGGGGATAGCGCTCGTCTTGGAGACAGCGCCCGCCCCGCCCCTGGCGGTCTTCTCCTTCGGAGCCTTCCGCTTCTTCGTTGCCGAGACGGCTATGGCTTGGGCGGCCGGCTTCTTCGCTGCCGAATCTGCGTCCACCTTGGTGGTCCGCGTCTGGCTTCTCGTCTTGAGACTTGGTCATGGACTGCGGCCGGTGCTTTGGGGTCGGTGGCGTTTTGAAGAATGGGGCATGGCCGTCGGGGGCGCAAGGTGTGCTCGCGTTTCGCTTGGATTCCCCGCTCCTTTCCCAGATTGGGATCCAACGGTGTTTCCCGTTTGGGTGTGGGAGGGTGTAATAGGGCGGAGCCCGGCTGATGGTTTGTGACCAATTCTAGAACATGGTGTGTGGCGTACATGGCTACACTGGTACATGGATACATGGGTACATGGATACATGATGTTGAGCACACACATGAGGTACAACCGTTATTCGACTAAGTACGGTTCGTACTTACGAGTGACGACATAGCTTGAGAGCCACTCATTTCGAACTAGTGACTTTAGGGAGGCATTAGTTAGGCAGTTTACAGTATCTAGGAACTTTAGAGCAAAGTAAATAAAGTTCAGTTTAACTCTAACCTGGAAGTTCGCAAGTCGATTGGAACGACCCCGGAAAGCAAGGCTTTCCTCGTGCGATAGAAGACAGAGTCGCAAGGCGTCTGTCGCGGTTAGAAGCTTCGCTTCCTCAAAGCACAAGGTGCGTGTGACCCCTGTCACACCAGACTTATTGTACATGACAAATGTAAACTCCGGTATGGTGTTTATTGATCACTGGGTACTTCACACCAAGATCCGGTATTCGAGATTGTATTTGGTTGCGACCGTGACACGTATCCCAGTCTGAAGATATGTACCGTGAATGTGCGCTAGTCATGTCATGGTGCACGTGGCATTGCAAACTCCGGCATGAAGGTTGTTGATCACTCCGGCAGCTTTTTACGGATAATCTCGACCTTGCGCGTGTCCTTATCGACGATCACGAATCGCACGAATCTTCAATGGTCATTTCCGCGCTTGAAGTGGCCCAATAGCTTGCCCATGGGGGAGGGGGCTATGGTCTTGGGTTGTATGTTCTGCTACAAAGTTCGGAGTACCTATAAATTGAGCGGAAACGTCCGAATTTCCTCTAAAACGACGAGTCGTAGGATTTACGGACAAAATTGTTTTCATACCGAAGGGCGATGCACACAGTGCGTCCCATCATATGCCAATGACGTCTTCTGGCTGGGTGGTAACGTGTCGAATCAAGATACCTGTGTTGTTGACCTGTCGGCCCCGTTCAGGTGGACGGGATTGCCCTCGTTTTATGGCGTCTTCGGTCGCGCGATATCATACCTGGTGAAGCAAGAATCCCCAGCAACCACGTGTACAATCAGCGTAGAAACGCAGTCATTTTTCGCTTATGAGTGGGTCGATGACCATGCGATGATCGAAGCTGACCCCCCACCTGACCGTTGTCGAACGGCAGAGGACTCGCTACGTCTCACAATGATAGCAGTGCTGGGGCCAACATTCATCAATGAGGACAAATTCACGTCGTGGTTGTCGCAAACCACGGCGCTCGGGTTCGAGTTGGACACCGAAGCGGCTACCATATCCATACCAAAACTTATCGGACCTGAGGACCTTATCGGACTCGTGTACCGTACATACATTTATCAGCGAGGATAAGCAAAATGCCAAGACTTTTGACCGACACTAACTTACGAGCACTGTGTTTAGGGGATGTCAGTATGATGGTCAAAGAGCGATTTTATAGGCGGGAGTAAATCGCCTAATACGGCATGTGGGACGGACAAATCACTCGTTTCTGCATACAGGCTCGAGAGACATGTGCACAAGAACCGGGGAATTCAATACTGAGACCGAACATTTGCAGTTGTCCCGATAATACCACTCCGTCCGGATATTTCTAGGATATCGATAACCATTCATCACTTTGCACTCCTATTGGTCAAATATCTTCCAGTAAGAGCGTGCCACCTACATGTATCGCCTGAGAGCCTCAGCCTTCAGTCTCTCTTTTTCAGAGCTACAGCCCAGATCTTCTATGTTCTGACAGCTCCGACGTCCATGGCCGTCATCTGCAGAAGCTTCCGATGGCGCGTTGATAGTCTCCGCGGTGTGCAGCCCCTGGAGATGATTCAGGACGACACTCGACCCACGTGATTTGATGCTGTGTTCGATTCTGAGGTACGTCAGTATGGCATCCTCGGCGCTCGTCCCCAACTCGAGCACTCGATCGCGATAATCGGGTTCCGCTAAATCTAGAGCAATCCGTCTGTAAGGAAAAGCTTCATGAAGGCGACGAGCAGCTTGGACATCGACCGCTGGTGATCCAACTTGCCAACGGGGTACCAGGTAAACCATGTAGCGTACACGTGCGTTGGGGGTCGTCTGCGTTGCTTCTTCTTCGGTTCTTCACTCCCTTCACATGTTTCTTCGTTCTCGTTTGGTCGTCTGCGCGTTCATCTTCACCTCGAGCATGTTCATGCGGGCATCCTGTCGCTTGGAGTTCTCGATAGGTGGTTAATCACTGCTGCTTGGTGGTCAATGACTTTCTGCTCGTAGCTTGGCTTGTTTAGCTTGGGCTCGTTACGGCTGGGTGGTGCGTTGTCTTTCGTCATGTCTTCACAGGAAACGGAAGCGTTGGTCAGATGAGTTGACGAAGCACGGAGATCCGCCAACGACCAGCGAGCATGAGAAACATAGGTCTCGATGCGCTTCACTACAGGGCTGTCAGGATTCAAGTCCTTCAGCAGAAGGTAGTGGCGGACAACACACGCTGTAAGAACGTCGAGGACCTCAGTGCTGATATTGACGCTCTATGTCTCGAGCTGGTGGCACACGGCCAACAAGAGGCCCTGAACACGCTCGATCGATTCGAGCGTCGGCGTATCGAAGCTAGAGAGGTCTGGGAGCGGTATGTCGGTCTTGGATTTGTATCCGCTGAGCACCTTGGCGATCTTGTGGTTCTCCTAGCTAGTGTTGAATATGTAATTAAACCCCATATTTATTTTAGTTAGGTTCCAAGCCCCTCTTTCGAAAATCCAGCGCGCTGTAATTTCCTCGCAACCATTGGCATGCTGAGCACTGCCGCGTCGAAAGGAATGCGACGTGAGGGCTGCTTCTACAACAGCAGCGGGTGATACACACGCAAGCACTCTGTTGACGTGCGTGTCAATCGCCGGTGCTGTGTCAGTCCGTGGAGTCGGAGCCGGAGCTACAAGGCCGGTGACCTCCGGCCGTGCATTGAGGAGCTCGACAAGTGGAACGTCGGGAGACAGCGTGACGGCTTATTGTTGAGCTTGGTCGGGGAGGTTGTCGATGAGCGCTGGAGATGGCGCTGCTTGGACGACCAGAGCAAGAGGCACGAAGCACAGTCAGCGTCTGAAAAGAGCGACAACCCTTGCTCCTCCGACATCTTGACACGGACCAGGCGGAGGAAGATTATGTCAGCAGCGTCAATGGAGAGGTTCCGTTTTCGGGTCATGGATAGGTCTGATGCCCTCCCAAATAAATACCAAAGGAGACAGAGTAAAGGCGCATCTTGATAATCACTTGCAAAACATGCATTTGTATACAAATACACTAGCATTTTTTCAAGTCAGTTTTGTGCATGGTGGTGCTTTCGATACGAAACAACCACCATCTTTCAAACAAACGTTATCGAGTGTTTTCCCATTTTGAGCAGACGCGTTTCGAGCGACGCTCGGTGCTGTGGAAATTGGTCTAGAAGCCAAATCTTTGCTTGCCGGTAGTACTGCATTGCGGTATTTGCAAAATTTGCCCTTCTTTCACTCACCAAATGCAAGATGCATGCCAAACTTATCCATGACATACACAAAACTCTTACCGCTATCATCTTCATCAGTACATATTGGTACATACTCCTCGTCAACTTTTTGCCTTTTAGAAACTTGGAAAGCGCTGCAACAGCAGTTCCCTTGGCGCGTATTGTATTTCCAGGCTGTAGCTCCTCCAAACCCATCCCAATGGTCCGAAAAAGAAAAAATATGAATATGATACGTCTATCACTCGCCCATTGAATGGGCATACATATATATATATTACGCTTTGATCGGACTTGATACGTCCGATCGACTGGTTTAGATGACTCGCCTACCCATTTGTGATATGATCGGTTAAAATTGGATGTTATAGCCGATATCATTGAATTAAATGCTCGTATATCCTCGATTGGTCGGAGTAAGACATTACACAAAATTATAGTATGGTCCGATAAAACAACATATTCATCCATACCCGTCACCAAGAGCGCAAAAGCGCTTGACAGAGTCCAGTACATAAAGATGAAGACACGCGTATCTCGGCACGAGCTGCAATGCCTATTAGGCAGCCTCCGCTATGTGCCTGCACACAGAGCGGCGGTTCTGCCAACACTCGGACGATTTGAACCGCTGCACGGGCCAGTCGCCGTGTCCGAGTAGGTCCGCGACGCCCATGCCATGTGCTGCTTTGAGCATATTTTATCCGACGGAACGCTACACATCGTGCCAACCCGACTAATTGGCCACTGCCTCTACCTGATGTTCATTTATACATGGACGCTAGCAACTTTGGTGCGTGCGTACTGAACCCGGCGCTCAAACAATACATCATCATCGCCTTTGACAAAGACGAACAAACTCTCATGGTCAACACGGCCACGCCACGGAGTTTTGACATTAATGTCCATGATCAGTTGAGCATGGCACTCCCATCGACACTGCTAGCGTTGACATGGGCGTCAATTTTTTCGCCGCGGTGGCATCACGTTCGCTGCTGGACCAACACCACAGCGATGGCACACACGATCGCCCGGCGACGTTACCACCAGTTTGTCCAAAACCGCAATCGCTGCATAGGTTTGGCCGAAGCCCAGCACCAGTTTCGGATTTCGGCGTCGCACCTTCCGGGGACAGCCAACAGTCTTCCGGATGCGGGATCTCGAGTGAACGGACAGGCCTCATAAGAGGAATTTACTAACGGTGTTGCTGTTTCGACTCAGGTATAGGTACCACATCACCTCCGCCGCACCTACAAGGACTTCTCAGCCAACATCAAACCGCATCACTGGCCTGGAGCTCCCGAACGACGTACCACCGGACATGACATCAATGGTATGACTGGAGACTTGGGCAAATGCTACAACTGCCACGATCCAGCACGTATCACCCAGAGCAACTCATCGCGTTCGCAACGGCCTGTAAGATCGACGAGACAAGCTCAGAGCTGGACTTGACCAGAGAGTACTGTACATGCTGTACATACCAGAACTAGTATATAGCCACAATGCTGAGACGCTGGTAGATGTATCTAAATACAAAACATGGTTAATAACTGGACAATACTTGTCATAAATCGGGTATGTACTGGTCTAAAGAGAAGACCTGTTTGGCTTGTGCGTACAGTCAATATGGAGCACCCTTGGGAAGCTGTCTTGGATCGCACGTATATGTCCACTTGAGAACGAAATCACTCCCGCGTCTCCACGAGAATGTTTATGAACCGTAGACACATTCTTAGGCTCTTTCTTTAAGTTTACGATCCTCGTCCTCGGCGTGATGCAGAACGGTTCTCCCCGTGTTTTGCGCTTTGCTTTCGTCCCTTCACGTATGTTTTTGTTTTGCTTTTGCACGCAGGTTTTCTGCGTCTCCACCTTCAGCGTCTTCACCCCCCATCGTTTCCATAGAATTATCGATCCACTATTCCCCCTGCCCAGTTCCCTCAGCTTCACGGCCTTCACGAGCTTTGCGAACTCGCAAGCGCTTAGACTTTACCGATCGTGTCCCCGCAGGTGCCACTTCGGCCGGACGGATGACTTGCTTTCAGCGCGCCCCTCCTCTGGGCGGGACTCATTCGCCATCTGCGCCTTGCGTGGACCAACTGGCGCGTGCGCGCCATGGTGGCGGGTCGGATGGTAAATGTCCGTAAAAAATTCGCTACTTTACAACTGGAATATACCGGACGTAATGAATGGATAGTACCTGATAGGTAAATCTGGCTGGCAAGCTTACCGAAATATCAACCACCGCAAGTCGATAAGATTCCACTCGATTTATATCCAATCACGTAATTTGTTCCAGGTTCTGATACGGTGTGACCGTTTTGTTCCAGATTATGAAACAAATCCTGCATCAGCACCGGATTCACCTCTACACTACAATGACCTCATGATAGTCAAATAATATTGCTTCATTAAAATAAGAAACATATTCAGACTCGCAACTTTAAAGGAAGGCAGTCGTGGACTACCTCGCGGGAGTCGATGGTGGACATGGCCGTTAAAAACGATTATATAGGGTTGAGTTCATGAGGTGGCCGTTAATACAAGTCTTCGACTGTATAGTTGGTCAGCCATGGCTACAATTCGGGAACGTTGTCGTGGTGATGTTTACTTAGGATCTACTAGCAAATCGAGTCGACCAATACTTTGCGTCGTCCCATGACCACTTCTCGTACCCTAAATGTGTACTGACTAAAAACTCAGGTTTACCAAGCAACCAAACTTACATGACTACGCAGATAATGATGCCTCCTGCGCGACTCGTATTTGTTTCCTAATTTGAACACCACCACTCGTACAGCAAGAAAAAGCGAAGGCCGCGGGCACTCTCGGGCGCTGACGAAACTGGGAACGTTTTCGGGTACATCTCTTGCGAGAGTATTTGCACAAACTGAATAGAGTTGCCTCCAACAGTATCAAACGGAACTCCTGAGCGCAGCGTTCACAATTTTAGAAAAATATATAACTTGTTCTTCGTTTCCTGAGGCTTGTGCAGGATGCCTCTTAGCTACATCTAAGCTAATGAAGGTATATACTCGGCTCGTTACACGCGTAGTCGACCAAGGGCAGACAGCCGAAGTTTGTGTTGTAATCCATATATGTATTTTCCATGACATACAACGGGTAGATATAGGGTCTCGCTAGCCATGACGTATTCACGCTGGCACCATGATATTCCGACTTCGCGCTCGACTTCGCGCTGCTGCTGCACGGGAAATGTGACTGGTTGGCGTGAGTGCAACCTCTGGCTACTGCTGGTGGCAGCGTGGCAGCGTGGCACGAGCGTCGGGAATAGGTCACTGTGTATCCCGTTTAGTCGTTAAACGCAGCACCATTCCCATCGCGCCATGGCTTGAATTCGTCCTGTTTATTTGTATAGGGTCAGGAAGTATTCTTCGGGCGAATCGTCTGTGCCTTCCAGTATGTGCGAAGTGCAGATTCCCTAAGCTCGACACCCATGCTTCCGTCATTCCAACTGTGTCTAGTTGAAAAGCTTCACCCTACTTTCGTGTTGTGCACCGCGTTGATTTTCCTAACTCACCTGCCAGACGGTCGCCACTACAATTATATCCAATAACTGTGACGGAGACGCAGTGGCCAATAAGTTCTAATATTAGTGCAATCAAGAGACTTATGTCATCGACTATGTACCCTCGGTGGAACGCCCAGTGAGGACCGCGTCTAAACGCCGGTCTGTATAATTTGAAATACTTAGGTTCATTGGATCAGTCTAACATCGTTTCCTTACCCTATTGAATACCTTGTTTTGTAAACAAATCACCGTACCCAAAACGTGTCCGTGTGGCATGTAGTCGTTTTATAGTACGTGACTGTTGTGTCAACAAACACGTCACCGCGATCGAACGGAGATATTTTGAAGTGCTTCATTCTTGGACCATTCTCGATGGTTGTTCATGAAAGGTACGATTAGGTTCAGAAAATGCAATCCGAAAGTTCTATAAATATTAGCTTTCAGGAATATGTTCTCGAGGTGCGCGTCATTGGGCGATAAACGCGTCCCAAATGCAACGAAGGGGAGTGAAACATTTGGTAAAGTTTCCGTGCATTGCTACATTGCTGTCATGATGGACTTCAAAACCCATGAACACCACCCTTCACCACAAGATGGTACTGCCACCACTCTTTTGAAATTACAGAATATAAAGAGAACGACCGGCGTCGGAAAACCTTTGCAGGTCGCGAAGAGGACACAATGCTTCACGGATATATGACGACTGAACAAATGCAGATTAATTCTCTTTTTAATTTCGCAGCAAGATGGAGGACCAAGCTTGAGGAATTTGGTCACGTTTTTGCTGCCCCATCTTGGGGTTCTGTGTGAAGAATGTGCTCGCCGTATAGCATTTGCTGATCTCCATTAACTTTCTCTGGAAAATAATTAGGGTGTGAGTCGGACGTTTGTGATTCAAGTTGTGCATTAGATCGAATCGGAACATGCAGAACGCCGTCAATTGGTACTTACTATGGGCTGACGACGGACTACTCACCTGTTGCGGCGTAATGATGACCGGCTTTCTAACTCACGCCTGGCTGTGCAGGTGAAGTGCTAGATAAGATGGGTCCTCCATCCCTGAAGGTGTGCTTCGTAGGATACGCTAACATGCTAATTACGAATGTGAACGCATTGCAAGGTTGTGTGTAGTCGAAACCCTTTATGTTTTCAAGGAGCCGACGACACTCCCCGGGCAGATGCTACTCTGCGTGCTACGCCCGTTTCTATTGCGGAAACAAATCATTCGGCTGCCGCTTTGTCCGCTCGCCTCCGGGCTGCCGGAAAACAGGCAGTTCTCCTGCGATAATAACTTGCGCAGAACAGGTAGAGGGCGACCCGTAGCTAGTCGGGCAGGATGTCCTGAGACCGGATATTTTGCGGATTGACCAAACGGTCGCGCATTGGAATCCAGGTCCCTGCTGTCTAACTTATGTTAGTAGATACACTTTTAAAATTGTAATTTTGTCGAGGTGGACGATGAAAAACACTAACGTAATTCTACCACAGAACTGTCGAGGAGGATGGGCCTTTGTAATCATGGTCCCGAAATTCATTGTTTTGTAAAACTCTTGTCAAGATGGGGAACTTACAATTGATCCTTCTTTTTGTCCTACGGAATGGCCCACTGGGGTTAATGATCAGTAGATGTATTCATACTAATTCCGCTGCTTCTTGTTGCACTTCGTGGAGGACACACGTCTGTTTTGCTTGTCCACAGGAGCTTCGCCTCCGCTTCATCGTAAGGCTCTTCAGTGTGCTTGTTCATAGGAACTTTGCCTCCGCTTCAACGTAAGACTCTTCAATTTGAATCTTCCGAAATATCACAAGTTGTCTTGCTGGAATGTGTTCAGGTCGCTCCCATGACGTCTCCCACTCAACAAGGTAAAGAGGGCCGTTAACAGTCTTCATCGTTGTCATAATCCCTTTCATTTGCCACGTTGTCTCTTCTGGAGGTGCCCCAATAGCAATCTTGGCGGCCTTGCCGGTGATGGCTACATTCCGAGGCAAGAGCGTCAAGAGAACGGCGAGTTCGATAGCGGCCTGAACGAGTTCCGAGGTGGCTCCCTTATCTGCAGCTGGCTTCTTGACGCGTCTGACCTTCGCGAGCGCATCACCGAGACGCGTGCCAACCACGTCGTGTATGACGAGCGAGTTGCCGGCAAACTCGCGGAAGGCCTTGTCAAGCTCGAGCTCCAACGCGTGGATGAGCAGTTTGAAGGCGATGTTCCACTTCTTTATCGTCGTGCACCACTGCTGTATTGTCGTCCAGCACTGTCGCGACGTCCTCGGTTGTAAGCCCCAATACGAACAGTTGATTACCTTTTGTGCAGTGTCGACTTGTGCACCTTGAGGCTACAAAGGTGATGTACTGAAGCCGTACACGTCGTACAGGGCTCGGTACGAGCCCCGCTGTCTTCGCAGTCCTTTGAAGCGCACCTGGGATGAAGTGGGTGAACACGTTTGGCCGTCCAGTTGGTTTCGTATAGCGTGCAAGTCTGAACCAGAAATTCCCTTTCAGAAATACCAATCCAGACTTATTCCCTGAACGAGAAAGTCCCGCCCAGGGTGGCGTATGTCCCTTGTGGCAACCCTTGTGGGTATCGTTTGTCTTCGTAAGCGGATCTGCACCGGGAAAGTAGTTGCTTCTACAGATGTAGGTCTTGAAAGCGCGAGGCTGGACGTAACCTTCTTGGACGTAGCCTCCACAGCTTCTGGTAACCAACAAAATATAAGCAGAGTTACTTATACACACATACACATATACAGCCGTCACTTATTCTTTGAGACCCTTAGACGGTGGGTCTATACTCCAGTCGACTTTGGACCATTTCCAAGACACTGGTCAATCTTGGATGGTCAGCTCACACGCGCACCACTCTCGATCAGAGAAACAATATAGAACAATAAAGTCCTAAACACACAATAGTACTTCTTGTCAGGGTTCCTGGTTGGGACTATCTTACCAACCCGGCATGTAATCAAACATGCAAATATGGAATGCAAACGCCTCAGCCGCGAAGGCTTGTACGTAGCAAATATGATATAGGATATGAAATAGCACGATCCTTCCTTACGTGTTGGCTGCACGCGGTCCCCGAGCTAAATGTGACTTAGATGAATGAGAGTTCCACATCAACACCCGATGTGTCGTCTTGCCTCGCAGTCTGTAACAACTACCCCGCCTCCAGTACATAACCCGGCCATGCTTCGGTTGCCGCCTTGGGGTTTGAAAGTAAAATGAACTCTGTTTGTTGTTATCGTTTGTCGGCTTCTCTCAGGCCGGCTACTTGCACTTCTGCTAATTTGACTTGCTTTCACTATGATGATCTTGCCTTGAACGTCTTCGATGTCTTCTGCTATCTTTGAGTGCGTCTGACACACAGGTCAGACGCAGTCCAGACAGTGGTAATATTAATGGATTCTTTCTTGCGCATCACCTGATTTGTATCTTGGTCGGACGGCTTGGTCGGTCGTTATTCACTTGAGGTTTGTATCTGGGTTCGCTCAATTTGGACCAGTCTGTCTCTCCAATCCAGACTGGCGCGTTCGGAACCGCGTCTTCCAGCAATACTCCTTTCTAAGGATACGCCGATCAGTAAAGTCTGGTTCAGGATGTCGTAATTGTAGAACTTCTTCAGTGGGCTGCGACGCTTAGACCTTGCTGCCGTACACGACTTCAGGACAGGCGGCTCTAAGGTATGGTTTTGCCTGAGTTAATTAGCGCCCTTGCGGGCTCGCCTTTATCGTTCAGTCGTACGTTCACGTCAGGACAGGTGGTCTCTAGGCTTGGTTTTGGCCTGAGTCACTTGACACCCTCGCGGGCTCACCTCGTCGTCCGGTCCTCAGTCCCCGTTCAGACTTGAACCATCCTCGTTCAGAGTGGCAAGTCTGGGCTTTCCACGTCCAGGGTTACTGAGCCGATCCGCAACTGGGCATATGCTGCGTCCCACTTCGTTCCACATAAATCATTCCACAATACATTCAGAAACTGACTTCTCCATCCAGCCAATCACAGCACGGAGAATTTTTTGGGTCAACCGCTGCGCAGGTCAAATCCTGCGCAACACTTTTGGGGTCAAATTAGGATCAAATTGACCACAAACTGACCCACGAAAAGTCATGTTTTATATTGTGTTATACCTGTAAAACAACATATATATTTGATGATTTTGTTTATCATTTCCTAAGGGTTCTAATTAAGCCACCGATTTTTGGCAAAGTGGTTCTCGACCAAGTGCAAGCACTAATAGATATGGGTACAAACAGCACATCAGTGTGATAGTACCTCCGCGTTTACGTGGGCATGCAGGCAAGCCGGCGAAATGTTGGGGTACTGTAAGTGGTTAGGGGTGAAGCACTAGCATAAGGTTACCGGTTAGGCCGTGTTGCAGTGCGAAACTTATGTTAGTTTGAGTACCCAACAATAAGTATAGTGAAATCAAGTCGTTTTTTAAAGCACGGACTCTGATTTAGTATAAACGTATATTGCATTAATTAACGAAAGTTTCAAATATGAAATTGATTGATGTATTCAAATGTTATGGTTTAATGCAATACAAAGCATTGCTGTATACTTTTCAGTACTCGGGAGACATCGACCTCACAGACTCGTTGTCGTTATCTGAGTCATCCGAGTCTAAATCCGAGTCCGAATCGACTTGCAAATCTGGATCATACTTGCAATTGGGGGCGCTCTGGGATAAAACATGCGCTGGGGCACTTGCGCGGCGGTTTGAAATGTCCCTAATCAGTCGAACATTTTCCCGGCTCTGCTCCTCGATGACTGTAACAAACTGGACTTCGTCAGGGTGCGGATTTGGGAAAGCTTCGTTAACGGTACGGTTGTACCGCTCCAGGGGTTGTTGGTCCTGTTAATGATGTCCTCGTTGAGACCGTTGGCATTCCACCACTCCGGTTTAAACTTCTTAATCCAGGTATTCTTGAAATACTTCCAGAACTTCTTCCAGTTGTCGTTAGAGTACGTGATGCCTTGGAAAGCACAATTTCGCTTGATCATACGTTGAACTGTTGGAATCCCCTGGAACACGATGTCGCACCGACGAATTACAATGAGCCTGTCGATGCATCCCTCGCGCATTGCGAGATTTACTTCAGCTTCAGGTATCTTTAGATTTAGCATCTTACGACGCAGCGCTTGCTTGAAGTGAAAAAGACAGCCCACGATTCTTGATTCTGGAAACTGGTTCTGAACCGCCTTAATCAGAGTAAACTCTAAGTCGCACACAACAGGGGCTGGCTGCAGCTTCTTTTTCGACGCGACGTATATGTAGTGCAGCAGGTGTTCGTAAATCCGACTTGTTTTCCAGACGTGAGGGCGTACCAAACTGGAAGGTACAGCTCGGAAATAGGGTCGTACATCATCACAATTACCAGTTGGTAAAAGTGGGTTGGTACACAACGGTAAGTTGCATCGATGAAAATGGAGCACTGGTGCTGCTTCATCCGGTCCATTAGCTGTGGATGCGCCCAACCGATGACGCGATGCTGGACGTCGTCTTCATAGTAAGTGAAATGAACCTGGAAAAACTTGAGACCCGGACTGTTCTTAACATCGCACAAGGGCTCTGTTTCGAGTCGACCAAACATGTCCCTGCCAAATTGCTTCGCACGGGTCCGATAAAGCCGACCTAAAATCTGCTTTTTGGTAGCTCCTTGCACAATCACATTGTCGTCGCTGTAGAACTGGTCTCGAATATTTCTCCACACTTCCGTCGGAGTAAGAGTCACATCTCGAGTGCAAACTTCGTCTGTGGCGAGGAGCATTTGCTGCTTGCAGTTTTCGAAAGTCGGCGGTACTCCACTTGGCACCCGATGCATATCAGGGACGCAGTCCGATTTATGGATCCCGTTAATCACAGCACCCTGTTGTGACACGTAAAACTTCACAGTACAGCCGGTGCGGCGATACGCGCTGCACCTATAGTGCTTGATCTCGGTTCCGTGATAGTACGCGTATGGATAACCTTGATAGGTCACCGACTTGGACCCAGGTACGGCTTCGACTCCGGTTAGATTTGCTTGGTCACTTGTTCCGCTGTCGTCAACTTGGTGACCCGCTTCATTGAGTTCCTGAGAATCCGAGCTGGACGATTGGCTGGGTAGGAGCTCAGTTTCTCCAGACGATACGTCGCTAATATCGGACCCCTCGAGCAAGCTGATGTCGGAGTGAAATGACCCGACAGGGCTGTCATTGGACGAGAAGTGCGCATCCATATTAGTCGATGCGGAAGTGGAGAGTGGCTTGTCTTGAGATGGAGTATGCTCAATTGCTGGCGAAATTGAAAGTGAGCAAAGAGAAAATACCTGCTGATATTGCTCCAGTGCTATTTGGGAAGCTTCACGCCTTCAGCATCCCAGTTTATTGTAGATTTCCATATTTGCTCTCAAAACTATTTAAAAACTTTGTGTGGAGCAATGAGATATGCCTTATATTCATAGCTAAAATTTAGACGCTAAAACTGACGTCTAATAATAGTACCTCTTGGCTGTGATATTTTTTATCATCCGTTGACCCAAAAACGGAGTTGATCATGAGTTGACCCAAAACGGGAGCCGTTGACCCTAATTTGACCCAAAAAGAGAGTTGCGCAAGATTTGACCTGCGCAGCGCTTGACCAAAAAAAGGTTTTCCACAGCACTTGAAAACAGTTGCTCGACAGACTCTTGAAAATCCAGAGCCACATCGTGTCAACCGCCCTTCTGGTTTTGATCCACTACAGAGAACACTTCTTCTAATTGGTCGATCATGACCAGATCCACGATTCGAGCAAGTCTGGCCGGAGCACCAGTTTATCCATGGATGACATTGAGCATCTGTCAACGGTTGCGTCTCTTCTCTACGCCCTGTCCCAGCCAAGTCATTCTCCTTCATTCTCGCCTTCCAATCCAAAATGGAAAGCCCTTCGTTCACAGCAGAACTTCCCTGCAAACGCGCACCCAATGCAATCTGCTGCAGGCACCACTGACGCACGCACACCGTCGCCACTCCAAGAGCTCGACGACCCTATGGGGGTATCCCAGAGCCCACCCAGGAGCACACCGACGAGCTCGTTCCCGACGAAACTTCCAACTCGGGTGGTGGTGCGTCAGACAAGCGCACTCCTGAAAACAAGGGTCAGTAACGCCCTCGCCCTCGACCAGCCTTCGAACCTGCCTCCTGCATTTCGTCCGGCGCCTCTCAAACCCAACGGGAACGTGCGCATCGTGGGTATCCCCGTGAATGCACGCGAATACCGAAACACTCCTTCGTTCAAGATGGATATGGGTGTCTCGAGGCTCTGACAACTTTCAACGGCCTCTCCGTTCAAGATGTCCACGACTTGAGCGAGTAGGTCGGCAGTGCTCCTGAGATCCAGAACATGTTACTCAACTCTCACCCCGATCAGAAGACCCCAGGTTCGAGTGAAGTGGAGGAAATCCTGAACTCCTTTTCCATGCGTCGAGAAGTGGCCTCGTCTTCCCTCCGCAACGTCTGGCTGAACGGCTGTTTTATACCGTCTCTCTTCTGCACCGATTGTTGGACCGCCAGCGTGATCGATCCACCTCGGTTCAAGACTCCAGGGCGAGCCCCGTTCAAGACCCAAGAGCCACCTCTGTTCAGGATCAGCTAAGAAATCTCTAACGAGACTACCGTACTATCGTTGTCCCTGGCGACAAGCAACAAACACGGTGAATTAGCGTTAGAAGAGAAAATCCTAAGATTTATTTTATCAACGCACAGTTTTTATTCTCAATTTAATCGCTGTAGCGCAGCGCCAGCAGTTCGAGGCGGACGAAGAGATCAAGTTGGTAAACAAGAAGCGAGAGCGCCTCAGCGGTGATCGACATCTCCCAGGCGACCCCGAGCCTTCCGCGCCGCTCCATGGCCATCTGCGCCGACGAGATGACGGTGGGCGACGCCCTCAACACCATGGACGAGGAGCTCGAACGTGATGAGGAGGTCTTCCTGCTTGGTCGAGAACAACGGCGCTTACAAGGTCTCCAAGGGTCTCCGGGAGAAGTTCGGCGACAAGCGCATCATCGACACGCCCATCACGGATCAGGGCTCCGATTAAAGTGGGCGACTCGGCCGTGCAGTTCATCACGTATTCGGTCTGTCGTTTGTACTTCATCTACTCGCTGGCTTGGCTGCTGTTCTACGTGGGGGTGCTGATGAATTTCAACGGACTTCGAGACACTTTGGACGCACTGGACGATGGCGAACTCATGGGCGTGCGTGCCATCTACTCTGACGGGAAACAGTTCAAGGTCATCGCCGGCACCGTCACACTAGTCGAGTTCATGACGTTCAGGTGTGCCATGCAGACCATCGACGTCCGTGACCCCAACCCGGTGGTGGTGCTGGAGAACGAGTTTTTGTACGGATTCGAGTTCCCCGTGTCTAAGGAGGCGAAAGACAAGGACTTCAAGATCAAGATAGGCAAAGCCAAGATCCTGAAGCCGGGCGAGGACATCACGCTGTTGGTCTTCTCCCGCATGGTGGACGAGGCTCTTTGGGCCACCAAGATTATGGCCAAGGAGGGCGTGGACACCGAGGTGATCATCTCGATCCGTCCGTTCCGACCGTCAGGCGATCATTGACTCCGTCAAGAAGACCAACCGCATCATGTCCATCGAGGAGGGCTGGGGCCAGCACGGCATCGACGCCAAGATTGCCGGCAACATTATGGAGACAGAGGCTTTCGACTACCTGGATGCTTTTATGAAGTGCTTGACCGGCACGGACGTACGCTGGCAACCTCGAGAAGTTGTGCCTATCGCACCGCAGGTTGAGGACGCCGATTTGGGTGACTGTGTGGGGAACGTTCGTCTTCGTGTAGCTGACGAAGCTGCTATGGAGATTAAATGGCCCTTTGATTAAAACAAAAATGCAATGTTATTGAAAGTTAAGCTTCATTTGAGTCACCGTCGGTACTGCTACATTCGCTACCAATATCGTCGTCGAACGTCACTTCCTCTTCCGAAATCTTGTGTCGCTTTTGTGTCGCTTTAGATCCTCAACAAGGTCGTCAATGTCAACATGCACCACCTCCTCAGCTGTAGCTGCACGATTGTCTGTCAGAAGACGAGCGTGAGAAAACCCGCTAATGATTGTCTCGGCAGATAAATTAGCCCAGCTCGAAGTTATCCACTTGGTCATTGTCGGTCGAGTTGGCGCAACGAGCAAAAACTTTTATTCGTCCATTTTGCATCGGAGTACAGCAACCCTCTGGCCTGTTTGTTGCTGGTCTAAATCTTTTGAGCCTGAAAAATTTCAGCGTCGAGAGTCTCCTTGCGTGCACGACGCTCAGGTTCACCAGTCTTAAATTTTGCTAGTTGCTCTTTGAGCTGATTAACCCACAACGATCTCAGCAGGCCCTTAAATGGCTTGTTCTATTTTCTTGTGCCCATAGTCCACGGTGAATCTCTTGTACTGCTTGTTTTTCTTCCGCTTTCATTTGATGATTGGCCGCCCTGTCGACTTGAGAAGTGGCACCACAATTTAGCATTGCCGAAAGCAAAAATTAGATGGTGCCATCTGTTTCATTTTAGCGCTTGCGATTGGCTCTTATCTGATGTCGCCAAGGACTACGACAGTACGGTACGCTTTCATGGACCAGTATTACCGACGCGAGTTGCAGTCACTCCACAAAGCGAATGTTGGATCGCGAGTGACTGCCGATCCTGAGTTCACTCGAGCAGCAGCCGAGCATCTGGACGAGAAAAGGCGCTATCCGCTCGCCTCAGCGACCTGGCTGAGTGGCTCCGGTATTCACAGAAACAAGTTTCTCGTTTGGAAAGTCGAGCTCGAGAAAACGCCTTTGATGCAAATAAGCTCATGAGCTTCTTGAACACACATGGCAGTCAGACTCGTGGCGACTGGCCGCGATTTCAGTGTCTCTTGTGATGCTTCCAGAAAGGCGTCAACCCGCCGGCAACATGGAAAACCTGGATTACTGTTGACGGGCCGGATAAACCGTATCAGATGATTCCGCCATTTCCCATGCGGCCGCCCTCGGACCAGGACGACAACGACTACCAGAGTGACTTCGACCAAAAAGAGAAAAGCGAGGAGAACCTTCCTTCGTCCAAGAAGTTCACTCCAGCCAAGAAGTCCACTCTTCCCTGGAACACTAGATCCTCGTCCAGACCGTCCAAAAGACACAGTCAAGATCGATCGGCGCCTCATCACCTAGTAGCGGCACTGTCATTGACCAGTCTGAAGAATTGATGACCCTGGACGAAGATGATGCAGACGAAAAAGATGCTGACTCTCAGGATCTAGACTATGAGAAAGATGTCATTGAGGAACCTCCGACGAAGAAATCCCGTCGCACCTCCCCAAGTCTGGATCCGTCCATTTGTCTGGTTCAGAAAACACGTCTGCGGTGGAAGCAATCCCCATCAAGTGCAAGTCTCGATCTCAGCGTCTCCCGTCGTCTTCGGATAGTTCGACAGACGAAGAGTCCACAAAAAGGATAATGGTGTTCACTCCTTGCCCCAAACGGCCCCGACCGTCTCGCTCAAGTTCTTCGTCGGCCAAGAAGTCTGGAAGTAAACGAACCCGGGTCTACCTTTCTCGATCGCAAATCAACCGACTCAAGTCGCCCCTTGCCCGAAAACGATATGCAGACTTGACACCAGAAGAATTGACAAAGGTCGAGACGCCCTCTCGTGGAGTCCTGTTATTGCGCCGCCGCGGCATTCTCACTCAGTTTGCGTCCAAAACTGGAATTCACAGGACGCAGACACCTGGTTTTCCGGATTATGCATCAGTATCACTCATCTAGCTCGACGTTGGGCTAGAATGGAAACCGCATATCAAGACATCTTGGATCAAGCACCTTAGACGAGTGAGGATATCAGCATCTGCGACGATTCAGCCTGGCTGCATTCTGGGCGGGCCCGTCGATGGGCTGTCACCGATATCTCATGGACGAGACCACTCTGAATGAGAATAGGGAGTCTTTCACATTGAAGGAACAGATCGAGTTGGCGGAACGAGCGGAACCAGGGCAAACTCAGTGGACCAAGTATTCCACGGACTTTGCACGAATGGCTTATGTCCCACCCGAAGTTCGTGTTCGTGCGTTGAGCGTAGAGGAGCGCAAGAACAACCCGATCTCATTGAAAATCCAGTAATTCGGCAACACGTGTGCTCGCATTAATGACTTTCCAAAATGGAGAAAACCGCTCAGTAGCGTAGCGTTCTTGTATCCTTCTCAATCAGTCTTCTCCACTCAGAGTTGTCTTCAAATCACTTCTTCGCCTGACATTCACACGAAATACACTTCAACGTGACTGCGTCCACAGACATCTTCGTTCAGTATTTTCCAAACATCCACGTAATTCGACAGTCTGTTTCGATCAAGAGTCCAATCCAGAAATGCTAAGGTCTTGGATGATCACTTCCAACATGCTTGCCACGAAAGCGAGCCCGCGCCCTTGCATCCTGATCAAACGCATACAGACGCACACCACAGCTCAGTTGCGACAACGAGTCCGATTCAGTATCGTGATACTCTCTTCCACTTGATAAGGTCTTCTTGCACACGTTTGTTGTACGGGTCCACTCGAACCATCGCAGATCTAGAATTTTTCCCAATTTCGTACTCGGCATTCTGGTTGTCAGCCTCCCAGCTTTCCTCAGGAAGTAAGGCTGCATCGACGTCATCATCTTCATCCACATCACCCTCCACCGTAGGTTGCTTGGGAAACAGGGCCCTTGGTTCTAGTCGCCTGGCATGCATCCACGATTGACTCTGAATCGAGTTCCTTCTTATCTTGAGTTTCACGCTGAAGTCATCGTGCATTTCGGCAATTCGCATTTCCATCCTAGAATACAGCTTTGCCCCGTTCAGAAAGATATTTCCAATTCTGAATCTGCACTTCTGATCGAGCTGTTACGCCATCTTCTGGAGATCCGAAGCACAAGCTTGAGCGTAGCTGTAGTCTCGTTGAAGCTTTCGACGCCACTCATATGCAGTCCATTCAAGAAGACTGGATGGTTCAGGTCCTAGCATAGCCGAAACGGCGCCCTTGCCATCCATCCATCAACTATCGAACGGGATGACTGTCAAACGAAATATTCCGCGCCTACATCAGCCTCGCAGCATGGTCGTTCCAGTCACTCCTGTCTGCTTCTGCACCATAAGCTCTGACGCTGCACATTACAGTCTGAACATAGCGTTCCTGTAGACCATCTGCTTGTGGTCGATAGACCAGAGTAGCTTGCTGCTTACAACCATGAAGGTCCCGAAGGCGGGTGAAGACTTCACTCATAACGCGGGGATCTTGATCGCGATGCAACATTGAACTTGCATCAAACCGTCGAAACACTTGTTCCTCATATGCCTCTGAGACTTCTTGGGTGGCGGATCCGCCTTCCTGAAGTTCGTTCTGTCTTCTTCTCGCATCGCGGCGAAGTGGACCTAGCGGAGTTCATATAATACCGACGCGTACACGGCCAGATCTTCGATGAACCTTGCGTAGTAGTTTAGGCTGCCCAAGATGGACTGCATTGCGCGTAGCGAGAAATTATGTTGTTTCCACAATTTCCCGGCGACGCCCCCTCCCCTCCGCCGTCCGTCCATTGGACAAAAAGAATCCAAAATCCCGTTTTGAGTTGCAGTTGGCGATTTTCCAAGTGACGTGCGCAGACATGGCCAAGATGAAGACGACGGGGGCCGCTGGGAGCAAGCATCGCACTGCCAAGGGTGCGGCGTGAGCTGCATCTGCTGCTGCATATAGTGATGTGACTGATCTGTTGTTTATAGTGGTTAGAACGCAAGGCATCGACGCAGAGTGGAGGCCGCGTGGTTAAAGAAAAGAAGACGAAAGAAAAACGGGTATGTATTACACGATTGCTTACTTGCCACTAATCTTGTCGTTGGATATGATCTATTTGACAGCTGGCGCTTCTGGCGACAACGTGCCTGCCGACGCCGAAGAGAGTCCTGCCACGTCCGTTGACGCCGGGGCGGGTGCTGCCACGCCTCCGCCAACCCAGGAGGACAGCGATGGCGGAGGCATTACCAAGGAGCAGAAGTTGGAGGGTGCTGCGAGCGCAAGCAGCCTGGGCCCTGCTGGCAAAGCCGAGCGTTACCGCCACCGTAAGTACACGCAAGTGAATTATTTTATTTTAAAGCTACTTTGGGCACTAATCTGTTGCTGCTTTGTGTTCATCTAGGTCTCGTAATTTATGCCCTGCGTTGCCGCCAGGCGGCGCACGCTCGCGCGTGCAAGCCGAAGAAGGCCGCGAAAAACGACAGGGACTAATTTATCGATCGAGAGGACAAATTATGAAGACGGAGATGCGAGGAACTACCGCAGATAAGCAGGGTCTCGATGTAGGAGCGAGTGCTAATTTACTGCTTTTTATGGCTTACTTGACGTTCTACCTGTTTCCTTCAATCTGTGCGGTCTAGCTACATTTTATTTTCATGATAGTGTTGCGCAGCACACAGCAAGATAGCAACACGTAGAATGTTTATTGGTTTTGTTGTGGTATGGCTGTCTAGTACTGAGTCCGCTTTGGCCGGCCTGCTGCAGCATCCATAGCGTCAATTTTTTGCACATCATTTGAAATGCTACTTCTTGGCGAATTTACACAAGACGTTCAATTCCGAACCGGTTGGGTTCCTCATTGTACTCACGGCACCGCCTCCGTTCTTCATCCAGCGCTGCATTATTCCTCCGCGCTTGCTCCTTTCGACGGGCCTTGGGTCTTTGGAGAATGCGTTGCTGTCTTGACAGTGAATTCTGTTCAGGTGATGAAGAAACAGCATCCTTTCCAGGATCGACAGCGCCACTTGTACCCTCATCTCCTTCCTGCAGAGCCACAACTTCAACATTCATGCAACTTCAACATCCATACAAGCATCCATACAACAACCGTTACGTTCGACAGTAACAAGTACAGTACGACCGCAACGAAGTATGCAGGGATAGCATCAGGCAACAAAGGTCAACAAACCTGAGTCAAATACACACATATATTGTGATTCTTGGCCAAATTTGCCGATCTCGAGCCCTTTGCGGAACGGCCGGCAAATCGCCAGTCTGTTTTGATTGGCCAAAATCGTTCAGCGCTCCTGCCTGCTTCTCCTGCTCACATTCCGCTCTTGCACCCATACGAGGTAAATGCTTGCGATGCGTTCGATTGATGGGCTTATCGTGTCTGACTATCTAGTGGAGGGGGCGTGTGCTGTACCAGCTACCTCAGTCCTAACTACGACCCGCCCGTGGAAGTGGCCCGGTTCACAGGAAGCTCAAGCACAGCCATTGAGACCTTTGACGGCTCTCTGACGCTTGCAGGCCGCGACACCAAGGTCGGTGTGACGCCGGCTATCCACAACAAGCTCCAAGCGGGATCGTGAAGGAAGCGACAACGCCCCAAGCGGAGGCTGTGGTCGTCTGCACGCCTACACGCTAAGAAGACCACCCGATCAGGCACGCTGCCTACGGACCCACACCACAGCACTACAGCCTTGGCTCCTGGCAAACACAATCTGTGCCGCTGGGGGCCGGGCTTGTAAAGGATCGGTCGTTTGTTCCATGCTGGGACGTGCTTGGGCTTGGAGGTGTTGCTAAGCTTAGAGCAACTGCTTCGTCGTCGTTGCCTCCATCGATTTTTCGCTGTGTGGTGCACATCGTGTTTACTTCCGACAGTTGATATATGATTATATTCAGGAGGTGCGGCGATTCGCCGGCGGTTCATTGAACGAATCGCCGATGGAAATTTTGGGTTGAACCTCCAATAGCATGTTGAAGAAAAAAGTGTATTAGCCGGCTATCAATCCTACCATCCGTCAATAACGCCTACGCGTTCTCTTCGTAACAACCTCCGTCTCCTCCTCGTACACTGCCAACAGCTCCTGGGGCCCATCACGTCGTGCATCTCCTCCTCGGCCAGTACGTCCTCCCCGAGATTCTCGGACGCCGTGGGCACCGACTCCCGCGTCTCCTTGTGGCCTGCTCGTCCCTCCGTGCTTCCTGGGCGCTGTTGGCACCGATGTCTGCGTCCTCCTGTAGCCCACCCTGCCTGCGTCTTCTCGTAGCTTGTGCCTCCTCCCCGAGCTTCTCGGGCGCCATGGGCGATGTGAGCACCGTCGCCTGCGACGCCTTGGGGTCTGTGCGTCCTCGCCGTCCTGCTCCGTCCTGCTTGGGCGCTGTGGGAACCGCCACCTACGTCTCCTCCTGGTCTGTGCGTCCCTCCGTCCTGCTTGGGCGCCATGGGCACTTGGGCGCCGTCACCTGCGTCTCATTGGTGACTGGGCGTCCCTCCGTCTTGCTAGGGCGCCGTGGGCGCCGTCACCTGCATCTTCCCGTGGCCTGTGCGTCGTCGCAGCAGCTACAGGCGCGCCTCCATGGCCTGCGCCGCCTCCTCGCGGCCTGGGCGTCCCTCGTCACCTGTGCGTCCCTCCCAGCTTCGCCTGACGGAGCTGCATGCCGGCGGGAAGCAGCGCGGTCGACGCCTGGTGGCTCTGGAAGTGTGATCCACCACCAGCCGCTGGCTTTGAACCCACAACTTCTTACGGGTCTGCGGACTTTTTACGAATTTCATAAGGTATAGCAGGTTTTTCTCAATTCTAGGAGTGTATATCGGGGTGCCGAAAGCCGTACCCATGTCTATAATTTACCGAATTATCTCTTTTCCGATGCCCCCGCAGTGACGAATCCCTATACCACGCAACGTGCTCCTCACTATTCGAACCCACTTAAATTCGAACATCGGTTCAGCTGAAATTGAAGTGGCCGTTTCTCTATCTACGCGAAGGGTACTATACCCAGTGAATGTTTGCCTTTTTTGCCCCCATGCTCACGATTACAAATTCGACACCTAACCCATTCTGGAAATCGATTGGATGCATTTCGTAAAAACTAAATAAGGGAGTAAAAACGTAAATCAGAGAGCTAAATCAGAGATGCTAAATAAGAGGCTCATGATTGTAGGGGCTTCGCCCCAACTACGGCTTAGAGGCCCCTAGCCGCGGTCTATCGCAACGTGGGGAATGAAGGAATGACGTTCCTGCAACGTTAAAAACGACAACACAATAGCCCTTAGTGCAACGCAAACAGCCTAAAAGCAACGCTAAATCTCGATTCCTACTTAATCGAAGCGTCAAGGTAAATATATCAGAAACTTGAGGACGGGTGTCATGGAACACCAAATCCTCAAAAGATGGAGGAGCCGACATGAAACATATCGCCCTGCCTCACCCTAAACAAACTCTGACAAAGTAAAACAACCCTACGTTGGTCGAGATGTGACCGTGGTTGGTCCTGGGTTTAAGCCCGAGTGCTCCGCACACGGATCTTAAACCACAGGCATTCGCTAGGCTTGGTCCCAGAAAGTCATTTTCACCCCTCCTCAAATTAACGTTGCAGGACACACTTTCGGAATGAAGTCACGATCGCTACCGTCTTACCCCGTATGAGACGCCTAGGCGTTAACTTCAAGGGTGGACAAAAACGCTTCAGTTCAGTTGACCCTCGAATTGACAGCATAACGAAATAGTCTATTCCGCTAACTACGGAATCACTGCTGCAAACAACAACATTTGGCAACTGCGCATGTACTTATACACTTTGTACCAGCAAGATTCACCCTTTCGTCGGCGTGTTGATGAGGTTATGAGACTAGCATTCGATGCGTTATGGACCTAGAGCACCGGTTCACGCGCTTAGCATCGTTTCTTGCTGGGCTCGCCGCCATTTCCCCGGCACGCACTCTGTTGAAGGAGAATTCAGCGCCTTGAAGCCGATCAAGAACGCCCAGCGCTCCTCCATGAGCAACTACGCCATTGAAGGGCAGCTCCAGGCGAAACAATACTTCGAGCTGCTTGCTATGGTTGACGTGGTGAGTACCTAATTTGACACAGTTGACCTTCGCGAGGATTGACTTGATCTTTGTATGACTTTCGGAATGCCTAGTTTAGTTTCAGCCAGATTTCCCATACATTTGACAGTTAACAACCTAATTTGACTTCCATGAAAATACCTACCCAGCGTCAAAGTAGGCAGGTAGGCATGTATGCCTAGTTTTAAGAGGCCTGGGAATAGAACGCCTACCTTACCATGTGGTGTTGCTGCCATCTGCATTGCCATGGCAATATCTAGGTCAAAACGTTGAACCGTTCAACTAACGAAGACTGCAAGGTGATAGCTACCTACGTACCGTGTTGAAAGTCCTCTTTGTATCGCGCGCACCGCAAGGCCGATAAATGCGGACTTGTGTCCTAGATGAATAAAGAGTAAGTGACATAAATCCACCAGCTACGGCACCCTACTTGCGTACTTCTAGCAACTGACTAATTTACTTCGAAACTCAGGTCGCGCATCCCCAAGCTCACGAATCGTCCCACGGATTGCGCTTGCATCTGGACGTAGATCCCAAGTGCAAGCATAATCAGCTACTTCCAACACTCCTCCATCGCGAGGTTGGGAGCTCGCCCCGGCAGCATCGATGTCCACCATTGCACACACAACACCACTATTTATGCAGGCCCACGAGCTGCTTGAGCTCCTCAAGCGCGGCGCTGGCAAGAACTTCGTCATCAAGTCTGCCGGCATCTGCTCGCTCTCCAGGTACTCTGGTTTCAGTATCCCGCGTTTCGTGTAGGACCCAACAAATTTGATTCTGACATCAATATGTTTGGCCTTCGAGGACACCTCCTCACCTTGAAGTTGTTTGAGCGCCGCCTGATTGTCAATCTTCAGCGTCACCGGCGTCACACATGCCACTCCAAGTTCACCAAGTAACTCTCGAATTCCGAGCAACTCTGCGACCACGACGGACGCGGCAGTGAACTCCGCTTCCATCGTTGATAACGAGACTCCTCCTTGCTTTCGTGAAAACCACGACACGTTCATTCCCGCCACTGTGACCCATCCACCGGTCACGGATTTCCGGTCAACCCTGTCAGCCGCGAAGTCCGCGTCTGTATATCCAATCAGTTGTACTCCTTCGGTGTTTCGTGCCCATTCATGTTGAGTCGCAGGTCTTTCGACCCTTGCAAATAACGAGCGATCCTTTTTGCGAGCTTCCAGTCCTTTACCGTTGGCGCGTGGGTCTTCCTCGTTGCCCTGTGAACGGCATACGCAATGTCCGATCTCGTACAACGAGCGAGCCAGAGTAAGCTGCCTACCAGCGACTGGAAACGCCTCACATTGATCCCGTCTGCCACGGGTCCCGTGGCCAACTCGCGATCATCCTCCGGTACTTCGTTGGTCTCTTCACCGATCGGAGTGCGCACTCCGCGCGCAACCTCCAACCCGATGTCCGCGAGCAGCTCGCTGATCGTGACCTCCTGATCCAGGTCGTAGCCTAGATGCTCATCATAGTTGATTCTCATTCCAAGGAACTTGTGAGCGAGGACCAGGTCCTTCACAGACAGACATTGAGCTCCTCAAAAATACATTCACGAGCGTCTCTGACGTGGACGTGACCAGCAGATCGTCAACGTATACTCCCACCACAACCAGATCGTCTCCGACACGTTTCCAATAGACACACATGTCTGTGAGGCATTGAAAGTGCCCTAGTGTTATCAGTCGCTTGGGAAGAAGCTCGCTTCACAGCCTTCCAGCCTGTTTGAGCCCATACAGGGCTTGTCCTAGCTCCAGGCCCAGTTCATCCTCACTGCTCACGCCCAGCGCCTCCAGAAGCTCCCGAGGAATGACCATTCCCTGCGGGATTCGCAAGAAAATGCGCAACTCTGCTTCCTTTTCGGCCTTTACGTAGGCGTTTAGGATGTCCCCGTGTCTGGCGGGAACGCGCCATTTCCGTGCCAGGACCAATATTAACTTCACACTTGACATCTCAATCACCGCAGTGAAAGTGAAATTATACTCTTTCCCGACCTGCTTGTTTCCACAGGCTACCAGCCGCGCTTTGAAACGCTCAAGCGCTCCATCCGCGTCGCACTTGGTTTTAAAACCCACTTCGAGTGCAGCCTGTTAACCCCCAGGGGCAACTTCACTACGACCCAAACGTTGTTCTCCTCCAGAGCTTTCAGATCCTCCTGAATCACAATCGTCCAGTTTCCTTGTTCGGACTGCGGACAGCCTCGCCATAGTTCCACGGGTCCACCTCACGGACGTGATTAACGACGTCCGTCGTGGCCTCCGGTGTTCTCCTCCAGTTCCGGCAGCGTCGCCGGCCTGATCACCAACAGCGACAGCCGCGACTCCAGCACCTTGACGTAATGACCTCGTCACTGGTCGTTCTCGGCTCCAGGCGGGCTTTTTGCCTTCGCCTTCCCACGCTTCTTCTTCTTCGCGGACGCACTCGTTTGACCGTCCTCAGCATCGCTGTCCGAGCTCTCTTCTTCGGAGTCGCTGCTGTCCGCGAGATATTCTCGCTGCACGAGCAGATTCTGATCCCGATCGAGGGTTTCGATGTTTTTGACATGCTGCGTGGTAACCACCACACGATCTTTCGGCAAATATACTCGATAACCTTTCGTTTCTTCCCCACACCAACAATCATACCTTTTGGGCCCTCTGCGCAAAATTCTTCTTTCTCGGGTCTCTGAAAACCGTACAAGGCGAACCAAAAACCACAATCTCGCCCAGAGATGGAGCAGTCTTTGTCAGCACCTTGAGAGGTGACGCTCTACCCGGATTCGCATTTGTCGGCGATCGGTTCAACACGTACGCCGCGTACTGCACGGCGTCGCCCCAGAAACTCAGAGGTAGTCCGCACGCGAAAACCATGCATCTCGCCATGTTCATGATTGTCCTGTGTATTCTCTCTGCCTTGCCATTTCCGACCTGATTTCGAGCTTCTGTTCGTTGTCGGGTCACTCCAGTCCTCTTGCAGAAAAGACCAACGTTTTCGTACTCACCACCAGAATCAGTGCGCAAAACGTGAATTTTACAGTCGAACCTCTTCTCAAAAACACCAAGAAGTGTTCAAATTGCTTCGCTGCCACATCTTTGGTTTTCGCCACGAACACGCGCACGTAGTTGCTCTTATGGTCAATAAAATTAACCATGTAGCGGTTCCCCAATCTGTCGCGTGGGGACATAGGTCCTTTGAGATCTGAACAAATAACTCCTCCAATTCGATCTATTTGGGAGTGCGCACCAGTGCCTTTCTGGGATTGTTTGTTCTTGCTCTGCTTGCCCTGAGCGCAAGTGAGACAATTAACACGTCTGCGGTCGGTAATTTCAATCCCAGAGGCCGGGTCCGATGCAAGCCTCTCCACAGCGTCATAATTCAAATGACCGAATCGCTTGTGAAAAGCCATGAGCGTGTCACGTTGAACCGTAGACGCCACGTTTCCACTAGACTCGCCATGATCCTCCAAAACAGCCAGAATCACATCTCTCGACTTCTGATTCTGCGCGAGAGGCCCGCCATTGACAACGAGCACGTTGTTCATCAAGTCCACGTCAAACACCACACGCTTGCCGTCTTCCGTTTCAAGAACTCGCTGCGCACCCTGCGACTCAGTCTGTACCCCTTCAAGTCGTGTCTCCTGTAGAAAATCAGATTCCGCGTAAGTCCCTTGGCGTAATAAACATCCGTAAGTCTCACCTCGCGCTTCTTTCCGTCAGCCACAACTCTGAGCAACACTGATCCCTTCTTCGTGATCGTGAGGGGATACCCGTTCGGTTGCAGACACGATCCATCCGCAGGTTCTGCATCATCTAACCACCTGTCGTCCCCTACAAGGTGCCGACTTGATCCGCTGTCCAGTATCCAGTAATCTTCGCCTCCGATTTCCGATACCGCAAGCGTGAAGTCAACTCGCGCTTCATCAGGTACTGTTCCGGTCTTGTTGGGGCAATTGGCCCTTGAGATGCCCTATTTCACCACACGAGTGACACCTGCGATCTTCGCGCTGTCGCAGCTCACCGTGAACTTCACGTACTGCGTTTGCAACCTCTCTTCCCACGTGCTTCTTAACACCAGCCGTCTCCCAAGCTTGCGCGAAGTGCGCAAGTTCCTCAGCCTGCTGCAGGTGATCCCCTCTTGTGCCGTCCACTTTGGCCATTAGGAACGTCCTCATATCAAGCGACGCATACTGCACGATGTTGTTGAGTACAAGATACTCAGCGCCTCCACCAGATGCCTCCGCCACCGCGACTAAGTACAGGAAATGTTCGGTTAACGACCGTTTCGGATCTTTCGGGTTAGTGAAGAGTTGCATGGCTTGCGCCGGCGTGACTTGCGTTTTGAACGCCTCGAGCATCTTCTCCATTGCGTACTGGAGCGTTGGCAGCTGTCCCCACCATGTCTCCAACTGCTTATTGTAATAGCGCTCGGTCATCCCCTCTAGGTAGTGCCCGAGTAAGTCAGCCTTCACATCCTCAGGCCAAGCAAAGCCACACGCTGATTGTGCCAGTACCACTTGCCGCTCGAAACGCTTCCCCATTCGAGGAACCCGGATCCCAGTCCTTCGTACAGCTCCTTGCCGTTGAAAGGACGGATGGCCAACTTTTTCTGCCTGGCGTCCGGATACCTGACCAGTGGTAAGTTCTGTCCCGGTTGTTGTGCGCCGGCTCTGGCTGCGTCATGTACAGCATCTCCTCCCATGTTAGGTGCGGGTCCAGCAGGCGGCACGTTCTGCCGTGGTTGTCTCGCCGGTTGCGGTTGGTTTGCCATGGTCGCGTCGTACAATTGCTGCAGCTGTGACCGCGGCATCCCGTAGCCCGGTTGTTGTTGCCCGAAGTATCGCGGTGGTACCGACGGGTGCTGCCTTCTCGGTGGTGGCGTCGTTACTGGGGTTCCCGTGAGGGAATCCAGATGCATCCTTGGCCCGCGGCCAAGTGCAGATTCGAACAAGCTCGAGTTCGTCTCTGGAGTCATCAGATGGTCGCTTCTCGACAGACGCGTCTGCTCGTCGACCAGGCTCTTCTGCAGTTTTTCCTGCGAAGCCTCCAGCTGATTTATCCTTCCTGCCATCTCACGCATGAGACTCAGTATTTCTTCGGCGGTGTCACCTTTCACGCCTTGCACTTCTGAGGGTTTGGTTCCGTCCTCATTAGCGCCACTGCTTTTCTCTTCATATACTGCGACTAGTCCCGTCGGCTCTTGACTCGGGTTAGGGACGGATGTCGCGACATCGTCTTCGCCTGAGTCAGCGTTCATGCTGGGCTCAAAACCTGTTGAAAGTCCTCTTTGTATCGCGCGCTCCGCAAGGCCGATAAATGCGGACTTGTGTCCTAGATGAATAAAGAGTAAGTGACATTGATCCACCAGCTACGGCACCCTACTTGCGTACTTCTAGCAACTGACTAATTCACTTCGAAACTCAGGTCGCGCATCCCCAAGCTCACGAATCGTCCCACGGATTGCGCTTGCGTCTGGACGTAGATCCCAAGTGCAAGCATAATCAGCTACTTCCAACATACCGGGTCCCATAAGCCTCAGGAACGGTTCATCTTGCTCGACTTGGCCCGCTCTTCGTTCTAAAAGTTGAAGGGGCTTTAGTATAAACGACTTAGGATCTTGGTCCGTTCTTCGGACTTTTGAGTTGTACACTTTAATACAACGCCTACAGTACCGGTAGTGTTTGTGTTCAAATACTCAGTGTTACGTTCTATTTTATTTTAACGCCTAGGCGTCTCATACGGGGTAAGACGGTAGACAACACGGCCACAGCCTTTGCAACGCAGTGTCCACAGTTGTGCACCCTCCATTTCAAACAAAGATTTTCACTTCTTGCACTATAATACCAAGCCGAAGTGCAGGAAGGTCATCACCTTCCCGGGCTTCGATAAACTGCAGTAGCGTCTGCTAGTCCAAAACCTGAAAAGAAACAGCTTTAAGACTGAGAAAAAATACAAATTTGAATCTCTTCAAAAGCCCAAAGGCTGTTGATTTTCTCGGGTTCCCGAGCTCTTGTGTCGATGAATAAAATACCGGACAGGGTGGTCTCTCGAACTTCTCCCCTGAACGTCTCCGTCTACAGTGCAGCGCATAGGGCGCCCAGTGCGGCCAGCGCCGCCACCGTCGTGGAGAGTGTAGATGTCGTAGCCCCTGATACCGTCGAGCCCGCTGCTGACGCGCTCTGCGTGGCCTCGGCGGAGCCTGAAAGCGACGAACCGCTGGCGCTTTCGCTTGAGTTGCTGGAGCTGCCGCTGAGACTCACGCTCAGAATCTCCTGCAGGAGCGTCGTGAGCTCCTCCTCGCTCATCTGACTGGCGCTCGAGACGTCGAAGAGGGCGGTGAGGGCTACGTCCCCTGCTACGGCCTCCTGCACCTGCGCCAACAGGTCGGAGACGCTCTCGCTGGAGCTGCCGCTGGAGCTGGAGCTGTTGGTCGCCATGTCGTGGGCCAGAGTGTTGGTCACGAGGCAGAGAATGGTGAGCAGCAAGCTCAGCGTCCGGAGGCTCATTGGGTCTGTGGGGGGTGTTGTAGTCTGAATAATCTGCGAGTTTCGCAATTCGTTCCGCGTGCTTGGGAGTTCTTTTGCGACTGTCTAGCGATCGTCGAGGTGCGCAAGGAGTGGGAGAGAACGACGACCACTTGGAGTTTGTATGCACGGGAGCGGCGGGTTCAAGCGCCAGTCCCACGCCCTGGATTCTCCAGCCAATAAAAATTGGCCTGCCGGCTGCAAGGGCAACCAAAGGGATGTGGAATAGACACCTGGTTTGTGCAAGCGATTCGGGAGGGATTGATTATTTAAAGAGTTTTTGCGTTGTAATACGTACAGCTTTTGAACCGATTGGAGAGGGTATTTGTTTCAGCAAACTGTTGCATGTCAGATATTGCACGGTACTGACGTGGTAAGTTTTCGGATCGTGAGACTCTACTTCCCAAAAGTGTTCGCAGCGCAATGATTTTTCGATACCGGTGCTGCAGTCGCAATGGCGGCATTCTCGCTGCGGCTGCGCGTCTGGGTTAATGAGTTCCAGCCTGGTCCCGCTCTGGTCGCCGAGCGGATGCTCTCGGTGGACAACGTGTTTTGCAGCTCGCCAGTGCTTGCATGCACTGAGGCCAGTGATAACTTATAAGGTGTGGGCCAGCTGCTTCCACCGACAGATGGCCATTGAGGCGGGCCAAGCAAGCGCCACCGAGACGAGCACGCTGTGGTGGTGGCTGCCGCGGCGTGCGAGATCGATTCCTGTGCTTTTCGTCTTCTGCTGAATGACCAGCCTGGCGATCTTCGCTGAGTCAGACGATCGTCTCGTTGTCATGAGCTGCAGTACCTGTGAGAAGTGATTTCTGATGTATGACGGCGACTGCATTGCAGCTCGACTCGCTTCTGGACAGGATTTCTCTGTTCAAGATTGGTGGTACAGTACTGTTCATACACGGAAGACCAAGTCTGCGGTAAGTTATCGCGTTGTGGTTTATCTTGTTGATCTACCCTCTCTACAGTACCAATAGCCACTACGGTAGTCCCCTACCTAGTTGGCCTCCTCGAAGTACTCCTTCGACGCGTTCACTGTCGGCTTGATGGTTTTCTTGCCCTTCTTCCAGCCAGCAGGACACACTTCGCCGTGCTCGTCCGTGAACTGGAAAGCCTCCACCAGACGCAGAATCTCATCCACATTTTGACCAACGGGACAGTCGTTCACTGTGCTCTGACGCAGCTTACCTTCACCGTCAATGATGAACACGCCACGGAACGTCGCTCCAGTCTCCTCGCCCACATCCACGAGCACATCGTAGGCCTTGGCGAGTTCCTTGTTGAAGTCGCCAATGAGCGGGATGTCGAGGTCGCCCAGACCGCCCTTCTAACGAGGAGTGTTGATCCACGCCAAGTGCGAGAACTTGGAGTCCACACTGCAGCCCAGCACCTCACAGCCCAGCTTACGGAACTCGGCAGCTTTCTCGCTGAACGCGATTATCTCGGTCGGGCACACGAACGTGAAGTCCATCGGGTAGAAGAAGCACGACGTATTTGTCCTTGTAGTCGGACAGCGACACGGTATTGAACTCTCCGTTGACGACGGCGTCGGCGGTGAAGGCGGGGGCGGCGTGGCGGATCTTGAGAACCATTTTCGATAGTGGTGGGTACTGTTTGAATTGAGGTGTTGCGAATGAAAGCAAATTCAGGAATGAGAGTGCACTTGGCAGTAAGTCGAGCTCGGTTGTCAAGACTTGGCCGGGTGGACGTGGTTGTTCTGCTGCTTCGTTGTACTGCGTCATGCGAAGTCGGACATCAGGTAAAGCATAGCTTTCATGCTTGTCATTCGACGTTGTCCGCCCATGGGACAAAATTCGTGCATCGAAAAATGATAATCGACTTGTTCACGCTTGCACGTCGCAATGTCCGACCTCGCGTGGGCTTCTTCCTGTCGGTTCACTCGTCCTCAGTTCATTTTCAATCTCACTCTCGAGTCGACAAGCCAAGACCAACCACAACAACTGAAGATGGTGAGCGCCAAGGAAACTGTGCAGGCCCAGATCACCGCGTCCCCGTCGTCGTGTACAGCAAGAGCTACTGCCCGTACTGCACCAAGACCAAGACGCTGCTGACGGAGCTGGGCGCCAAGTTTGAGTGGGACCAGATCGACGGCGGCAGCGAGCAGCAGGACGCGCTCGAGGACCTCATGGGCCAGAGCACAGTGCCCAACGTGATCGTGGGCGGCAAGTCCATCGGAAGCAACTCGGAGGAAGCTGCACAAGGCCGGCAACCTGGAGCCTCTGCTCAAACAGAACAGCGCTCTGTAGATGCCCGGACTGTAACTTACACAATGCGATCGAATGACCATGGATATATATAAGCTTGTGACCAAATTAGCAAACTCTTGCCAAATTGTACAGAATGAAAAGGATAAGGTTCACCAAACTAGCCATAGCTCGGTCGCGCTGCTAATGAGCCGTTGGCTGCAGTAAAGCAGACTAAGATGCATGTTCTGGAACGTGCTAGAGTCAACCGAATGGCCAGCACAGGACCCGGCGTTGATACTTTTTTCGCGAGCGCCACGTGGTTGTTCTGCTTCAGCAGAAGCCGGGTTCGTTGCAATTAATGGACGGATTGGACTGGACTGGTGACGCAAGTTCAGTAGTGCAATCCGTCCAAAGTCAAAGTGCAAGGTGCCGGGTGCGTTGGCATCTCCACTTGCGCGAGGCCGTTTTGGACGCTCTCTGTGTCCCATGCGACCACGTAACGTTCTTCAAAGAGCCCACTGGCCACCGGGATTGGCTTTAGCTTGTCAATGACCTGCAAAGGCTAAATTTGCACCTGCCGTTTCCGCCGTTTCCGCCGTGGTTTCGCGCAGCTGAACCTACACACTCGCAGTGTACTAAGAGCATGGAACCCCAGACGCGGTCAGCGCCAATCAGTCCAGCGGTCTCGCAGCATCGCAGCACAGCTCTGTCCCAGCTGACTGAAAGCAAAGCCACCGGCTAGCACCAACGCCCCTCCGCCAAGCAAGGGGCGCAGAGCCAGCCAGTCTGAGATTTCGTTCGGTCGCCGCCTACAGTCCCCAAGTGTGCACACGTCGCAGCCGCGCGGTGAAAATTCGATCCCACCCTGGTGTGGCTTACACCAACCGCACTTCAACTCGCAGGCATACTGGGCGCAAGTGGTTTCGGTACCGTAGATAGCTCGAAAAGGCAGAAGGAAAAACGGAAGCGCCCGAACTCGACCGCACCGCGCGCGGACTCAGTGCGGGATTCGCTATTCAAGGGAAACCTTGGCGACCATCACTCCTGCATTCCATTCCGCACGCTCAGGCGACTCGACTCGAAACCTCCGCACTCTCCGAGGTGACCGCAAGCACGCAGGAAACGGCCCTGGAAACCCCTCGCTGCACGTGCGATCGCTCTCGGCATTCCTCGACTCGCGTTGACTGGAACCCGACACCCTCCCGGGTTGTACCACACTCACGACACTCCTCCGACCCTCGAGCATGGCTATCACCCCCGTCGTCCCGCGGGAAGAGCGCGCCAAAGACGCCACCACCGCCAACAGCCGCCTCGAGGTGCGCTCGTGGGAGAAGCTGTACCCGCACGGAGACGTGTACAGCCCCCGCACGGGTCACACCGTCACGAGTAGAGGTACGGAGGGGTCTACGTGTAGCTACAGAGGAGATGGGTGCTGACTTTTGTGGTGTTTGGGTTGTAGATGGCAGAGTGTATGTTTTCGGCGGCACGGACCGCAGACGGCGGCAGCAGGATCTGTACCAGCTGGACTTGGCCTCGAGCACGTGGTCGCAGGTGCAGACGCACGGCGCGCTCCCGCCCCGACGCTCGGGCGCGCTGGGCGTCGTGCACGAGAGCGACATGTTCATCTTCGGCGGCTACGACGGCCGCGACGGGAACTACTTCAACGACTTGTACTACTTCAACTTGGACGAGCAGCGCTGGAGCCAGATGCCCAGCGTGGCCGAGGACCGGCCGGAGGCCCGCACGGACCACATTATGGTGCAGCACGCGTCCAGTATTTACATCTTCGGCGGCTACAACGGCTCCAGCCGGTTCAACGACCTGTGCGGCTACGACATCCACGCGCAGCGCTGGGCGAGAGTGCAGGCCGCGGGCGCGGCGCCCACCAGACGCTTCGGCCACAGCGGCGTCGTGCACGAGGACACGAACAGACTCATCGTTTTCGGCGGGTGGGATGGGCGCGACACGCTCAACGACCTGTTCGAGTACAGCTTCGTCACGAACGAGTGGAAGAAACTCGAGACGAACGGCAACAGCCCGCCGCACAGATATCGCCACACGGCCGTGATCTTCGGCGACAACATGTTCGTGTTTGGGGGCGTGGACAAGACGCACAGCCGCTTCAACGACCTGCAGCGACTCGACTTGGTCACCAACACGTGGAGCGAGGTGTGCACGACAGGGAGCATCCCGAGCAGCCGCACGTTCCACCGCGCCGTTGTGGTGGACAGCAAGATGTACTTGCTCGGAGGCTACGACGGCACGGACAGGCTGCAAGACCTCTACTCGATCGACATTGGAGCCCTCACACCGCCATCGCTACTTGACATTTGCGCTGACTTTGTCCGGACGAACCTGGACACGGTATTGGAGACGACGACCTTCAAGGGCGTCCCGCAGGATCTAATCGACCACGTAATTTTCAAGCGCGACCTGGAAGGACGACTTCGAGGCAAGTGCAAACTCTGCCGACCAGGGAGATGCTGCGTCTACCGCATGCAGAAGATCGACGCGTGCCCACAGGACAAACAGGACCCCGCCCGAGCGAACAATTTCGGCTGTGTCTGCGGTCACTCTACGTTCCACCACGAGGTGGTAGAGGAATCAAGTACGTTGGCTGCTGCCTCATTCGCATGTGCTGTCATGAAAAAGTGCTCACAACTTGTTGTTGTTTTTCATCTGCAGAACTCTACGGGAAGAAGCCAATTGGATCAACATCGACAAAAGGTGAGAACGCTTCCTTGCTAAATGCGTTCCGTGGGAGATTTCTAACGTTTGTGTTTGCTTGATTGCAGTTCTCATGCTCTGCGGGTCCATTTACAAGCGTCTGTTTGATTCGAACTCGTCCACAACGTCAACTTCCTCGCTTCTTTCATCCCCACGCAGTCGCTACTCCAGCGACAGTACGAACAATGAGAAAGAATGCTTAGCATAGACAGCAACGCTGGCTCTCTCTGCGCAACGGCACACAGAGAGGGCTCGCGTCACACTAACTATTATCAAGTGCTGCATTAGTAAGTTACTCCCGTCTGGCACCTTCACTCAACGTATTCACGTCATGGTACCAGCGATGCTACCCTCGAGACGAGAGCTGGGTCTGAATGTAGTGGCGCACATCATCGATACCAGCAGAGGCAATCAACAGTCGAAAGTGAATGGGATCAGACCACGTGAGCACCTTCAGGTCTTCGGCGTAGTCGCGCACACTCTCGTAGTCGTCCTTGCTGTTGAAACCATCAAACAAAATGCCCTCCAAGAACTGCACGCGATTGCGCTCACGCTCCCACAAGTAGATTTGGTCCGCAATGTTCTCGGGGATCACCGGAGTGTTCTGACGCATTTTGGGGTGGGCATGTTTCATGAGGAAGTCATAGATCTGCTGCGCTGAGATACCGTGGATTAAAGCTGAGCGCAGACTTTCTCGCGTGATAAAACCAATCGCCATGTTGGGTAACCGAGCCACGATGTCCACGAACACACTGAGCATGGCCACGTGAAGAGTTGACGTCGTGTAGGCGTAGATCTTGAAGTTTGTCTCCACCACCACAAGCAACTGAGCTCCATGATCAGCTGTCGGGGCATGGCGAGGGTCTGCCACCTGCGACTTCACACCAGCGCACACCGGCAAAGGAGTTCGTGAGGCTCACCTGGCTGCGCTTCTGACCCGTCGAGCCTCCAAAGATCAGGTTCACCGCCAGACTCGTCGTGTAGAAGCGGTCCGAGTTCGTCCGCTTGCGGAAGAGCAGTCCGAAGTCGATGAAATCTCCCAGCAGTAGCCGCTGAGTCTCGGTCAGGTCCGCCACTGCGTAGAATTCTCCCGTCTGGCAGTAGCTGATCTGGAACAGAAACTGCAGAATATCTTCCTGCTTGAGCGTGCCGGTGTTGTCCAGCGTGCGAATGTACTCCAGCATAAAAATCCACATCTGCACGTGAATGTCCTTCAGCATGAACTCGTAGCCCGTGTCTGTAATATGCAGCGCTCTGGAATCAGCCCCGCTCGACTGCAGCAGCTTTGTGCGTAGCAAGATATCCACCACCGACTGCGGTGGCTCGTGCACTGCAGTGGACCCCACCATGTAGTGCAGCACCGAGTCCCATCTCGCCCGCGCATACTGCTCCAAATCCGCCGCAGCGAACGTGTTCTCCGGGTCCTTCGGGAGTTGCAGCCGGCCGCGCTCCCACGGAGATCCACCCAAGTTACTCAGCGCATACTACACAAAAACAGCATAGAGCAACTATTACTTAGCGTCATTTTCCCTGTACTAAAACAGCAATTTTTTCCCTCACCATGAGCTGCTTCTGGAACGTTGGATGCGGTCGGTACGCTCCGTCCTGCTGCACGAAAACCCTCAGACCTTCGAGCTGTATGTCACCATAAAATGTGAGGTTTTCTATGAGCTTTTAATCATAGTATGCGCGTCGTTTTGATTGCACCTTGTGCAGAGCCGTGTGGAACTGCGGCGGCATCCGCTTGGCGTCTCCAGGCTCGGGGACGACCCACTGCTCGAGCAACACACGGGGCACCGCGGCGTTGCTGGGCAGCAGCCGCATGACGAACTGCTGCGCGAGGGGCGGCAGTGCCTGGAAAATGGCCTGGCACGCCCATGGGTCCTGGTACAGACGCTCCAGCGTCGCCGTCGGCAGCGTCTCCAGGAAGTCAAAGGCGTCCATATTGGGCGGTGGCCGCACTGCTCGATCCTAGATGTGGCGAACACAAATGTGTGTGGCGTACATGGGGAGAACGCTGATTCGTCAAAAAGAAATTAAAAGGTTAAAGCAGAGTGACCGACGCTGAAAAGGGCGGTGTTCTGCTTGAGCAGAGACTCGAGGTTGCCGGCCTTGTGCAGCTTCCTCACGTCCGAGTTGCCTCCGATGGACTTGCCGCCCACGATCACGTTAGGCACTGTGCTCTGGCCCGTGAGGTCCTCGAGCGCGTCCTGCTGCTCGCTGCCGCCGTCGATCTGGTCCAGCTCCACCACCTCAAACTTGGCGCCCAGCTCCGTCAGCAGCGTCTTGGTCTTGGTGCAGTACGGGCAGTAGCTCTTGCTGTACACGACGACGGGGGACGCGGCGATCTGGGCCTGCACAGTTTCCTTGGCGCTCACCATCTTCAGTTGTTGTGGTTGGTCTTGGCTTGTCGACTCGAGAGTGAGATTGAATATGAAGTGAGGACGTGAACCGACACTTGCCGCGATTGGGAAGAAGCCCACCCGAGGTCGGACATTGCGACGTGCAAGCGTGAACAAGTCGATTATCACTTTTCGATGCACGAATCTTGTCCCATGATTTTCATTCGACGTTGTCCGCCCACCATGATACAGTAACTAAGCTTTTTACCTAATGTCCGACTTCGCATGACGAAGCAGCAGAGCAACCACGTCCACCCTCACAAGAGACCGTCAAGTCTTGGCAACCGATTTCGACTGCGTTGACACGTCGAGTGCACTCGCATTCCGGAATTTGCTTCAGCCGCAATACTTCGCAAACTCGATATCCCGCTCATTGGCGACTTCAACAAGGAACTAGCACAGGCCTACGATGTACTCGTGGACGTGGACGAGGAGACTGGAGCGACTTTCCGTGGCTTGTTCATCATCGACAGAGAAGGCAAGCTGAGTCAGAGCACGGACGACTGTCCCGTTGGCCGCAACGTGGATGAGATTCTGCGTTTGGTGGAGGTTTTCCAGTTCACGGACGAGTGTGTCCTGCTCGCTGGAAGAAGGGCAAGAAGTCAAGCCGACGGTGAACGCGTCGAAGGAGTTATTTGAGGCGGGTAATTCGGAGAGTGTAGCTCCGTACTAACTTCGATAACTCACAACCAAACTCGTAAACGCATAGCACACGTGCTTGTCAATGGTTCGTTGTCACTAAACTTATGAAATAGTATTTGAAATACTATTTGACTGGACTATATGCCCAGGTGACCTGGGTCACCTGGACCAGTATTTCAGAAATACTGGTCGAAGATAAACAAATTATTAAAAATGAGCTATACTTAGCTGTCGTGGCTACTCTACTTTGTCCATGAGAAGCTGGACGACATTGCCGCAGCTAAACCTGCGTCCGGTTTTGCCTCGGGCTCGAGAATCGGGACGGTTGCTTGGCTATTGCGCTCAATCATCGGACAATCCGACAACTTTTGGCTGGCAAGTTTTGCCGGGGCTTCGTCTGACTGGGACCTTGGGGCTGAAGACCCAGAGTGCGTAGACACAGTGGATGTGAGATCATCGTCGAACGAGTTGCCGGCCGCTGCTGAAGGCTGCTTCCTTTGGCTGAAATAGCTGCGGCGCTCGTCGTAGTACTGGTACGGCGGTATTGGCGTCTTGGTGGTCGCGTAGCTCCGTTGGGTGTCGACCCAGTCGTCTGAATTCCGCGTTCGGGCTTCCTCTGACCCGTCAAATGCATGTGTACTTGTAAGCTCGGGTTTCCGAGCCAACGCCTGCGTCATGGACTTCTCATCGAAGAATTTGCCCAGGACCTGGAACCAACGTGTCCATTCCGGTGACACCGAAGCTCGGAATTCCTCGCGGCGCGGAGTGCCGTCCAAGTCGACACCGATGATGTGGAACGAGTCGTTCTTGTCCGTAAGTTGGACACGCAATACCTGATAGCGTTGCTCCAGTTTCCCGTTCACCGTGTCTTCACTCGAGTACAGACAGAGACTGTCGTCGCTCTTGAAGAGACAATAGTACGGCTTCCAGCGCTTGATCATGAGACCTTTGCGCTTCTGCAGCCACCCGCGCAACACGACGGCTGTCAACTCCTTCTTCTTTGCCATGGGGAACCCGGCCGCTGCTGCCGTTGCGCTGGTCTGGAAAGTGGCTCTGCTGGTCTCGTCCTCGGGGTGCATGACACTACCACGTTGCTTTTGGAACGATCGTTGATGTAGACGTCGAGACATTTCGAAATCGTCCGTGGTGGTCGTAGTCTGTACACTCGCCATGCTGCAGCTCAGTGGGTTGGGCTTCGGTCCGTCGTAGTAGAAAGCACAGTAGTCAGCACTGGGGTCGGGCTGTTGGCGACGCTCTCTGCTGCTGGAGCGTGCGAGTCGGGAGGTCGGACGAGAAAACGCGTCACTAGTAGCTTCTTCTGCTTTTTGTCCTTACCCCGCACCGATGCTAACGTGAACCCGTCGAAATCAAATGCTGCTGGGTCGTTCTCGCCCTGTGTTGGCAGGTTCGACCCAGAATCGAAGGATGAACCGGTATCGTAGCTGGCAGGTGGCGTCGTGCTCCATCCGAAGAATTCCGCAGGTTGCGAACTCGAAAGCTTTGACGACGAGTTCTGGATCGACTGCTGCAAAGTCGGCGACAGAAGTTGTAGACCCGATGACGCTTTGGTAGCCCCGATCGACCCCGTCCGAGGTCGCGACTGCGAGTTGGTTGCAGGCATTTCTCTGGTTCGATCGATAGTTTTCAAGGCAAGAAGACTCTTGGCTCGTAGGTTAGATTCAAATGTGAGCGCAACAAGTCGGCGGTGCGCGTTAATTTTCCACGGTTCACGATCGACGGAAGGTGGTTAGTGCAAAACCGAATGCTTGATTGGAAACACTCGCTGGAACTTTCCAGTTGAGTTATGTCCGTGTCCGTGCAGCACGACAATGGAGAACTGAGCCCTTGGTAGAATTCTTGCGTTAGAGGAGCCCCAGTTGCTGAGCCCGCTAAGTTTGTCAAATAGGGCCCCGCGCAGGCGAACATATGGAGATGAAAGGGCTTAGCGCCACGAATGTACCATGAGCTACTACAGTAGTCGCTCTGCCATGTAATGTTTTCCGCTTGGTGGCCACAAACAAACAAACAAGAGGCAGCCCTTGGAATCCAAGGCTTGGATAGTGCTTCTTTTCACGCCGACTTGAAGTGCAGGTGTGCAGGTACGTGCAGGACGATAGTACATGTGCACTTTTGTGGCGAAGAGGAGATATCTGATGCGTAAAGTCGCACGCGCCGGCTTCAAGTGAATGCCAAGCAATACCTTGAAGGCAGCTCGCGTACCGCTCTGAACTCCGACAAGATTAGCAACGTGCTTGAAGCACTCGGCTGCGTAAAAATGGTCGACAAATGAGTTCCTACCTACCTTCTTGCAAGGCCACTAGGCAGCCCCAGCGTCGCAGATGTACTAGAATATCAGTCGACGAAGCAATTCTGTGCTGTTAACATGTTGTGACTCCCGGTTGGGCGCTTTAAAGAACGCCTTCGACTCGTTCATCGTCGGCTTGATGGTCTTCTCGCCCCAGCAGGACACACTTCACCGTGAACTGGACAGCCTCCACCAAACGCAGACTCTCATCCACGTTGCGGCCAACGGGACAGTCGTTCACCGTGCTCTGACACGGCTTGCCTTCTCCCCCAATGATAAACACGCCACGGGAAGTCGCCCCAGCCTCCTCACCCAACGTCAATCAGAACGTCGTAAGCCTTAGCGATCGACTTGTCGAAGTCGCCAACGAGCGGGATGTCGAGCTCGCCAAGACCGCCCTTCTTACGAGGAGTGTTGATCGCGAGAACTAGCGACACGGTCTTGAACTCTCCGTTCACGACAGCGTCAGCGGTGAAGGCAGGGGCGGCGTAGTAAGAATTGTTTGAATTCAAGTGTTGCGGATGAAAGCAAATTCAGAAATGAGAGTGCACTTGAAGTGCCAACGCAGTAGTCGAGATCGGTTGCCAAGACGTGACGGTCTCTTTCTGCTGCTTCGTCATGCGAAGTCGGACATTAGGTAAAAGCTTAGTTACTGTATCATGGTGGGCGGACAACGTCGAATGAAAATCATGGGACAAGATTCGTGCATCGAAAACCGGTAATCGGCTTGTTCACGCTCTTGCACGTCGCAATGTCTGACCTCGCGTGGGTTTCTTCCTGTCGGTTCACTCGTCCTCAGTTCATTTTCAATCTCACTCTCGAGTCGACAAGCCAAGACCAACCACAACAACTGAAGATGGTGAGCGCCAAGGAAACTGTGCAGGCCCAGATCGCCGCGTCCCCCGTCGTCGTGTACAGCAAGAGCTACTGCCCGTACTGCACCAAGACCAAGACGCTGCTGACGGAGCTGGGCGCCAAGTTTGAGGTGGTGGAGCTGGACCAGATCGACGGCGGCAGCGAGCAGCAGGACGCGCTCGAGGACCTCACGGGCCAGAGCACAGTGCCTAACGTGATCGTGGGCGGCAAGTCCATCGGAGGCAACTCGGACGTGAGGAAGCTGCACAAGGCCGGCAACCTCGAGTCTCTGCTCAAGCAGAACGGTGCTCTGTAGACGCCCCAGCTAAAACTAACACAACCAGCTCAAATCACTATGTATTTTTTCCTACTCAATCCGGAGAAGCATGTTTTGCTGCATTCATCAACTGCTCTCTCTATTTCTGAAGGAAGACAGTGTAGAATTCCCCATGAACACTGGCGCTTTAGAATGGATCGGTCTGGATCTTATCACTACATACACTGAGGATTCCTTCACCAGCATATCCATAGAACTGAGACTCCTTTAAACGGTGTGCTATAAGCACCCTACAGATCGACACGAAATCCCAGAGTGTGCTGTAACTTAACTTGTTGGCGACTTATCTATTGCTTGTCGCTATTCTACTCCCCGGTCATCGTTGGCAGACCGAGCGGAGCCTCACCCACTTAGTTGGCGGCCTCGAAGTACTCCTTCGACTCGTTCACCGTCGGCTTGATGGTCTTCTTGCCCTTCTTCCAGCCAGCGGGGCACACCTCGCCGTGCTCGTCCGTGAACTGGAAAGCCTCCACCAGACGCAGAATCTCGTCCACGTTGCGGCCAACGGGACAGTCGTTGATCGTGCTCTGACGCAGCTTGCCCTCACCGTCGATGATGAACAGACCACGGAAGGTGGCACCAGTCTCCTCACCAACGTCAATCAGGACGTCGTAAGCCTTAGCGATCGACTTGTCGAAGTCGCCAATGAGGGGGATGTCGAGCTCGCCCAGGCCGCCCTGCTTACGAGGAGTGTTGATCCACGCCAAGTGCGAGAACTTGGAGTCCACACTGCAGCCCAGCACCTCACAGCCCAGCTTGCGGAACTCGGCAGCCTTCTCGCTGAACGCGATGATCTCGGTCGGGCACACGAACGTGAAGTCCATGGGGTAGAAGAAGAGCACGACGTACTTGCCCTTGTAGTCGGATAGCGACACGGTCTTGAACTCTCCGTCGACGACGGCGTCGGCGGTGAAGGCGGGGGCGGCGTGGCGGATCTTGGGGGCCATAGTGGTTGTTGGAGTCTTGACGGTTGCGATGCAAATTCGAGAATGGTTCAACGGTGCTGGTCTGAAGTTTGTGCTCGACGGGAGCCACAGATGGAGGAGATCCGTTACGCCGGCCACGTACGTGATGTACAGTTTGCATCTCGTTTTCGAGTTTCTGGACGGTATCAGTATGAAAGTTCTATTATTTATTGGGATATTGTTTAGCTGAAATATATGCATTCGTCGATTTCAATGAGTGCCTTGTATAAATTTATAGAACGGTACACTGATTGGCTAAAAGGGCGTCCGCCCTTGTGATACCTTGACGCAGCAAAAGTGCAGGGTAGGACAGCGCATCTTCATTGTTGACATGGCTTCACTAAACTTCAACAGCTGAAGCTGAAGCTGAACTTCAGCTTCCATCTCGCCAGTTGGGCAGTTCACCTTTTGATTCAGACTTGGGACTTCTTGGACGAGGTTGCAGTGCTGACGTCGAGCTAGCTTGGGTGAACACGATAGGTTGTCAGGCCAGTAAGTTGTTTTACATCGGAGATCTGTATGATCTTCTTCAACTGAGTGTTTTGCCGCGTGGATGGCACGCGCTCGGTGGATGGGAGGACAAGGGTGAGAGTCACCCGTAACTGGTAAGCATCCATACCTATGCCTTCGACCTCATCGCAGCAGCGGTACATGCCAACGACCAAGTCCACCCCAACGTGGCTTTCACGAGCGTCTCCTGGTTATCTGATTCAACGATGCAACTAAGTTGTACATGTATTAATACAAGTCTTGTATCAACCACATTCCTGAATTTTCTTCGCAACACTTCAATTCAAACAGTACCTTCCACTATCGACAATGGTTCTCAAGATCCGCCACGCCGCTCCCGCCTTCACCGCCGACGCCGTCGTGAACGGAGAGTTCAAGACCGTGTCGCTATCCGACTACAAGGGCAAGTACGTCGTGCTCTTCTTCTACCCCATGGACTTCACGTTCGTGTGCCCGACCGAGATCATCGCGTTCAGCGAGAAGGCTGCCGAGTTCCGCAAGCTGGGCTGTGAGGTGCTGGGCTGCAGTGTGGACTCCAAGTTCTCGCACTTGGCGTGGATCAACACTCCTCGTAAGAAGGGCGGCCTGGGCGAGCTCGACATCCCCCTCATTGGCGACTTCAACAAGGAACTCGCCAAGGCCTACGATGTGCTCGTGGACGTGGGCGAGGAGACTGGAGCGACCTTCCGTGGCGTGTTCATCATTGACGGTGAAGGTAAGCTGCGTCAGAGCACAGTGAACGACTGTCCCGTTGGCCGCAACGTGGATGAGATTCTGCGTCTAGTGGAGGCTTTCCAGTTCACGGACGAGCACGGTGAAGTGTGTCCTGCTGGCTGGAAGAAGGGCAATAAGACGATCAAGCCGACGGTGAACGCGTCGAAGGAGTACTTTGAGGCTGCCAACTAAGCTCATAGCAACAGAGGTTGTGTAGCTTCCTTCCACTATAAAACAAAATCAATCATTGACAGTCTTTCGCGCAACCGAGCCACGCTTCGTACTCCAGGGTAGCCAGATCACCGACACCTTCTTGTACATCTCGACTTTATTAAGGGCTAATTGATAACACGAAGTTGAAACCCAAGATCCAAGCTGGGCGACAAGATTTTGTGCCGAGAGCACCATCAATCGAGGGTCAAGCACGGGCATTGAATAATGCTCCGTGCCACTGGTAAAGTGTACAATGCCTGCTCGTCGAAGACATGTCTTGCTCTCTACGAGTCTCAAGAAGAGGTTTGTTCAACCAGGCTGGAATCACTGTTACCCCTGTGCGAAAAGCCCAACTTTGGTAGCAAACGCACGACCAGGAATTGTACGAGCTCGTAGAGTTTACATCACGTCCAATTCGTCGAATCCATGGCACCGGCAGCACCTTTGCTCCTGGTTTGAAGAAACTCATCGTAAACCTGACCACTTCAGTACTGGCGTAGGCAGAACATGCTGAGCCCCAGCAGACACACAAGCCCCTCCACTGTTGGTTTCAGTCGTAGCTCAACGTGCTTCTTGTCCAGACAAAGTCTTCACTGGAATGGGTTCGAAAAGTTTTATTTGCCTTGCGATGATGAAGCATCAAGACGCAAAAACGACATGTGCATGGCAAGACCCTGTCCAGCTTTATCGCTTGCCGCTTCAGGCCGCCGCAAAATCTGGACTTGTACTTGAGGCTCAACATCCGCGCGACATTGTAAAAGCCAACGCCCATGCAAGGCGTCGTGAATGCCGCGCTCAATTGAACGTTCCTTACGCCGTCGGTATTTCCTCCAGCAGTTTGTGACGGAGCGGATACGACCGCCAACACGCCACCCTCAATTCCAACTCCGTTCACTTCACTGGACTCGATAAACGTTTTGCGGAGTCCTCGCTCCAAGTCCGCCGATTTCTCCATTCTCTTTGTCAACGTCCCCACAAAGTTGCTGCGTATGAAATGCTCTCCTCGTCCAGTACACGCCACTGCAAATGCGTTCTTCTTCTTCTTCTCCGCTCGCCTCTTCCTTTTGCGACTCGTGCTTTCATTCACAGCATTCGCTGCATTGCACCCCATTAGAGGACACCCAGCGAGTCCCAAGCGTCCCGGAACTTTGTACGCCACGCCGCCACTCGACAACGCCGCAGCGACGTTCCCCATGGGGTCCATGCAAATGGCTCCGACTGTGTCTAACCGTTCGTCCTCGTCCTCTTTCGTCTCGTCAATATCTGCAGTTTCTTGAAAGCGTCGGTGCCACTTGTCCCAATGCTCCTGAGCCTTCTCCGTCACTTGGTAAGTCGCCAATTTCGGGTCATCCTCGGTCGCCGTCTCAAGTCCAAAACCGCGTGCCAAGTGTCGAGCGTGCTCACCGACAACCACCAGCGGAGCTTGTCGCCCGAAAGCGAATTTGGCGTTGCTGCCACTGCCTTCGACCTGCTCCAAAAGCTTCAACGCCAATGCACTGGGCCTTTCCACTCCGTGCACTGCTCCACAGCAGCTCACCAAGTGCGTCCGGCCACAAACGACGCTGGCTTCGCACTCCACTCGCCCCCGTTCCGTCAGGTTCGACCCCAGCCCAGCATTTGTCAAGGCGTTGAGCTCGAACGCCTCGAGCAGCTTTACTGCGATTTGCGAGGCTGTCGGTGGACACGAAGCGTTTGCAATGCATCGGTGGGTGCTCTCGAGAGCCGAACGCAGTAGCGAGAGGTACGCGGCTTCATTCGCAGAGCTGTAGCGTCCGGCTCCGCTGTGAACAGCCAGCAGCCATTCACCCATGCGACCAATCGCGTGCTCTTGTATAAATGGCTCTTCACCTATCGTTTGTATTGATCACGTCAACTTATACTAAAATTCACACCTCGAGTAAGTATCGGATTTAGACGCCGATGTCCTCGTTCCAGAGCTGCGGCTTGTCGTGGATGAACTTCTCCATGAGTTCGATGCACGCCTCGTCTTGCAGCAATTGGACGTCCACTCCTCTGGAGCGCACGTAGTCCTCGGGTCCCTGGAACGTCTTGTTCTCGCCCACGATGACGATCGGGATCTTGTAGAGCAGCACGGCGCCGCTGCACATATCGCACGGACTCAACGTCGAGTAGAGCGTGGCTCGCGCGTAGTCGGCGGCTGTGAGGCGCCCCGCGTTCTCGAGGCAGTCCATTTCGGCATGCAGCACGGCGCTGCCACGCTGGACGCGGCGGTTGTGGCCACGCGCGACGATCTGGCCGTCGATGACGAGCACGGACCCGATGGGGATGCCGCCCTCGTCGAGTCCCTGCTTGGCTTCATCGATTGCTGCTTGGAGAAACGGGTCCATGGCTGGGTGAACTCTTTTTCGCTAGTGGTGGATGGGGGAGGGAGACCGGCCCAGATGATGAGTGTCTCCAAGTGTGGTGGACCGGACGAGTCTGCTGGTAACAGTTCCGAGGTGGGTATCCTCATGGATCACTATTAATACTATCCTAGTGATGGCCATGAGCGACTCACTCACTCACACGTTGGTCTTGGTATCCGTTAGCCAGAAGACCAAGCAGCACAAGTTCGATGACGTCACTGTGGTTGAAGTTGGCGACGTCCCCCTCAGACGGCCGACGATCTTGTTGGAGCAGCTCATTTCGGATTTCGCGTTGTAGCCCATACGTGTCAAGACCTCGTTCTATTCCAAATTTTCTCATGACGGACCTCATCGCGCCGCATTTGTTCGAGAAGCTGCTGCAGCACCAAAGCTCCGTGGCGCTCGTGTCGACCTATGCCAACGCGGATACTTTAGAGTGGACGTATGCGACGCTGCTGCGCCGAGCTTTTGCTCTGCGTGACGAGCTGCTGGAGGTGCTGCCCAAGGAGGAGCAGCCTCGCGTTGCGCTTCTCGGCGCTCGTGGCGCGTCGTATCTCGTCATCCAGTGGGCCATTTGGCTGGCTGGAGGACTCGCCGTGCCGCTGCACCCAGCGCACCCGGCGGACGAGATGGACTACATCGTGTCGGACTGTGGAGCGACGCTACTGGTTGCTAACGAATCGTTCGTGGCTCCGGACTCCAAGCTCAAGGATTACGTTGCGGGTCTCCAATCGAGGCTGAACGTTCAGGTTTTCGTGCGTCCTGATGAAGTCAAGGCAGGTGATGAGACGGAGCTGCCAGTTGAGCAGCAGAAGCAGGTGAAGCAGTGGCTGGAGACCAGAGACTACAGCAAAGCTGGAGCCTACATGATCTACACGAGTGGCACCACGGGACGTCCTAAGGGAGTCGTGACCACGCACGCTGCCCTTACAGCTCAGATTAGTGATCTCGTCACGGCCTGGGAGATCTCTAGTAGCGACCACCTGCTGCACTTCCTACCGCTGCATCATGTCCACGGCATTCTGAACAACCTGCTATGTGTCATGTACGCCGGTGGGTCGGTGGAGTGCCTGTCGTCCGCGAAGCCTTCGGTCATCTGGGCCAAGCTGGGCCAAGCTGCAGGCACGAAGCGTCCAGTGACCATGCTCATGGCAGTGCCAACAGTGTACATGAAGCTGCTGGAAGCCATGGAGAAGCAGCCGCAAGGCGATCCGAAGGCTCAAAGTGAGTTGGAAGGCGCGAGGGGACTGCGCGTGGCAATCAGTGGCTCCATGGCGTGTCCTGTGTCGATCCTGAATCGCTGGGAGAGTCTGACTGGACTGCGTCTGCTTGAACGCTACGGCATGACGGAGCTTGGTATGGTACTGACGAACCCTTTGCATGGTGACCGTCATCTTGGATACGTGGGCAACCCGTTTCCGAGTGTGTCCGTGCGTGTGGTGGACCCCGATACGGAGACCGAGCTACCTCTTCAGGAAGAAAAGGAAGGCGAGCTGCGCGTGAAGGGACCGTCAGTCTTCCGCGAGTACTGGAACAAACCCGAGGCCACGGCGAAGGAGTTCGACGCCGACGGGTGGTTCAAAACTGGCGACATTGTGCAGTACAACAACGAGCTCAAGAGCTTCCGCATCCGTGGGCGAGCGAGTGCTGACATTCTCAAGACGGCAGGCTACAAGGTGTCGGCTCTGGACGTTGAGCGTGTGCTGTTGACCCACCCGCAGGTGCTGGAGTGCGCCGTCTTCGGGCTTCCTGACGAAACTTGGGGACAGATTGTGGCAGCCGTCATTCGCTCGGATGTGACGGCGAACAAGGTGAGCCCGGAGATGTTTACCCCGCCTCTTGTGGAGTTCTCAAAGGAACACCTCGCGAGCTACCGCACGCCACGAAAGTATTTCTTCGTCGAGGAGATCCCTAAAAATGCGATGGGAAAGGTGAACAAGAAAGCGCTGGCCAAAATCTACTCGGAGAAGTCTGCTTAGCTTTCGGTCACTTCGAATGTGCAGGACGAACACTTTTGATCGCTAGTTGCGCTTGGGAGAAAAACGATTTCGCGACGGCAAGCTGCTGGCTTCGTCACTACCGCATCAGCGAGCACGCTAGTTGGTTCTTGTTGAGCGTGCTTGATCGCCGGTCTGCCAGTACTGTAGCCAGATACAGTGAGTATTGGATTTAAATGTGTTGAATGCGGTGCACAAACCTCTCGTCGATTTTGTAGCACTGCACCAAGGTGTACATGTAAATCGCGACACTCTCCATTTCCTGGTACTTGGTGTCGTGCTTTTCAACCAGACTGTGAGAAGTTGACACCTTCGAGGACGAAACTGCGTCGAATATTGTCTTCGTGCGCGACGACATAACCCAAGACCGCTGCTGCAATGCCGTGCTCTTCGCACTGTGAAGCGAACCTGTAGTGCTCATGCTGTTGGGCGCTAGACAAGTCCACAAAACCACGGGAAAAACGTGAGTACAACTTTAATGTCGCCCCAAGTGGTGAATATGCACCCGTACGCGGTACCGCAGGCCTTTGAAACCACACCCGCGAGTCCTCAGGAAGTTGTTGTGAGGTGGTAGCTGCCATTATGCGCTCTTTGGCGTCAATCGGAACGCCTGCATCGATGATCGAGCTTCCCCGTCACTTCCTGATGAGCTATTTGTTGAAAGCGAAGAATTCAGCGACTGGTCTTGAAGATTGAGTGGTTGAAGACCTGCTAAACACAAACGAGCAAGTCCTGTTAAGCAGTACAGCATCGCAGCAAACAGAGACATATCATGAGAAACTGACCCCTGGCTGGTGCGCTGTCAAGAGTAAACGTGGGAGAAGGCGGGCCAGGGGCTACGGGAAAGCTGCTCAGGGACGACATCATCCTCTTCTGCCATCCCAATGGAGGTCGACCCAGCACAATACTGTTTTGTGAGGATGTGGAAGTCGAAGGAGATGGCGATGCGTGCGGACTGCCGAAAAGGCTCAATCGAGCCCCAGATGGGTCCTGCGCACAAACAGCACCATATTTTAGCTGTGTAGTGTCTTCCGTAAAGCAATCGAAAGTATTCTTTACCCCGTCAGGAACTTTGCTGGGGAGCTGGGACTGAAGAACTGAAGAGGAAACAAGTTAATTTGCTTGCGAAGTTGTGCCAACGGTGGCAACACAGACCTTCGGCACGACTCATTCTGAAAGACAATGGTGACGCCGCGAATGGACTTGATGGCGGGGCGATATGAGAATTCTCGTGAATACTGTTGGTAAGTGCAACGAGATGTTAGTCTCGCCTTTGCTGTGCTCGCTCTTCAGGTCCTTACCTGTCGTAACGATTGTCGTTTGCGGGTTCTTGAAAGCCGTCTTCGCTCCTGAATAATGGTGCTCCTGGACGAGAAAACGTCTGAATACTACGTCAAATCTGCCGGTGTATGTACGACCAGGATTGAAGAGTGGCTTACCGTGTCCGGACTTGAACCAGCATGTGAGTTCGAACTGACCCTCCACAATTGGTATCCTCGCTGGTCAGCTCCATCCGTGGTGTCTGGAAATTCATTGGCATCTTGGAAGCTCTCGCTGTCGAAGGGAAACTGCTGAGCCTCGCTTTGTCGAAGTTGCACGTCTTCATTTTGGCAGTAGTTTTGAGGGTGTAGCTGCTTGTGCAAAGTGTCAGCACTTTTGATGACCCAGCAGCCCAACAGAGCACGTACCTCTGGTGCAACTTGGTCCCCACTTTCACTCGTGCCTAGCGAAAAACGACTGTGGCGATCATTTGAAGGAGCTGGCTCGGATGAAACGCGGCTCAAACTTCGAGCTCGATTCTTGCGAAGTATTTCTTCTCCATCACTTTTTCATAATGCCACAACCAGTGAGAAACAAAGTTGCAGCATCAAACGCGCCACTTACTTGAAAAAGAGCATGTCCACGCCAGACGCAATGGACGATGGTGGCCGCTCCTCGCGAGCACTTTTCACCCGCTGAGCTGCACCTCCTGGTACCTGGTCGTACTTTCTCGCCTTCTTGACGGGGGTGAAGATGCATCTGCTCTCACTTCTCCCGTCTTGAGCTTCTTGCTCTTCCTGCTGGCGACTTCGTTTCTGCGTCGGACCCGTACGTGCACGTCCATCTCCACCAGCACGCTCAGCTGCCGCCTCTTCCGTCTTTCTCTCAGCTTCAAGCTCGACAGAGCTCATGGCTCCCTTCCTCTCGAGCTCCAGCACGCGGATATCTACACACACTGCACTGGTCAGAAAGGAAGAGGGCGACAACGTACCCACACGAGCCAGACCTTGGGACTCGTCGTCGTCCCCCACCGATACAATGTACCAGGGCGTGGCCGAGTCTCGGGCTCTTTCTGGCTGGGAACTCCTCGGAGCACTCGTGGGCTTCACTCGCTGGCGCTGGATTTGCGACGGGAAGTGCATCTGTCGACGGAGACCTCGCTGCGAGTACAGCGCGCGGTGCTTCCCGCTCGTCGTCCAGTTCATCTTGCGCTCGGCTTCCTCTCGGCTCTTCTTGGGGGCGGGTGCGCTCGACGAGGCAAAATGCGGAATAGTCGAGTGCGCACTTCAACTTGGAGTGATGGTCGTTTCTGACAACAACAAAAACCTTACTAAAAGGCAACAACTGTGTTAGAGTTAAATAGCTGCCCATAGTATCATACTAGCTAGCTAGTCCAGGAAGTATCGGTAGACGTAGTCCTCGTCCGTCTTGTCCGCTGCGCCAGCGGCTTGAGCGCACTCGCGGTACAGGCTCGACACTTCTTCGGACAAGTTTCGTGCTGAGCCGCGGTAGCTGACGAGGCAGTCGGTGGGGATGGAGAGCAGCAGCTTCTTCACGGGGTTCATGCACCCTGCGGAGCGGCAGAAGATGAGGAAGTCGCGCTCGGAGAAGTGCCGGACGTCGAAAAGTGAGTCCACGTCGGTGCGAACGCCCGCGTCCTCCACGGCGCAGGTGCTGAAGAGTCTGCCGTTGTCGAGCGCGGCTGTGACGGAGTTGCTAATGTCCGTGGGGCAGTCCTTCCTGCCCAACACTGAGGTAATGGACAGCACCAGGAGGAAAAAGGCTGTCGAGATAAAAGTGATCATCGAGTTGGAGTGGGGGCAGTGACAGGGTGAAAAGAAGAATGAGTCACGGGCAGATCTGGGAATCCGAGCTTGCACCCCAAACCGAAGGATTTTGGGCACTCGTCTACACTCGGTGGTCCCGCAAAAACGCGCCCGCCTCATGATTGCTGGCTGGACGTTTGCTGTCCGAAAATCCTCGGCCTTCAAGTCCACACGACGGTTCTCAGCATCGAGTCAGATGACGATCCTACAAAGCAGAGGTCGCAAACGGTTAACCGTACCCGATCGGTCAAGCTTCGGGTATAACCGTGGGCGGTTACGGGCAACCGAAAGCTTAGGCTCCTGGAGTAACGGCCGGGTACGGATAACCGAGTCGGCAGGCCGGCCGGTTACGGATAGCCGAACCCACAGGATAACCCCACAAACGCGTTTACTCTGTATATCTCCACTTTCAATACGCCAAAAATCGGGATAACAACGTTTTTAGTTGCCGGAGGTGTTCGCTACGCATGTTGTTGTTGAACTGAGTGGTTGATGGTGGTGAATAAATTTGTATTAATAAATGTTGTTATAATTTACAAATTTACTTAGATTTCCGGCTAACCGATTTCACATGACCGGGTAACCACGGGCATCCGACTTCAAACTTCGGCCGGGTACGGGCAACCGGCGTGTAGCGTTTGCGACCTCTGCTACAAAGTCACCAAAGTCATTGTGGGTACCCGTTGGATACTGCTACGATCACGTGTTGGCAGATGGTCTAAACTGCCACATCAGGTGTGGTGATCAATATGGACCACAAGACGGACTGAGCAGTTCAATCTGCTACCCAAAAATGGTGCTCGCTTCCATCCTATAATACCCGAGTTTGAGCAAATTCGGGGACAATTGTTAGTCAGAGGATTCCGAGCCAAGCACCACGACCGAAAGAACGCTCGCTGGTCCCGACAACACCAATTAGGGACCAGCGAAGACCGATGAACTCTGTACAAGGGATTCAAATCGCTCTCAGCTCACGAAGAAAAGTGCATTCGACTAGGATGGCAATGAAAATAGGAGGAAAACCGAACCAAGTTGACTCCGTCAAGGCATTTTCACGATTGGAGTCGGCATTTTTACAGATTGTGGTCGGAGCGATGACTTTGTGCTGTTTGGCTTGGACGAGTTGGCTCTTCCTGTTGACAATCGATCCGAACGAAACAGTGAACTGGGTCATGCAGACACAACAGTTCGATAATGGTTCTTTTTGGCTGATGGTGGATCCTCCAGCAACAATGAGATGGCTGTCCGCATGTGGATTTTTATTGGTGACATGAGTCTACGCTTCAGTCCTCGTGAAGGTTTTGAGGAATAAAAACCGTGTCGCTACTGGAAGTGGCCCCCATCGATCTTTGATAAGGCGGGTTGACGCTGTGGCGGAAAGTTTACGCATCGGTGCTTTGCGAAGAGCAAATGGCTACCATGGGACAACACAGCTTGCCGATTTGATCTTTGATTTCTTGAAGGACGACAGTCATGCCGTGAAAATAGTGGTACGATCATCTCTTGTATTTTTTTCGGGACAAAACTCACAATGTTTCGTCGACCAATTCAGCATGTCTGGGTCAAAATCGCAGACCTCACAATCGAGTCGATTATGTTGTACCACATTTTAGAAGCTGGGTCTCCCACCGTGCTGGTTTTTGCCTTTTTACTATCCTTGTGATGAATGCACTTTCGTGCGCAGCGATGATGTTCCTTCCTGATAGTCACACCGGATTGCCCGAAATCGTCGTAGACATCATGTGCGATTTCCAGAAATGGTCTACTTAGACTTCCCTTTATGCTAACCTTGACCTTGTTGTGTGTCTTTAGCTTTGATTTTATGATCGTCGTTGCTTATCCTGTGTTGATGCTGGTATTTTGCCTGTCCGCGTTCGACCTTGATCGACAGAAAATCGCGACTAATCTGGACGTGTTTCCAACCGGATACTTTGAACAAAATGCGAGCGTGATAGCAGACCCTGTCCAGACCGACATCATCTACAAGGCGTTGAAATCACTCCAAATTTTCTCGTTCCTGGATCTAAGTTTGCGAGTGGGAGTCCATTTTGTGTTTTCGTTTCGACTATATCGGTTGGCAGACCTTGTAAAGCAGCCCAACAACAGCAGAGCACCTCGAGTGTATCCCAGATCACATTTTGTGTTCGCCGTCGTGCTTGTTGCCTTTGCTGTTGTGATGATGGTGTTCGTAGAGAAAAGTATGAGGACGTCAACTGTGGCATTCCAACCTCACCCAGAGTGTACCGTTAAAGCTCACAGATGGACCGTACTGGAGACTGGCTCACTTTTGCAGTGTCCCTGTCTAGCTCTCGTTGATGGAAATCTTGCTCCAAAGACCTTCGACGAGTGGATTAATCCGACAAATGTGACCACGAAGGTGATTCAGCTAGCGACGACCGGAGATCTCCAAACTATCCAGCTCACCAAGCGGTATTTCCCGCAACTACCTGAAGAGCTTCGAAAATCCCACCAGCTGAGGCACTTGTAAGTGAAAGTTGGTGTACAGTTGCCAAGGACAAATAATACTAACGTTGTGATTCAGATCTCTGGTTTACACGCACATGTATAACATCTCCGCCTGGTTCAAGGAGTTTGGAGCCTTAGAATACTTGTACGTCCATTTCAGACTTTAAACGGAAGTGTTCTCACCTCGTCTTGGTGCTAGGTACGTTGAAGGGGTCTACAGTAAGTCACTGATTGAGCTTCCGGACGACATGTTTGATGGGATGGACTCTCTCGCGTTTATTCATCTCGGAATGCATAATCGTTTGCAAAAACTACCATCATTCGACGGTCTCACAAAACTGAAGGCGCTGACATTAGCAATGCTTGTCTCGCTCATTGAGCTCCCGCCATTTGACAATATGTACAACCTCGAGCGACTCATACTGACCTTTGTGCCAACTATCGAGAGACTTCCTGATCTGAGATCATTACAACGCCTCAAGACATACATTCGTTTTGTTCGGGTCATGCAGAATGGGAGTACCACCGGCTTCGTGCATCCTAAACCAGACCGAATCTGATGCGACCATCGCCGTTGTGACCAAGTTTGCTGCTACTGTTTGCAAAGAGGTGGAAACGAAGTCACCTGGATCAGGATTTCCAACGTCACAAACGATCGCCCAGTGCCATGGAGTCCTGTACCGTAACTGTAGCCTTCCAGGATATTCCGAGTCAATGTGCTACAACGCAAAGTTCATGGCAATTTTCTGCAGTCCAGATCCATTTGCGATCGAGATGCGACGCCGTCAAATTCAACAACGTGTCGGCGATCCATGCAATCCAGAGTACGAGGCTTGGCTCGGCTGCAAGTAAAATAGCAGTATCCACGTTGCAACAAACGCTATCTTGAAGATGTGGGGCGTCCGTGGACAAATGATCCAAATGATTCTAGCATTGGGCAAATTTTCTCGGAGCACGTGTTCGTTCTGACCATAGCTGAGCTTGTGCTCATCAAAGATGTTGAAAAGCACGTGTAGAGGTACCGTGAGTGCTGATGCAAGGCCGAATTTTGCCATTTGACACGGGCTATTGATTCAAGTGCCGAGAGAAAATGTGCACAGGGAAAAACCGATCACGAACATTCGTACAGTTAGCAAAAAGAAGCTCTCGACGCACTCGGCCAACGTCACTTTGAACGAGTTTTGGAGCTGCGGGATGAATATTTCAGGAACGAGTGTAAATGTCTCCATGGAAAACGTTGCGCTTCTTGTGCAAGACGTCTCTGAAGACCAATCTGACGACGAATCTGTGGAACCAATTGCAGTGACCAACCTGAAGCTGCTGCGGTGCCTACGAAGATCCTGTTTCTTGACGGTGTTCGAGGTCTTGCGGCTCTCTTAGTGGTAACGCAACACTCGCATGAGTATCTGCAAGACCTAAATTTGGGAGTCTGTGCCGTTGACGCCTTTTTCGTGCTGTCTTCTTTCCTGTTGACGATGCTTTTCATGAAGAAGAGCATGAAATTGTTAGCGCACGGTGCTAGCTACGCAAATGAACGTTCACACTGGTCGACTACTTCTCCAAACATTTCTTCCGAGTCTACCCGCTTTTCGCTTCGGTAGCTCTCGCACTGTGGATAATGCCTGATGAGGATAAACGCCGCTACTACTCGAAGCCTGAAAGCTACGACTTGTACAAGGTGCTCACGTTCGATTTCAACCACCGCTACTTCGTTCTGTGGACGCTGCCGCTGGAGATCACGTACTACTTGTTCATTCCCGTGTTTGTCTTGGCAGTGCTGAAGCTTCGGAGCTATTGGTGGGTCGCGTTCATTCCAGCGTATTACTGGATCCTGTACGAAGGCTGGAATGCCTATCGCTGGGACCACATGAAGCTCTCGCCTCACGCTCCAACGTTCCTTGCTGGGTCGATATCTGCCGTGATATTTGTCAAGCTGGACATGAGGATCAAGAGCAAGAGCTTGACACCTCGTCCAGCCTTCTTGTGTCTGATCCGAGCGGTTGGAATCATTGCACTGTGGTTGGTTGATACTGGTATCTGTTTCCGAGGACTCCTTTTCGATTGGTTTCATGCAAATATCGCACCACAGACCCGCTTCTCGTTTATCAGCGTGTTGCTGACTGTTGTGTTAGTGATCGAGATGCTGCTGCCGTCCTGCGTTTCCACCCTTTTCGAGTGGAACGTACTGCGATATTGTGGCAAAGTAAGTTTCTCCATCTACCTCCTGCACGGATTCGTCATCTACGCCGATGCGATCAGCGGCCAACCAAGTTACTACGATCGACTGTTCTCTCGTTTTGGACTCACGTTGTTCGTAGCGACAGCTTCGTTCACCTGGTCGAGTATCCGTCCCAACTTGTAGCGCAGTACATTACTCGAGTGCTAGCTAAACGAGAGGCACTTGAATCATTTGGTCTAACTAACTCCATCGCCACGAAGTTATAGACAGGTGGTTCAGTGGAAAAAGCTTTGTACGCATGAAGTCACAACAGGCCTCTGCAAAAGTGGGCATTCTGGTGAAAAAGTTCCTCTGATTGGAAATAATCACCGGAAACGAACGTTTTTGACCAATTACATCGCTTATACCGTCTAAGTAGCAAACATTAGACATTGTTTTTCGAGAAAAAAACCTAGAAACAACACGATAAAAAGCAATACACAAAAAAGCGACACGATAAAAACCAACACGATAAAAAGCAATACACGAAAAAAGCGACACGATAAAAAGCAATACGATAAACCCTAACATGACTTTTCACGTTTTGAAAGAAACAGCAAATTTCATATCATGTTTTTTTACATAAACGAAACATGGCTACAATTGCAATCTCCAATGTCATTTTTGCAGGACGCCAAAAGAGCAATTTTCAGAATGAGTGATACTTCTATTCAACAAGTGCAAGACGAGAAAATGGAGCAACATCTGCAGGACGAGCAGGACGCGGCCCCGCGCCGCTCCCACCTGACGCCCCTGCTGTCCGAGCGACTGCATCTGTCCACGCCGCCGCCTTCGCTCTCCAGTAGGAAAAACTCGGCGCAGGACACCGAGAGGCCGTCGAAAAAGGCGCAGCCGGGCGATTCCAGGACCCTAATGTCATTTTCCAGAAAAAGCAGGACGCCAAGAGCAATTTTCGGCGACAATATTTCGGAGCAGGATAACATTCCGCAGGAAGACGAGACAATGGAGCAACATTTGGACGAAATGCTGCTATTTGGTGCAACGTCCAAAAGTGCAGGACCCTATTGTCAAAATCGGAAACGAGCTGCAGGAAGAGTTCAGGACGGTGTGGAGCTGTCCTCAATGGCACATTCGAGTCAAAAGAAGCCCAAAGTGCAGGATCATAGGATTTTTGCAGGACGCAGGATGCTGAAAAGAGTTGCTTCCAGTCAAATTATGTCGCCGTCCTGCCAATTGTCGCCAACTCCGCTGATGCCGCCGAAATTGCTCCAACACCGCACTTCCGAGCACAGGATCGATGTCACGAGTGCTAGTTCTGCTCTTTGGAACCTCTTCTGCCAACAATTTATTCAAGTAAACACCCGGACCTGAATGTCATCACTCCGGAGACATTGGCAGACGTTCTGAAAGGGGAATTTAAGGACACTTTAGCAGGTTTTGAGCTGCTGGACTGTCGGTTCCCCTTCGAGTTCCAAGGTGGGAGCTTGAGAGGTGCCAGCTCCCTGTGTGACCCGGACAAGATGGAGACAAAGTTGTTCGTGTCGGTAAGTGAGCAGTCGACACGGATGGCGTTGATTTTTTCTGCGAGTTCTCGGCGAACAGAGCTCCCAAAATGCTGCGTCATGTGCGCAATGTGGACCGTCGACTTCATGCGGACAGCTACCCGCAGTTGTATTACCCGGAGTTGTACCTTATTGAGGGTGGCTATAAGCACTGCTTCGAGGCACTACAGAGCGAGGTATGTGCACCAACTTGTCGCTATGTACGCATGGAGGACGTGAGTTTTGCGGAGGAGTGTCGCTCGGAGTTTGCGGCTTGGCGACGACGCTGGAAACCACACAAAACGGTTGCGAACTGTGCTGCAAAGTTGGAGACGGAGGCTAAAGAATTGGGGGTACGGTCAATCCGAAGTCGCCCAGACGTCTCGCAGGGCGTGCGCTCGCTTTTCGATAACTTGTAGAGGCCCGATGAAAGCGTGTAGCATCTCTGTGCCTGGCTCTTGAGCACACCCAGAGTTGCGATCAAGTGAAGTCAAAGGTGCATCGAAGAAATGTTTTTGCTATGCTTGACTTCACCGTACCGGAGGAACCCACTGCTGGCAAGTTCTGGTAAACTGTGCCATGGAGCAAATCTATACTTCTTACCCTCCCTGAATGTCATTTCTGCTGCATCGACTTGCTCTCACGTCTACGAGGGCCTCACAATGAACATCGAGTCCCTCGTAGCAACGTCAGAGCACCCAGTCAACTGTTTTTGCACTTTAACCCGCAAGAGTCTTGCCAAGACGTCCTGCTGCCTAATCCCACTGATTTAGTCTCAGAAATGTTTTCACCTGCGATTGACCGGACAGACGATCCACCCCATTGAAACAACAACGTCTCCAGTCAACGTTCCAACGCCAACTACCTGGCGCTATCTGACCCCACTCCACACACACGACACGCAACGAAGCGTCTCCGATCGTCTCCACTCCTGAATTCGCGTTGGACCGACCAAGTCGCAGCATGAACATCTCGGATCTCTTGTGTTCGCCAGTCGGAACAGACTTGGCCCCTTCCGTTGAGACCCGCAGCGTTGCCAGTTGCAAACCTCCCAAGCCCAAGAGAGTCCAAGCCAAGAAAGCTCAAGCCAAGAAACGACAGGCCAAGGTCGTCCCTGATGACCAGCGCAAACGTCCGTACCGCATGAGTGCGAAACAGAAGAAAAGCCGCCAAGACTTCGAGCTGCACGAGTCCCAAGTGCTCAACCTCACGCTCGACATCAACCAGTTGAAGCAGCAGCTGCAGCACCTGCTGGAGTGTCGAGACCTCCAGATCTCGTGTCTGCTGCAGAGCCGGCAGAGACTCGAGACTCAAGTACTGGGGACGGTGGACGTCATTCTGTTCGGAGGCAGTGCGAGACCCCGATCCGCTGACGAAGGCTGCAGCTTCTCGAGGATGTTCATGGGCCAGTCGGACGGAGCGGCACCGGCCAACGGCATCTACGAGTTCGGTCTCCAGCTGGACAAGCCCAACTTCAACCACCGGTCCTGCTCCATCGCCACGACTCAAGTGCTGTCGGTGGTCGAGGAAGACCCCGAAGTTGACAGTGAAGACGCGGCCGAAGTGCGGCGAATCTGCGGGGACCCTGGAGGGTGTTTGGTGGAGGCTGTGGGCGAGTTCACGGGCCGATTCACGCGCCAGATCGTCGTGTCCATGTTCCCTCACGTGCTCAGCGACGAGATGATGGTGGCTCGGATCATCGGCCTGAGCATTACCTGTCCCGCACGACTGCTGCTCTACTTCAATGCGTACAAAACCATCGTACGACAGGTAGCCCAGGCGGATGTTTTCTCGGCTCTGACCGCCTTGCAACAGGCCAAACCAAGAGAGTTCGCAGCCATCATGGGCACCCCTACGTTTCGTAGAGGGTGTGGTTGGACACTACGGATGAAGTGGAAGTCTAAACCTAATGAATGTTTGCCTTTTGTCTGTTCCAGAGTCGTCTCCCAACCAGATCTTGACTCGCATGAACGAGTCCGTTGCTAACTTACTTCCAAGCTTGCAGCTTTTCTACATGGACCTGGTGAAGATATTGTGTTCGTCTTCGGACGATGAAGGGAAGACACCACCAAGTTTTGTGGTTGCACATACGACCAGCGGCCAAGTGCTACAAGGCGAGAAGATACCAACCAAGACAACGCGATTCAAGTTTGTACCAGACAAAGAGCGGAAGCGACCGTATCGGATGAGTGCTACACAGCGACGACACCATCGCGAACATGAAGCGTATGAGTCTCACGTACGTTGGATATCAACGAATTGAAGCAGCAAATACGTTGTCTGATGGAGCGTCGAGACTTGTACATTTCGCGTCTACTTCTGCATCGGCAGCATGTTGAGAGTCACATGATCGAGATGACTTGGGACCTGTGGCCAGCTACAGTGAAAGCTACGGCTTGACACCGGCACTTACTTCTCGAATGGGATCATTCAGTTCGTCATGGAGCGAGGCCAACCAGCGTTCACGCACCGTTCGTTTATCGTCAAGCATGCTCGAATTCTGTCGATGTAGACGGTGACAACGTCTCTGGTGAATACGGTCGTGATGTCCGACAGGTCTGCGGTGCTCAAGGAGGTTGCGTGGTGGAAGTTTCGACAACTTTCACAGGTCGGATCATTCGGAAGACGCTGGTCACCATGTTCCCTTTAACACTCCGTGACGAAGAGCTGGCATCCCAGCTTGTTGGCTTGAATGTCACGTTCGAGGCGAGACTGCTCGATGCGGAGCTAAATCTAGTTCGGCAGGTGATGCAAGCGGACATTGTGGGCGCACTGAGCGCGTTAAAGATCGGTGGCACGAGTGATTTTGCTGTCCTTGCTGGCTTGACTAGTTCCTAGTCAAGTGAGCTTAGACTTTTAATGGAGTCAAGGTCGATGATAACTCATACTGGGAATACATCGATAGATGTCTATGGACAGCCCACATGACATTAATTTGACGGTACTGCGTAACCGTAACCTCGGTCAACATCCGGTGAACATTCGAACAGCTTGTAATTGCTAGGATTTAGCACTAAACTTTAGGTTTTAGTTTATATACAATGGGATTGTTTGGGAGATCAAGGAGGCCTCGAATTAGCAGGAGCTATGCTTCCTACCGGTACCCGCAAATACTTTGCATCAGAACTGTGAATTGAACCTGCCGCCAGCGTGATATCCATGAATCACGCGGGCGGCTGTCCTGCGGAAGTTTACATGAAGTTTGAAAAAAACCTGTGTATTCCCAGCCTAGTCGGAGACGCGTCTAGTTCATTCAGTGCTCCATTGCTCAAGCGCACCTACCTTGTCCAACACAAAAAGTGCGAGCTCGCACAGTAAGCGACATCCAGTCGAAGTAGCTTGATCGTTCAGAACAATGCATGCTAGGCTTTGAGTTGGCGGGTATTCTTTATCGTAGCACATGCCCCGCACAAACTGAGCCCTTGAGCACTTTCGGTCAGCTTCACCGATGCCTCGATAAAATAGAAACTTTCAGGCTTGAAAGTGAGTTAGCTGTGAATCTGTCCATGTTAGTCAAGTTGGCTGCTTTGAACGAGCTTCACTCTCGTCTGGGACCAGCATAATGGTTGGGAGACGGCTCTGGAACAGACAAAAGGCAAACATTCATTAGGTTTAGACTTCCACTTCATCCGTAGTGTCCAACCACACCCTCTACGAAACGTAGGGGTGCCCATGATGGCTGCGAACTCTCTTGGTTTGGCCTGTTGCAAGGCGGTCAGAGCCGAGAAAACATCCGCCTGGGCTACCTGTCGTACGATGGTTTTGTACGCATTGAAGTAGAGCAGCAGTCGTGCGGGACAGGTAATGCTCAGGCCGATGATCCGAGCCACCATCATCTCGTCGCTGAGCACGTGAGGGAACATGGACACGACGATCTGGCGCGTGAATCGGCCCGTGAACTCGCCCACAGCCTCCACCAAACACCCTCCAGGGTCCCCGCAGATTCGCCGCACTTCGGCCGCGTCTTCACTGTCAACTTCGGGGTCTTCCTCGACCACCGACAGCACTTGAGTCGTGGCGATGGAGCAGGACCGGTGGTTGAAGTTGGGCTTGTCCAGCTGGAGACCGAACTCGTAGATGCCGTTGGCCGGTGCCGCTCCGTCCGACTGGCCCATGAACATCCTCGAGAAGCTGCAGCCTTCGTCAGCGGATCGGGGTCTCGCACTGCCTCCGAACAGAATGACGTCCACCGTCCCCAGTACTTGAGTCTCGAGTCTCTGCCGGCTCTGCAGCAGACACGAGATCTGGAGGTCTCGACACTCCAGCAGGTGCTGCAGCTGCTGCTTCAACTGGTTGATGTCGAGCGTGAGGTTGAGCACTTGGGACTCGTGCAGCTCGAAGTCTTGGCGGCTTTTCTTCTGTTTCGCACTCATGCGGTACGGACGTTTGCGCTGGTCATCAGGGACGACCTTGGCCTGTCGTTTCTTGGCTTGAGCTTTCTTGGCTTGGACTCTCTTGGGCTTGGGAGGTTTGCAACTGGCAACGCTGCGGGTCTCAACGGAAGGGGCCAAGTCTGTTCCGACTGGCGAACACAAGAGATCCGAGATGTTCATGCTGCGACTTGGTCGGTCCAACGCGAATTCAGGAGTGGAGACGATCGGAGACGCTTCGTTGCGTGTCGTGTGTGTGGAGTGGGGTCAGATAGCGCCAGGTAGTTGGCGTTGGAACGTTGACTGGAGACGTTGTTGTTTCAATGGGGTGGATCGTCTGTCCGGTCAATCGCAGGTGAAAACATTTCTGAGACCAAATCAGTGGGATTAGGCAGCAGGACGAGATCAGTTGACTGGGAGCTGTGACGTTGAAGACCATGAGTCTTGATACGGGGAACTCGTCCCCAACACGTTCATAATCTCAACTTCGTGGTTCATCCGATTCAAAGCTAATCACACTGCTCAACTCAGCAGAAAAACAGACGAGTTGTGAGATGTGGCGAGTCAAACGTTGCAAAAACATTTTTGTAATGAAGAGCAAGCTGAAATGCTGAAAGTGCCATCAGACTTGCACACAAACATGAAGAAGCTTCTGGATGCTGTAGGTAGCAGTCGGATCGATGAAGTATGCGCGGGCGTCAGGCCCGTCCACTTACTTAGTCCCACTCACCCCAGTCCTCTCCGCGCTTGCTGGCATTCTCGTGCACCGCTGCGGTCGCTTCGGGGCCTTGGAATCACTAGCAGCGGTCACCTCTGGAGCCGCCAGATCATCGTCGTCGCCCCAGTCGAGGGAGTCGGCGTTCTCGTCGCCCTCCTCTAGCTTCACCTCTACCAAAGCGCTGGCCGGCTCCTTCAGCGACGAAGACGCAGCAGAAGAAGTCGACTCCTTTCTCTCATCCAGCTCGATCCAACTCTCTCCGTCACTAGACGAGGTCGCGTTGGGAGCAGCGCTGGCAGCAGGCAGTTTATCCTCCTCCTTAGACTCGTCATCCGGGAAGAACTTGTTCTCGTCGTCCTTGGCCTTCGGTGAGTCCACATCCCAGCCAATTTCTTCCTCGTCGTCGTTCAAAGCTGCAAAACAATAATCATCAGACATACTAACGCCACCTCGAATCATTTTCTTCACCGTACCATGCTCCAACAGATCCGCACCGCGCTGTTCCTGCGCCGCCAGCAGCGACGCCTTGTAAATGTAGTGGGCCCAAAACACCTCCGCCTCCACCACAGAGGGCACCAACTCCGTGAACTTGACTCCCACCGTCGGATAGTTTTCCAGCACGCTGCTCTGGATGTCCGTGAGTTCGTCTGTGGGCGTCATGAGCTTCCACTTGTCAAAGTCTCGACGTCCACGGGTGGCTCCGTGTACGTTTCCGAGTCCTCCTGCAGGGCCAAGAGTCTGAACCTCCGCGCACTGAGTTCACTCTCACTCAGCTCCTCGTCCTCGTAGACGGAATCTCCGGCCAATGTGCCCAGGAACTCGTCGGCCGAGTTCAGCAGCTTGGAGCCCATGGCCTCCAACGACCCCAAGCTGTTGCCAACGTTCAGAGACGTCAATTTGCTGCCTACGGAGCTGAGCGAGCCCTGTACGGACGAGAGCGAGCCCTGCATGGAGCTGCCTACTGAGTTAAGGGAGCTGGTCACGTCGAAGGAGAAGAGCGACTTCTTGAGACTTGTCAGCGGGTCGTCCAGCTCTTCGTCCTGCAAATTTAGGTCTTCATCCTGCACTTTTGGGTCTTTGTCCTGCACTGTTTGCTCTCCGTCCTGCGCTTTTTGGTCCTCGTCCTGCGTTTTGTGGTCTTCTTCGTCCTGGTCGAAGCTGAGACGCCCCTCCTGCAGACTCCTGGACAGCTCCGCCACGTCCTCCTGCACGATGGACTTGAAGTCCTGCAGGTCCGAGCTCAGCGTCGTCATGGCCTCCGCCGATTTGTCCTTGATGGCGTTCACCACCGAGTAGAAGCTGCTGAACGACATGGCGGCGACTCGGGGCGATACACTTTGTGTAAGTCTGAAAGAAGGATGGGTACCACATGTCCACCACACTAATTATGTATCGTACACTAACGTTACTTCAGCCGCGGGATATCCTTTTTTGATCCGTCAGTCTTTGATTTGCCACCTACCACGCAAGTCGCTTAGTATGGTGCTCACTATCCGCAAGCCTGCCCCGGAGTTCACGGCTGACGCTGTTGTGAACGGCGAGTTCAAGCGCGTGTCGCTGTCCGACTACAAGGGCAAGTACGTGGTGCTCTTCTTCTACCCCATGGACTTCACGTTCGTGTGCCCCACCGAGATCTGCGCCTTCAGCGACCGCGTGGAGGACTTCAAGAAGCTCAACACGGAGGTGCTGGCGTGCTCCATCGACTCCAAGTTCTCGCACTTGGCGTGGATTAACACGCCCCGCAAGAAGGGCGGCCTGGGCGAGATGAACATCCCCATCATCGCCGACGTCAAGAAGGACCTGTGCACGAAGTACGAGGTGCTCGTGCAGGACGGCGACGAGGAGGGCGTGGCCTTCCGCGGCCTCTTCATCATCGACACCGAGGGCATTTTGCGCCAAATCACCATCAATGACCTGCCCATCGGCCGCAACGTGGACGAGATTCTGCGTCTCCTCGAAGCCTTCCAGTTCCACGAGGAGCACGGCGACGTGTGCCCGGCAAACTGGAAGAAGGGCGGCAAGTCCATGGTGGCCGACCCCAAGGACTCGCTCAAGTACTTCGAGTCCGTCGACGAGCCCTCCAAGAAGCGCAAACTGGCCAAGTAGATGCAGCTTCACTGCTACCACTGAAACCCAATGTAGCCATCTGCCCTTCCATCCATAGCCATCCAAAAAAGCGCGCGAATGTATGATGTCACTCTTCTCGAAATACTGCCTTTTCCCGCGCTTTCCGTTTGACCTTCATTCTCGATTCCGCACGCGGGGAAACACTCCCAAGCGTCACCATGGCGCAGTATGGCGGCGGCAGCAGCGCCCGCAACCCCTACAGCCGCGGAGGAGGCTCCGCATGGGCGCGCAGCTCGCAAGGCGCACGCGCCAACGCCGCGCGAATGCGTCCAGGCCGCGGCATGACGGAGGCCAAGCAGTACGCGCTGTACAAGGGCGACGAGCTGGATCGCAAGTTTGGCTTCTATTTGCTGCCAGATCTGCTGGAACAGGAGGAAGAAGCGCGCAAGGAGCAACAGATGGACACGGGGAAGACGAGGACCACGCCAAGCTCGGCTGGCTGCTGAACCTACGCTCGTGTACCCTCCCCGACCCCGTGGAGGGCAAGAACGAGGTGAGCGGCCTGGAACTTTATTTCCTGGAGCAGGACGGCAAGGCCTTCAAGACCCGCATCATCTACCAGCCGTATTTCTACGTGCGGTCGGAGACCAACCGCTCGCAGGACGTGATCGCGTACTGTCTACGGAAGTTTGAAGGCCTCGTGGCCAGAGCGGAGCGCGTGTTCCGAGAAGATTTGGACATGGCTGACCACCTGAGCGGCAAGAAGGCGCTGTACGTGAAGCTGAGCTTCGCCACGACAATGGACTTGATGACGGTGAAGAGGGAGTTGGCGCCGATCGTGGCCAGGAACCAGGAGAGACTGCAGGCCAGACAGGCGTATGAACTGCAGGGACAGGCGAGAGAGCAGGTGACGGAAGACGATCTGATCTTTGGAAACGACGACGGCGTCAAAGGAGCGGGCACGGACGAGAGCGAGAGTGCGTTGTTGGAGCTGAGGGAGTACGACGTGCCGTACCCCATGCGAGTGGCGATCGATTTGGATATCCGTGTGGGCGCGTGGTACCACGTGGACTATGACCCGACTTCGCCCTATTCGCCGTCGGATGTGAAAAGGCAGACGGATATGGTGGATAAAGCGGAGCCGGTGGTGTGTGCATTCGATATCGAGTGTACCAAGTCTCCGCTGAAATTTCCGGATGCTCAGGTGGATCAGATTTACATGATTTCGTACATGATCGACAGACAGGGGTACCTCATTGTGAACCGCGAGTTCGTGTCGGAAGACATCCAGGACTTTGAGTACACGCCGAAGGAGGCGTATCCGGGACCCTTTATTGTGTTTAATGAGGAGAACGAGGAACAGCTACTGAAGCGCTTTTTCGAGCACATTCTGGACGAGAAGCCGCACATTTTTGTGACTTATAACGGTGACTTCTTCGATTGGCCGTTCATTGACGCTCGAGCTCAAATTCACGGCATCAATATGGCGCATGAGATCGGTGTATCTCTGGACGAGCGCAGCGGCGAGTACCGCGGTCGCTGTAGCGTCCACATGGACGCTTTCTGCTGGGTGAAACGTGACTCGTATTTACCGCAGGGTAGTCAGGGTTTGAAGGCAGTGACAAAGTATAAGTTGGGATACGATCCAGTCGAGGTGGACGCCGAAGATATGGTTGCTCTGGCCCGAGATGAGCCGCTAAAGATGGCGTCATACTCCGTCTCCGATGCTGTCGCGACATTCTACCTGTACGACAAGTATGTGCACTTGTTCGTGTTCTCTTTGTGTACGATTATTCCACTGGGATCTGAAGATGTGCTTCGAAAAGGCTCGGGTACACTTTGCGAGGCTTTGCTTATGGTTGAAGCTTTTGGAGGAAATATTATATGTCCAAACAAGCAAAGCTCCAATGGTGAAGAAAAATTCTACAAGGGACACCTCGTCGAGAACGAGACTTACGTCGGAGGCCACGTGGAGTGCTTGGAATCTGGCGTCTTTCGCGCCGACTTTTGTACGACTTCCAGTTGGTCCCAAGCGCTTTCCAACAACTAATCGACAACATCGATCGCGACCTTCGATTTTCCCTGGAGGTTGAGATGGATGTGTCACTTGATCGTGTCGCCAATTATGACGTAGTAAAAAAGACATCGTCGACCGTCTTATAGAACTTCGTGAGCGACCAAATCGGAAGGAGCAGCCGCTGATTTACCATTTGGATGTGGCCGCCATGTATCCGAATATTATTCTGACGAACCGTTTGCAGCCATGTGCAATTGTTAACGAGGCAGACTGCGCTGCTTGCACGTACAATACCGAGTGTGGTCGAGCAGCGATTAAGGAGAAAGATGCATCTTGCCAGCGTGAGATGGATTGGGTGTGGCGCGGTGATTTCTACCCTGCATCACGGCCAGAGTACTACTCCATTAAGACGCAGATTGAATACGAAAATTTCTCGGTGGACAAGCAAGCAGGTGCAGGCACGGCAGACCCCGGGAAGAAGGCTAACAGCGCCTCAGTCCCATTTGCGCAACTTCCCGCTGATAAGCAAGAGCTGCTGCTGAAGCAGCGATTCAAGTCGTACTGTTCTAGTGTGTACAAGAAGACCAAAGTGACTGAACAGCAAAAACGAGCTGCCACCGTTTGCATGCGCGAAAATCCATTTTATGTAAACACAGTGCGTGCTTTTCGCGATCGCCGATACGAGTACAAGGGGCTCACTAAAGTTTGGAAAAAGAAGGTGTCTCAAGCTGCAGACGCGAAGGATCTGCTGGCCAAGATTGACGCGCAAAACAAATGCCTTGTGTACGACTCGTTGCAGTTAGCACACAAGTGTATTCTGAACTCGTTCTATGGCTATGTCATGCGCAAAGGTGCTCGATGGCACTCAATGGAAATGGCTGGTATCGTGACGCACACAGGTTCCAACATCATTACTGGAGCCCGTGAGCTGGTAGAGCAAATTGGACGACCGCTAGAGCTGGATACGGATGGCATTTGGGCTATTCTTCCCAAATCATTTCCAGAAACCTTCTCATTTGAGCTCAAGGAGGGTGGTTCGAGGAGCATTTCGTATCCTTGCGTGATGCTAAACGCAGACGTGCATGCAAAGTTTACGAACCCACAGTATCATGAGTTGGATCCGGCCACGGGAAAGTATAACACGCACAAAGAGTGTTCAATTCTATTTGAAGTGGATGGGCCTTACAAGGCCATGGTGCTTCCTGCATCTACCGAAGAGGGAAAACTGCTCAAAAAGCGTTATGCTGTGTTCAACTTTGATAATTCCCTTGCCGAGTTGAAGGGGTTCGAGCTGAAGCGAAGAGGTGAACTACAACTTATTAAGGCGTTCCAGTCGCAAGTGTTCGAATGCTTCCTTGACGGTGATAGTTTGGAGGAGTGCTACGCTTCTGTGGCCAAATGTGCGAATCGTTGGCTTGATGTGATTGATACCCGAGGCAAGTCCATGGACGACGATGAGCTGATGACGCTCATTACGGAGAACAAGAGTATGTCTGGCAAGCTGGAAGAGTATGCAGGTCAGAAATCTACGTCTATTACAACAGCACGGCGGTTGGGCGAATTCCTTGGTGATGACATGATCAAGGACAAGGGTCTAACTTGTAAGATGATCATCGCTGCCCGTCCGTACGGTGAGAAGGTGACAGAGCGTGCGATTCCTACAGCTATCTTCGCTACGGAGGATGCTGTTAAGCGGCACTTTCTGAAAAAATGGCTAAAAGACCCGCACCTTCAGGACTTCGACATCCGGTCGCTTCTTGACTGGGACTACTACCGTACGCGTTTCTCGTCGACAGTGCAAAAGATTATTTCGCTCCCTGCTGCTTTCCAAAATGTGAGAAACCCAGTACCTCGTATTGAGTTGCCGGACTGGATGAGGAAGCAAGTTCGCGAAAAGAACGCCAAGCACCAGCAAGGTAACATGAAGCAGTTTTTCAAAACTGCAGCCAAGGGTGTCGACAATGGAGATTACGTTGCTCAATTGATTGATATGGAGGACTTGATGAAGGGAAAGCAACCGTCCCGACCTAAAAGCTGCAGCCGCGAAGGCGGGGACACAAGATAAGTGATGATAACGACACCAGCAGTAGTACAATCGAAGAAATCGACGATGATGATGTGGAAGACATGCCTGCAGCTAAGGTTAAGCTAGGCGAAGTGCCATTTACAGACTGGCTGAAGAATCGAAAGAAGAAGTGGAAATCCATGCTAGGCAAGCGCAGACGTGAGCGCGAAGAACGGATGCGCAGCTTGGGTGGAGCTGGTGGGTTTGGCATGGCCAATAACTCGCACGGTAGCGCGAAACGCTTTCAAAGCGGATCTACCAGATCACTTGCAGCTAAAGGAAACGGTGTTGGTATGGAAAACTTTGTTTTCGATGCAGGCAGCGCGCTGCAACGTGAATACTGGCAGATTGTGGAGATTCAGCAAGAGCAAGGTGGACTTTTTACCTGCTGGGTTCTTACTGCACATTCTCAGATGCTTCAGCGTATTACTCTAAAGATGCCGCGCGTGTTCTACATCACATGTGAAGAAGCGGACCAAGAGGATTTTTATCACAGCTACCTGGTGCTCGGCGTGTATCTCGGATCGTGCCGCACTACTCGTCCAAGCCCCAGTCTGTGCTGGAGATAATGCTGAGCGAACGACAGTACCAGCAGTACCAGAAGGAGATTAACCAGATTCTTGGAGATCCTCATGTAAAGGGCGTGCATGAACTACAAGTGTCTGCTTTGACGCGAGCTGTTTGTGCACTTGGTTGTGTGGCAAAGGTTGTTAACCCACACCTCTTCTCGAGTACCAATCAAGAATACGAGCTTAGTGATCTACAATTCCAGTCCACGGCGCAGGCTTCTTATCTCATGGAACCCCAGCGCTCGCTAATGGTCAATGGAGGAGCATCTGCGCCGGCAAACTCACTGATGCGCCGGGTTCTGCTCTACTTTGCGCAACAAAAGAAGCGCGCCATTCTGGGTCTGGTTGTGTTAAAAGAGGGAGATGACGAAGTTAGTGCTGACAACCTAGGAAACGCTATAAGCGAGGGCGATGCTAACGTTTGGTACGTGGACCCATTCTCCAACGTCAAATCTCGAGGATCAGATTTGAAGCAGTTCTTTGAACAACTGCTCCAAGAATCTCAAGAGGAAGGTGGAAGTGCCCCAATTCAGAGCTGTTCATTCAAGACGCACGTCGTGAAAACTGCACATGAGGCTTTCTCAGGTGTGAATGCTACTCTTGCGCGTCTGGCTTCGAACAAACAGCTAGCGCCCAAGCCGACGATCGTGGTTGCACAAACTTGCATTCCATCCAGCAAGCGACTCCGCGAGAAAATGCAAGGCCTTCATAGTTTCCCCATCGCAATGCTGCCGTGGAACGAAGAAGACACACTATTCCCGGCTCTGACGTGGCGCAAGCTCATGGGAGAAAAGATGCTAACGCGGTGTTTTGAAATGATGCAGTACTATTCGGATGTACTCGACTGTGCGCGGTATGCACACTTGCCCGTAGGCAACTTTACGGGAGACCACTCCATTGCTATTCTGGACACGCTCTACTCGCGTATCTTGACCAAGCACAAACATCTCTGGTGGCACTCGCCAACGTCGCTGCCTGATCTCGGTGGAAAGGAGCAAGAACAGCAGTTCCAGCAGCTCTTCAGCCAGTCGCTACTAGGATCGGCCCAGCAACCCGCCCCAAAGAAGGGTGAAATGGTCTCACAGCACCGGGTAGACACATCGGTCGTGGTGTGTGAGAAGGGATCTTTTATCGATGTGTGCGTCGAACTCGAGCTAGATGGTCTCGCCGTCAATGCGATTCTTGTGGCAGCACAAATCCACAACATCGAAGGTCTGGGAGTAGCGCATCAGATGGAGATCGACTTCGACGCCGACGATGAAGGTGAGAATTCTACCAAAACTGACAGTTCTGGTGCTGCAGTAGCAGAAGGCGACGCAGAGGAGAGCTGCCATGAAGCGTTCCGGCTGCTACGTGTGATGGTGACTACCCTCTTCAAGGACTTCCTAGCCAGCCGCAACAAGTTCGCTGATCATGTGTTGCAGCAGTTCTATCGGTGGTTGTGCTCCCCCAACTCGCTGAGCTACGATCCAGCACTGCATGCAATGGTAAAGCGACTAATGGAGAAACTGTTTTTGCAGCTTCTTGCAGAGTTCCGGCGTCTGGGATCCCAGATCGTATACGCCGACTTTAGCAAGATCATCGTATGTACCAGGAAGAAATCGGTGCGTGACGCGCAGACGTATCTCAACTTCATCCTGCAGACCGTGCTATCCAACGAACTTTTCCAGGTACTGAATTTCACCCCGAAAAAGTACTTTTCGAATCTATTCTTCATGGATGCGGAGAACTACGGCTGCATTTTACTCAAAAACGTGGTGTCCGAGGACGCGCAACGAGAGGAAGTGATCCCGACTCGGAAGAACTTGATGAGAAGAAGTCTCTTGAGATTGTGTCCCACTGGAATATTGCAAACTATTTGCCACGTGGGGTTGATGAGTACTTCCTGATCCTAGTGGGCCAATTCATCCGTCGACGAGCCGAGTTCCAGCTTCGCGAGCTTCGGAAGGGTGGAGACGTCAGGCACGATCTTGCGGACGACCAAGATGAACAACCATTTGATGAAGACGAGATGCAGTTCAGCCCGCTTGCAAAGTACTCGCAACGACTGGTTTCGTCGTACTTTGCGGACAAGCTGCTGCGTCTCGTTCCCGAGATTCTGACGTACAACATGAACCGGGACAGCTTCCCGATCTTTGCCGGATCGCATCTGGCAATGGAGTCTCCCGCGTTGGAGCTTGTCAAGTCAGTGAGCGCAGTCTTCCTGCTGGAACCGAGTGTCGAGACGCAGGTGGGCAAGATGCGGCGCACGTTGCTCAAACTCTTGCGTACAAGTGAGTTTGGCGACGAGGCGCAGTTCCGGAACCCGTCACTGTCGTTCACCGTGCAGGACGTCATTTGTCTATTCTGCAACTTGTGTCGGTCTGTCGATCTGTGTCGCGACCCGCAGCTTTTCAAGGAAGCGCGTCACGCTCCGATGATGAAGAAGAGGACCAAGAGAATGCCGAGGAGGCCGAGAGTTCATCTGCGTGGCACTGCCCACGATGCTTTGCGCTGTACGACAAGACTGCGTTTGAGATGCGGCTTGTGGAAATGGTTCAGGCGCAGTCTGTGGCGTACCAGCTGCAGGACTTGTACTGCCGCAAGTGTCACCTGCCTGCTGAGCACAAGATGCGGGACTACTGTCCGTGTTCAGGCACGTACGCGTTGATGCCAGGAGTGCGCGAATCTCTTCTCGAGACACTTCGCTTACTGAAGCGCATCGCCCAGCAGCACAACTTCGAGTGGCTCCTAGAAACTGTTCAGCGGCTGGAACGGGAGGCAGCTCAGCCGCTGCTCATGTAAGGAATGCCAGGTATTGATGCAAATGCACGTCAATATTATGAACCATTGATCTCTACATGTTTGTGGTACAAGTCTAATCGCAGCCAAGCCAGGATTCGTGTTCAGCATTGCAGCGATCACCCACGCCCAGTTGAATTTGCTGACGTCGCATCTCGATCACAAACGGATCTGACATACAAAAGACAGCCATGAACCTCGCGTTGTAGCACATGGCCTCTTCCACCCCTGGTAGATGGCATTTGCGATACAAAACCCCATCGCACAGAGCGATCGTGTCTGGGGATGGAAAACCAGGTCCAGGATTCGTGTCTTCCTTCCTGCAAACGGTCGAAGAGAACTTCTTGACGACAGCTTTCGTCTCGTTTGAGGCCGCAATGGTGGACGGCAGACACGAAGCAGGCGGAATTCCCCAGAACGGATGACCCGCACAAAAGGGGTCCTGCAGATTACAGTCACCAAGAAACCCATTGCAGCACCAAGCGCCTCGATCATTTACCGAGAACGCTTTGAGTTTCTGCACTGACGTCAGATCGGGAAGCGTGTCGATCCTTGGCACGTAACTCATGACGAATCTTTCAAGACTGTGGAGGGAGTTAAATGACGGGAGCTCGACAAGCGAGGTGAATAGTGCCAAGGTCAGAGCTTTGAGGTTTCGGAGGCCGTCAAACGATGGGATCTCTCGCAGACGACTGTGCATCCCCATGTGGATAAATGTGAGGGACTTCATGTTGTCGAACATACCGTCCGGAAGCTCCAGCAAGGAGCTTTGAATTGTCCCCTCTACATACCTGACATCGTGAAAGAATGAACAGTTAGCAGGAACAAGGGAGTTTCCCATGTACAGATTGACGTACAGATATTCGAGGTTCACATAGTCCTTGATCCAAGCAGGCAGGCTCTCCGTGTGTGTGTAGACTAAGGATCTACACATAGTTTTGTGTTAGAATCCACAGCGTAGGTACAAGACAAAAAATGGTGATGTCTTACAAATGCCTCATTTGACGACAGCGTTGCAGTTCATCAGGCAAGTCAGGAAAATATCGATTCGTAAGCTGGATAGTTCTCAGATCTCCCGTCGACGCAAGTTGTACAACCTTAGCGGTGACATTTTCAGGTTGCAGCCAGCTATCGAACGATTTTGGCGCTAAATCTCCATCGATCAGAGCCAGACACGGACATTGTGTGAGTGATCCATGCTCTACAATTGTCCACCGATGCGCCTTGACAGCGCATTCAGGATGTGGTAGACACACAGTCGCTGACGTCGACACACTCTTGTGTACAAGAATGACCAAAGTAATCGCGAAAACAACCAACAAGGCAGCAGAAACGAAATGACGTTTGGGGTAAAGTCGACCGGGTCTTCTGCTTGGGTCTCGGATAAGGTCAGCTACGCAACCTAGTCGGTAAGAGAAGACGAGATGAACGCCGACGCGTAAGCAGAAGTCCCCGAACGAGAAGATTTGTAGCGATTTCAAGGCTGCGTAGATAATTCCAGTCTGAACGGGGTCTGCGATCACACTTGCGTTCCTCTCAAACGATCCAATAGGGAAAACGCTCAGGTTGATCGCAATTTTCCCGTGATCAAGACTAAAGGAGGCAAGACAATAGATGACCATCAGCATCGGGTACACGACGACAACGAAAAGTCGAGCCTACAGAACGCACACGAAGTTAGCGTATTATCGCGTCCATGCATCGAAAATCGTAAACGTACACGGTGTCGACGACAACTTCAGTCAACCCGGTAAGGTCGTCGGGTAGAAACATCAAAACTGCACACGAAAGCGCATTTATCACTATGATAACTGTGAATGTCGTGACAAGTGCTAAAGGTGATCCTGCTTCGAGAATTAGGTACAGGATCATTGATTCCACAGCCAGATCTGCAAATTTGATCCCGATTCTCTGCACAAGCAGCCAAACGATCAGTTTAGTATTCCGTAAAAAGAAAAGCAACATCTTCATCTGCACGTTGCGTACTTACCGCGATTTTTACATAATACGCTTCATCGTTCTCGAGTAGTAGGACTGTTAGGTTCAGAAGTGTAGCTGCTTTGCTTCTCCGTCGACCGACTGGCGCTGCCATAATACCTTCGCGCAGATTTGTTTTCATCCATTCTAGTCGGCATGGACGCGCAGCTTTCCTGACTCGGTTTTGCCGTCTGAGTAGCTTGAAGATAATCGAGGAGTAAGCGACCGCTACCAGTGAGAGTCCGCATACTGAAAATCCATTCATAACTAGTGAAGGATCCACCATGAGCCAGAAGGACCCATTGTCGAAAGTTTCCGTCTTCATGACCCAATTCACAGTATCATTCGGCTTGACTGTCAAGAGAATGAGCCACACCGACCAGCTAAAACAAGTGAAGGCCATAAATCCCACAAGAACTTTCATCCCCACAGCTACCCAACTTGAAAAATCCTTGGAGGTGACCCGACTTCGAGATCGCCGTTGTGGTCCAGTACCTCTTTCTCCTCGAAGCCCAGTCGCAGTTGGTTCTGGATACACTTTTCTCCTCGAGCTGAGCGTTTTTCGTATTGCAGGATTGGTGTTTGGTCCAGACACTGGCAACACCGAGAAACTCACCATCCTCGCAGCATTTTGGGGCGGACCCGGTCTTTTATCACGATCTTCTGCGGCGAGAGTCGCTGCAGGAGATTCAACATTCAGTAATTCTAGGTCACCTCGCAGCTCGGGTTTACCCGTCATCGCTATGAATAGGCCCCCAAATGAAGTGCTACGCATTTCCCAACATAGGCATCTGATTTTAGATCTTGCAACAAGCATTCCATCCGGTGTTTTTTGGGCAAGTAGACTTGCATCATTCTCGTTGCATTAAATATGGTTTCACCGCCTCTATCGTCATGACTCAGTTTGCACCGCTCACGGTTTACTCTCCTTTTCAGGTTGGCCATTGGTAGTTTTCTCCGGTACTTTAGTTTCCAACGCAGTGCTCTCCAACTTCCTCTTTTCACCAGGCGTAGCAGATGTCTTCGGTTGTTCAGTGGAGGGCAAAGCCACCACAGGCTTTGCGTCGACAGTTTTGCCAGCCACAGTCGTAGACGTAGTTGCTGCTGGTTTAATCGCTACGGTCTTCGCAGTCGTCCCCGAAGATAACGTTACGGATGGTTTTGCCACCACTCCCACTTGCTTCGAAGTGGCAGGTGAAGGCAATCCAGCGGCTGATGTGGACACGGTTTTGACAGCAGCGCCAGAAGCAGCACTTGGTTGCAGTGGTTGCACGGCTGATGTTGCTGCTGCAGTTCTTGCGGCTAGAGCCCAACTAGCCTGCATCGGTGCACTCATTGCCCCTACTGGATTAGACACGGCACTTTTTCCAGCCATACTCGCTAAATGTCCGGCCTTCACTGCCGCTGCTGCGGAAGACACAGCCGCTTGCATTTTTGCTGTGTTTGCCATCATCGCACTCATGGCTGCAGCCACTGCTGCGGCCGTTGAGCCAGGAGCGAATTTCATCTGAAGCGCTGATGGCGACGTCAATCGATTCGAGACGCCCTGTTGAGGTACATGCGTCTGGGGCTCCTTCGGACGTCGTGGTTTCACCACCTTCTCGACACGTTTCTCGCAGGAGTCATGCAGTACAATCTCACGTCCACCCACCACCATTTGCTGCGTCTTGGGTCGGCGTTTGCGGCGTTTCTTTAGGGGCTCGATGATTAAACTGGCACCTGGTGTGGCCACAGCAGTCGAACGAGTTCCATTCGTCATTGCAGAATGAAGTCCAGGTCTTGCACTTGTAGTTGCACTGCTTGCAGCACCAGGTGCGCTAACAGTGCGCTGCAAACTTGCCGTTGTCGTAGCTGTCGTAGCTGGTTGTGTGCCGGTAGTTGATCGGGCAAGTGTAGTAGGTTTCGCCCCTAGCGATGCAAACGCCATCGGCAGATGCGAGACATGCAACGGGTTGGCCCCCTGCGGGAATGCAACCGGCCGCATGAAGCCGATAGGAATGCCGGCAGCCATTATCCTGTTAGCAGTGATGACAGGTCCGGCCGATGCGGCGGTAGCGGGTTTTATAGCGCTGTATGGAGCACGCGGCAGTTCCTTTTCTAGGACACGATATGTCGCCAAGCGAAGTTTGCCATGCGAATGGGGCAGCTTCTCCGCTATTGCTTTGCCCTTGTCCATATCGTTCAAGCGAACAACGAAACGACGGCCCGAGTTGTCCACATCCAAGTTTCCACACGCGTTGCCGAACACCACGTTATCTTCAACAATGACGTTGCCAGCGTGATAGAGCAGCCGCAAACCAAAACGCGCATTCCGCTGGATCTTGTTTCGCCGCAGGATTGCGTGGCCACCGAGGACAGTAATGCCGGAGTGGCCGTTGCCCTCGACGGTGTTGAGCGACATCACCAATGAACCGCGCATAAGCAGAACCCCGAACTTCCAGCACCTCGAATTCGACAATTTTGAAGCACCAACAACGTGTCTGCTGCGGGGGTAGTAGCCCTCGACGCTGCCGGCGCTGTGGATGCGACTGGGGCAACAGTTGGTGTTGTAGCACCCGGCATTGTGGAGCTTGGTGTAGCAGCAAGGGGTTTCAACGCCATTGTCACAAAAGCATTCACTGCACTGGTAGTCATTGGCGGAGAAGCAGTCGGAGTAGCAGTTGAACTGGCTGCGGCTGCTGCCACTAGCGTGGCAACCCGGGGTGTCATTGTTGCTGGGGGTGTAATCTGCGATGTCGTCTTCACAGGAATCGCCACTCGCGCAATCGCTGGAGTGGTGGTTCGCGGAATTGCAACTGCTGGTGCTGCTACTCCTGGCGTAGTGCCAGCTTCCGGTGCAGCAACCGGTTTGAATGTCGCTACTGCCGTAGTAGAAGCTTTTACTGAAGCAGTCGATGCTGTGGCAGACGTCGGTGTCGAGGTTCCTGCTGCTGCAACTAGGGACACTGAGGGCTTCGAGCTTGAAGTGGATTTAGTGTCTGCACTACCCCCAGTATCGCGTTTCCTCTTTTTCTTCTTCTTTTCACCACGACCCCACACGCAAATGCACGCGTTACCCAGACCATTCCCGTCAAACTCGCAATACTCTACGCGCAGATCTCCGTCCCCCACCACACTTAACAAGTGCTGCCAGTTAGCCAGCTTCTCGTTTCGTTTCCGTAATGCGCGCCTGCTTTCCTTCACCATGGGTACCGCTTCCTTGGCATCTGAACTGAGCGTTATTTCACGTGCAGGTTCGTCGGGAACACTGCTTGATCGAGTGAAATGAAAGCCGCAAATCACACCACCACGAGCACTCCACCGAAGCTGCGCGCGACAGGAGTGCATCTGCAGCTCTACATGAGAATCAGGGGCGGCTAGCAACCTCAATGACTTTGAGATTTCAAGGGGTTCCTCAAGCTGGTACACACCAGGACCGAAAAGTACCGTGTCACCTGGTGCCACAGTCGCCAGAACGACCGCCAAAGACACTGGCGATCCTAGCTCGAAGTCGGTCGCAGACACCTTCTTGAACAACGAAAGATGCTGCGCTGCAGTATGCCAGCTACGACAGACCATTTGCACGCGATAGCGTTCGGGGTAGGGGTTAGCATCGACATCACGCGATGTAGTGCCGGCGGTGGTAAGCCTTCGAATCCTCGTTTCCGCGCACTTTTAAGCTGCTGATTGGCAAGCCAAACAGGGGGCATTCCCAAGTAGCTTCGCGTGTATCCACATTGAAGTAGTATGGCCGGCCAGTGTTGGCACATTTCATGAGAGACCACGCTGCACCGGTAAGAAGACGCTTTCGCCTCTCAAAAGCACGTGAGCGCGCTCACGACGGTACAATTCCGTGTAATGCTCCGTCATTTGCTCATTGTTAGTGTCATCCTGGCCATCGCCATCCAGCTGACCTACAACCAGCTCGCCTTCAGCAATTAGCCGAGCTTCTTCTTCTCGCTTTTCTTCCTCTGTTCGCTCGATATCTTCCAGCAGAGTCGTCGAAGTTGGATTTGAGTCGACACCAGCAAGTGCTTCTGCCTGCTGAGCTGGAGTGTACGCGTATAGAGGATCCACGTCTTCACGAAAATGTAGCGCATATCTGTCAACAGGGTTCAATGAGTCTTCGAAGCCTTGTAGCGATGATACTGAAGCCTTCCAGGCCTGCAGCTTTTGCTCTTCGGCAGCATCACGTGCTTTCTCGCGGATTTTCTCTCCGTGTTTTTCGTTGTGATCGTGATGTGGTTCCGAGAGTTTCGGCCGCTTTGAGTTTTTCTTTGAATCCTTAAGCCGCGTCGCTGTCGTTTCCGAGTCGGTTTGGCGGAGTGATAATCGTCGCCCACGCTTTCGTCGTGCTCTGACCCGTTAGGCGTCGATACGTCACGCCTTATCCTTCGGTTGACAGGCATCTCCACTTCGTCAGCTGTATCATCGTCTACGATATCGTCATCGTCATCATCACCTCTCTCACCCGTGCTGCCCGATACTGAGGAAGGCGTCGACGGTCTGGAGGTGTCACCACTGTGGGCTACTCGAGATTTTGCACTGGGAGACGCCACATTGCTACTTCCAGCGCCAGCATCTTCATCAAACTCGTGCTGCTCTTGCAAATATTCTGCTCTAGCACCCTTCATCGCAACCACATCATCTTCATCTTCAAGCTGGGCCATAGTGTTTTCCACAGTGTCCAACGAGACTTCGTTGTCATCGTCCATATCTTCATCAGTGCCTTCATCTTCCTCTTCAGACTCGGACTCGATTTCCTCAGGTTCTACGGCAGCACTTCCCAGCATAAGTTCCCGCAAACTGGCTTTGGAGAAGAAGTCGGTAGTAAACTGCCCCTCCGACATCACGAGGAAATCCAAATGCCGTTTCTGTTGTGCCTTGCGAAGAATGTTCTCCTCCACTGTGTGCTCGCTCACAAGACGGTAGATGTGAACATCACGCGTTTGACCGATGCGATGAGCACGGTCCTGAGCTTGGGCATCCATAGCAGGGTTCCAGTCTGAGTCGTAAAAATCACAGCATCTGCACCTGTAAGGTTGATGCCCAGGCCACCACTTCTCGTGCTCAGAATGAAGCAGAATATTTTTCGTCGCGGTTAAAACGCTCCATGAGCATCTGCCGCTTGTCTACTTTAGTCGCTCCATCCAAGCGGAAGTATGTGTGCCCATGCAAATTTAAAAACACTTCAAGGATATTGAGCATCGAACTCATCTGCGTGAAAATGAGGCACCGGTGACCGCCGCGTTTCAAGGTGCGCAAAAGCACTGCCAGTTGCTGAAGTTTGCCACAATCAAACTGCACCAGCGCCTTGTCCGGGAAAAATAACTGCGTGCGCTTGAAAGTGTTGTGGTACGGTGCCATAATGCGATGCGCAACAGGCTGCGCAATATTTTCTTCAAGCTCCTCAGACTGCGTTTTACGTGACAGCACAAAGTTGTCATCGTAGGCGAAGCCACCACCTCCGTAGATAAGACGAGCGGGTCTAGCTCTAGCTTTCGGCACGTAGCAAACTGACTTGTTCACCACAGCTTGTAACGACGCCAGTCTCTCCTCGGGGTCTCGTACCATCTCCTGCAGGGCCTCTGTAGGTTCACGTGCATCAAGAAACGGTCTAGCGCGATGCATATGAACCTCCATCGCTGGGGAAATGAAGATCGGCACTGTGCAAGCTCGGATAAGACTATTTCCGAACACAGGCTCATCCAGGTACAACCCCACGTTAATTTTTTGAAGTTGTGAAACACTTTCTCGTTTGTGTTCCCAGTACTCCCGCCGGTTTGCTGCGAGTTTCATGATTCGTCGGAAAATATCTTTTTTCCCTTCATACGCGGTCGGCACTGTTGCAACAGTATGACTTGGCAGCGGTGCGCTCACGTCGTAGAAGAAAAGGTCTCTCCTTCGTTTTGAAGTAAACTTTTCGATGCGTCCTAACTCCAAACCTGGCAAATTGCAGCCATTCCAGAGTGCCACACGCGGACGCTCATTGACAATTTCATCGACTAAATATCCACAGCGCGAGGGAGCATGTACGTGAATACTTGGCATATCCAGTGGAGACGAAATAGGACGCGGCTCAAACAAATCCGGGTGGTTGCACACCTTTCGTAACTGCATGAGGACGTTCATCATGCTCATAAAGTTAGCACCCCGGCCCTTGCCACGGCCAAACATGGCGCGCCGGGTAGTGCTACGTGATATGAAGTCTTCATAAAGAAATCGTTGCCGCTTCGACAGTTGACAAGAAATAACATGCTCGAACTTGCCTGGCAATTGCTTAGCAACATCCTTCTTCAACCGACGCAGAACAAACGGACGAATAATACCATGCAGCTGTGTCACGAGATCTTTACCACCTTCCACTCCATTGTCTCCTCCCTGTGTCGGGTTACTTCCATTCTCCACCATCAGTGCAAGAGGATTCTGGAACCAGTAGCTAAACTCCTTGCGCGACGCAAACACATGCGGCATCAAAAGTGCATGAGAGCCCAGAGCTCTAGCAAATTATTTTGCAGCGGGGTACCCGTGAGCAGAAGCCGGCGCTGAGAGCTAAAAGTTAGCAGCGTTTGCCATCGTAAGCTCTTCCAGTTCTTGATATTGTGCGCTTCGTCCAAAATTAAATAATACCACTTCTTGCGTTTGAAGCAGTGTGCATCCTGCACCACGAGTTGGTAGCTGGTGATGCACACCTGAAACGCGTTCTGCTTTGACCATCCTTGCCGTAATTCTTTACGCCGCTTAGCTGATCCAAAATACGTTAATACCTTAAAGGCGGGACACCACCGCTTGAACTCCATTTCCCAGTTCACAAGGCAGCTTGTGGGTACCACGATAAGATGAGGCCCCCAGAGCCCCTGCGCACACGCTAAATGTGCCAGAAGAGAAATCGTCTGAATAGTCTTACCAAGACCCATCTCGTCTGCAAGAATGCCGTTGATACGGCGCTCGCACATACTGATGAGCCAATTCACACCTGCTTCCTGATACTCTCGCAGATCCAGTCGTGATGTTAACAAGTACGGCCGCTTGTAGCCGCTCTTTTTGCTGGCACAGAGTCCATCACAGTCATATCAGAGCTCTGCGACTCGCCGTTTTTCTTGTTGTCTTCACCTTCGTAGGGCTCCTCTCTATTTACTGCACCAGTATCGTCCCCATCTGATTCATCGTCGTGGTTACTTAACTCCTCCGACTCCGCATACCGCGCACGCAGCTCCTCAATCGACATCTCGCTCTCCTCTTGCAGCATCCTCAGCTCTTCTTTCTTTCTCGACGGCGACACCTCCCCTTCTCTTTGTTCCTCCTCTTCAATCGTCGTCTCATCCTCTGCTTCCTCTTCTTCTTCACGTCTCGTCGGCACAAAATCAAAATCTCCGTCTCCATCAACTTCCTCCTCCACATTTTCCTCCTCCTCAGCCTGCGCATACCGCGCGCGCAGTTCTTCAATACTCAGCTCGTTCTCCTCCTGCAGCGCCGCCACCTCCGCCGCAGCTTGTCGTCTCGACACCGGTCCGCTCCTTCTCTCCTCCGCTTCAATGGTCGTCTCATCGTCCTCCTCCTCTTCCGTCATCTCAAAGTCTCCATCCTCGTCCTCCTCTTGTCTCGGTTCCTCTTCAATAGCCCCTCCTTCCTCTTCAATAACCTCCTCCTTCTCTCCTTCCGCCTCCTGAAAGCTGGCCGCCAGCGCCGTCGCGTACTTCTCCGTCTGCGCCACCAGCTGCGTCAGGTGCTTCTGCATGTGTCTCTGCCTCAGCTCGTCCGCCTGCAGCTTCACCTTGAACGCGATGATCTTGTCGATCTTGCTCCAGAACTTCTTGACGTCTCTTCCCACCCGCGCGGCTGCTCGACGCCGCGCCAGCTCCGCGCTCTTCAGCTGCCGGGCCGCACGCGCCTCCTGGCGGTCCAGGTGCGACACGAGCGCCTGGCTCAACATTTTGGCGTTGCGCACGCGCCACTTGCGCTCCTGGCTGAAGTCGGCGGCCATCCACTCCATCTCCTGCAGCAGGAAGTCGCGGTGGACGCGGTTCTCGCCTAAGTGCGGCTCTGCCTCCTTCGACATGTTTCTGCCGAGCGTCAGCGCCTCCAGCTGCGCCTCCAGACGCGCTTTCCGCGCCAAAAGCGCGTCCTGCAGCTCGTCGCGCTCGTTCTCGCGCTCGTTCTGCGAGTCTTGGGCCGATGGAGACGCGGAGGCCGGCGGCGGCGTCTGGGAGGGGCGGACGCGACAGGTTGCGAGGCGTCTGCGGGGCGGGAGGATGCGCGGCGCCGCGCTTGCTTGAGTCGCGCGTTCGCCATGACGCCGGATCGACGCGTGCGGAATTGGAAGGCGATGGCCCAGGAAACTCGAGACTCGGGTGGACCACGTTAAAAGCGGGTGGACCACGCGAGAAACCCCATAGATATGGATACTTCGGTTAAGTATCCATACGTAACTTAGTGAAGGAGATGCGAGGTCCCACTGGAAAACTTTTCGATTGATGAGTTCTCGGCTGGTACCGGTATCCGTAACTTTGCCCAAGTGGGTGATTTACTGACGACTGGATTTCCCCGGGGATAATTACCCGGAAGAGGACCCGCCAGCTGTAATTTCCCTTTCCTCGTACACATCATCATGGGGTACACTAACGCGATTCTTATTCAGTGAGATCTTACAGAAACAACTTCAACTCGTTCATGGGAACGAGTTGAATCTAGGAGTGGTAGGGAGGGTGCTTGAACTGTTACTTGAGTTGCCGAGGGGGAAACTTGAAAGTAAGTGGCTCTGAGCGTTGTGTTTGATTCCTTGCGGCCTCGCCGGAACTATACCGGTAGACTGCACCCCGATTTGCTGCTCCTGATGATTGTGCGTTTGGACTGAACTCCTCCAGCGAGGAAACCAATATTCCTGCCGCATGCTTCACGACTCACAATTTCCTCGTACACATCGTCGTAGGGTACACTAACGCGAATCATTAATCAGTGAGATCTTCCAGAAACAACTTCAACTCGTTCATGGGAACGAGTTGAATCCCCACCGAAGGAGTTGAATCTGTAAGCTCTCACTGGAGACGATTCATGCGCTTTTACGATCTTTTCTGCGAGTCCCGCGATAGACTCCTAGGACAGTCTGGTGTATTGCTTGAACGTGTCGGACGCCCACCGACCGTGAAACTGGATAGTGTGCGCATCGACGCCGGCACGGTACATGTGTGTTGCGCCACCGGCACGCAAGGAGTGTGCGCTGAATTCTGCTGGGTTGTAGCCTAGACTGGAAGCAGCTTTCCGACTGGAGCATGCCAGGGTCGTCACCGAGACGCAGTCTGGTTTGCCTCTCTTGTTGACAAACACGCCTACCGGGATCGTTAGCGGTAGTGTACGCCGCGCTTGGAGTAGACATATTGCACCGAAGACCGGACACAGGAGGCGATGCCCCGCCCGGTTCAGCATCCGTTGTGCTGGTGCACCGCTCTGGTTTGGCTTGAATCACATCAACCGGATGTGCACGGACGCATCTTTATGGGAGCTGTTTGTTGCTGAACCAGAGCTGTCTAGCACTGCGACGTCCGCTGCCTTGAGCGCAAACCATTCAAACTTATTTCCCTTGGACGCAATTTCCGAGCGCCGAAGGAGGGAGAAGAATGACAGGCACAACACCCCCAGAGAGGTCGGAAGGTGCCGACATGTCGAGAGAACTATTAGAACCATTCAAGCAAACCGCAGCGACACCGGGGCCTTGGAGCGAACGGGACCGTCGAGACGGGAGACGATGCAAATTTTGGATGTCCGCTAGGAAAGCTGAGGGACGCCGCCTGGAAGAAATGCCGAATACCATGGAGGGTGGCCGCGATGGTAGCGTCACGAATTGGTCGGCCCAAGCCGAAACCGTGCTGAATTCCGTGAAGGATGGAATCGTGATAAACCGAACCTTGGTTTCTGATGCGTAACCAAGAAACGTGGGCTGCCCGCCGCGCTGGGATGTCCATGCATGCCACGCTCTCAAAGATCCACGGTACTTGCCGTACGTCGATGCTGCGACAGAATAGAGTACGTCAAGTTGCTTCCAGACTCGAAACATCTCCGACCGAAAGGACCTGCGTCCCACCACAGATTAGTTAATCATATAAGGTGGTCAGTGAAGGTGTAGTGTACGAGCGAGAGCCAGCGTCTGCGATCCGGCTGTCCATGCCGGCCACATGGGTAGCTGAGAAACGAAGGCCGAATTGCAGTTTCCAATGGCTGAGTAAACGAATTACGGTCTGCGCACGGCGGTTCCGCGACGTCATTTTGGTCATCCATGCTACTGCTGAGGTATTGTCAAATTTGAACTGCACGTGAACCGGCCCTGAACCAACCGAGGCGCGTAGTGAAGACCAGTGTGGGTCCCAAGCTTGTACCGCGAAGCGCATGACAAGAGCTCGCGGTAGTTAATATCAAAGCCGACGAGGGGATCCGTCTTGGTGGCGTAAATAAGGCTTCGTTCTCCTGTATTGAAAGGGTAACGTAGAATCACTTGATCAGCCGGAACGAGAGCGCACAGCGCGCTGTTAGATGCATCTATTTCAACGATAATATCCGGTCCGGGGCAAGCGTGAAAACACTGTAGGGGCACGCCGTTGAGCAGCGGGAAGTCCAAAATGCTAGACCACCAGATGAGATCCTGTGTCATGCCGGAAGACACTGGAACGGTGGAGAAATCGTTCTTGTTGGCACAGTCGTTGGATAAACAGACGCGCAGGCCTAACACAAGTAGCTACGTTGCGAAGACGACCGAGGAGCGAGCCGTATTTGGTGCGCGTGGAATGGTCAGCAACGAGAGCGGCACGAACGCATCCTTCGTCTTCTTGATTTTCGCATCGGGCATAGCTACAGTCCGTGCGACCGTGTAGAAAACAAGACCGAGCACCTTCTGACGTGAGCTCCAGGCGGTAAACTTGTCTTTGTTAATGGCACCGTGACCCAGTACAGTAATTATGGCGCTTCGAAGCGAAAGTTCGACTTCATTGCAGTTGTCGCCAATGTCTGCAGCGACATTTATGTGGCCTCCACCCAGTAGTAGTTGAAGGGACCTAAAAACCGATACGGATTCAAGGACATGCCGTGGAGGTGCGCGATCGCCCCACCGACCACGCCATAACTGGCTGGCGACCCGGACCAACCGAACGCAGCTGACGTGTCAATAATAAGCGCGTTGTCCTCTTCCAGCCGACCGCCGAAAGATACGCACTTTTACTGTGGGTGCATACATTACGAAATGCAGTCGCAACGTCGCCTACTTGCAGCATGATTTCGGCATCTGGGTACTCCTGCTGTTGCCGAATGAATTCAACAGCGATTGCATCACATGGCTCGAATGTAGGCTTGCATAGAAGCTGAGCATCGGTGGCGCTATTGATGGACATGCCTTCTGGAAACAAGAGGTCGTGAATAACCCTGCCGGTCCTCAGCGGATCCGCGTCACCCTTGTCCACAACTCCAAACGGACTGAGTTGTATCTCCGAGCAGAGGTTCAGAATGTCGAGGTCAAGCACAAGACAGCGCTACTAGTCATGTTCCTTCCGAATGTTTTTGACGAGTACGGAGTAGCGCTCGGTCGCTGATTTGTGGTTGGCGGGATACGAACGTTGTCGCTGTACGGGGCGCGCCATCGGCGCGTACACACCAGATGACGCGATGTCCAACAAAGCGGTAAGATACGGGTACCTAGGACAAGCTCCTCGAACGACGGTCGGAATGATAAGAACACCCCTTAGGGTACCGTTCCCCCTGTACCCACTCGCAACAGTCGTTCTTTTCAGGTCATCCCAATCCAGACGAATCCAGGTCGCCACTGTAATTTTGGTCTGGAGCGGGAAGGCTAAACTTAGTCCGATGAGTATGAACACGGAACTGCTCATGTAAAAGCTCAACCCAGTAGCCACGAAAATGCGCCTTGAACGGATAGTTCCAGGCGACGATAGCGGGTTGACTCACAAAATTTGCACTCTTGGGCACTTTCAAAGGCACCCCGTTAAGCGTTTTAGCGTAGCAGACGACTTCATCGGCCCAATGACAATAAAATAGGGACCCGTATATCGCATCGCGCAACGAAATGATATCTCAGAAACCTAATTGAGAGATCACCATTCCACCAACCTACAATAATTTAGAATTAGAACGGAGTGACAGTCAATCAAAACCATCTTTCCACTTCCCATATATGTCTAGCAGCTGGTCGACATGCGCGACCTTTACTTCGTTCCTTGCCAAAACCGGATCGAAGGCTATGGATCTCCTCGGTCATAGCTGGATGTTTTATTTCTTGGATTGAAACACAACAAAAGGGCGGAACTTCTCTCTATCCGAGTCACCCAATATCATCCCAGTTGCTCTCTCTTTTGTTTTTCCAGCGCATCACTAGTTTTTGCACCAACTAGAAAAATAAAGACAGCTATATTCACAAAATTAGGTCCTGTACAAAATCGATTTCGAGTTTGTGTCGAAATACGTACCGGTTTGGTCCGCATTGTATACTTTTTTGACGCCGAGGTCGCGCATTGTCTTGATGGCGAATGTAGCCGCAATTTCGTCCACGTCAGCAGGCGTCTTCTGTCCTGTGCGAGGTCGTTCCATATCAAAACTCTGTGAGCTGCCATCACCACGACGCCCCAAACCCCATCATGTTGTACTCAGCAGCCCGGTAGCGCTAACATCTTAGTTGAAATAGATGTACCTTCTTTACGAAGGCCATTCGCCCACATCATTTGCAGCTGCTGGAGGCAGTTTTGTACCTATTCCGCTTGTGGTGCCTTCGTTTTGTTGCTGCCGTTCTTGGCGGAACACGGATCCTTACGCTTGTCCTTTTCGTAATGTCATCGCAGCAGTAACTTTCTTCGAGATTTGTAAGCTTCGCCGCTTCAGTTGGGGAAGAACTGCCTAATTAGTTGGCACACATCGCTTGTTTCTTCTAACGCATTCATAGCGTTCAGCTTGTCGCGTGCAGTAAAAGACTCCCTGCGGCGGGCTAGCGGCATCACAAATGAATGACGATAGACTGTTGGTTTCGGGAGCAACCGCTATAATGCCAGTCAATATGAATCGATATGTTTGTGCCAGTACTTAAATGCGGAGCTAAAACGGTACACAATAGTGGGTGCCAGGTTTCGTTTGAGCTCGATTTTTAGTTTTAGAATATCTATCAATCATGCCAATCTGGATAACATGTTGCTTGAGACCCCTCATAGGTACCTTTGAGTTTCGATCCACGACTGGAGCGCCCGCAGTGTTCAAGCCACGTTGCCCAGTATGTAATAATCCGGAGGCTGAACTGCTAATGACCGCCTTCCTGTAGAGTAATCCTGCAAAGCAATCGCCAACCACCGATACACCTGAGCAAGAGGCGCTTGGGATGAGGTGGGACGTGGTGCATTGGGTAAGAGGGAGGGGAAACTTGCAGAACCTGCTCAATCAGGTCTGCCCAACTTCTTCCTCTCCACGCTGCCGGACGTATGGAACCACGTGGGGCGATTCGGGTTTTTGAAAAGGACTTCGGTGAAGGCGATCCCGCCAGGCTCATCGAGTTGACACGCCCTTTGTCGAAGTTGACCCACATCAGCTGCCGAGACTTGAGGGCCCTTTTCACGCAACTGAAGAAGACCAACAATGAAATTAACTGAAAGACTCGCAAGTGACTGGGACAGGATATGGTCAGTGAACCCTGTCTGTGTGTTGTGTCAGCTACCAAGTGAAAGTTCCCAACAAACGTACGGTAGATTGTATCACGGTTCACCGTGAGACAAATGTGCTATAGACATACCAATCTACCCTTCTATGAGAACAAAATTCATAATAAGCACTTCACCTCCCTTTCTCTCCTCACTTTTCTCCTTACGAGAATAGTGCTTAAGTATGGACATAATGCCAACGCTGACTAGTAAATCCTGTTCTAAATGATATGGCGGGGAATAAAGCTAGCAAAACCGATATAAGTCGCAGCAAATTATCTTTTTCACAATAGCGAAGCTCTATGGACAAATTCCCTCTTCCCACCATGAAATTCCTTCCGTTCACCGATTCATTACGATCTACCAGAGGTCGGTTCACGTGCAACCTCGTGCTCGTTTTATAAAATGACGATAACGGACCAAGGTTGTACGGATCTACCAAAATCTACCAATCTACCTCCGATAAGAATGCCCCTAAAGGTTGTTCTGATAGTACTTATTCAGTCCGGAAAAATAAAAGTTCTCTAAATCAGCGATATATATATCAAAACTAATAATTGAATTACGAACTTTACCTTTCGTAAAGCCTACCGTCGCGAGATTCATACAGTATTTTTTTCATTTGCGTTTTCGCGCCATAAGCGCAGGCATGTAGCAATTTAAAATCGCCCCTCGTCAAAGACAAACGTTTTTCGCAGTTCCATCAGGAAAAAATCATTAGCTTTATTAGAAATATTTTCTGGAAAGAGGAAAAGAGCTCTAAAACACTCAATCAATTAAACGTCGTCCCGCCTGGAAAGCAGCCAATCGAATTTGAGGTTTTATCCATACAAATCGATGCATCTCGCTTTTATCCAATTAGGCATATGGAGCATCAGCTCTTCCGCCAATTAAACAGCGATGTATTTTTTCTTCGTGAATAACCTAACTGTTAATTCCTTTCTGGACCGGAGAAGTACACCATAGCTTCGTTGGTAGCAATGATTGAATAGTCAAGTCAGTTGCACTAATTTTTAGAGTTCCTTCAGTGAATGATGATGAAGCGCCTTCTTTACCAGCGGACAGTCCTGTTGGAGACGATCCTATTCTACAGCAAATTCTGAAAGTCGCTACAGATTCTGAGCCCAAGGACCGCAGCTCGTCGAATAGAAGACCGCACCATGTCGGTGACTGGACGTCTCAACTTCATGGAATTATACATTCCTCAACCCATGCCGCATGGCAGAGTGGGCACATCAAACGGCGCTGCGCAGCGTCCATGGTGAGCTGCGACGCCACACGGACGTATTGATCACTCCTGAGAGGCCGCCTCGACGAGCGTGAATCATGAGTGACCCTGACCCCACTTCCCCTGAAGTTGGCACAAGATCGAGCGCGCCAACTCACAGCACGCGCATGACCGGCGAGGACCTGATCGCTGTGCTCAAGGCTCGGCTGGACGACGCGATGGAGGTCATCGAGCTCAGCAGAAGATGCTTCGTGATAGAAAGGTGTCCGCCGTGATCAACGAGGCGCGTATTCAACGACTAGAAGAAGCCTGAATCTTGGAGAAGGAGCAAGAGGAGTTCAAGCAGACGGATGCAGCCGATAAATCCCAGGATACCGATATCACTGAACATCTGGTGAGCCAAGCCAGGCTACCGAGCGCATGGCACAGCTAATACCGCACAAGAATCCCGAACTACAGCACAACGGACAGTTCAAACCTCAGCACCGCAGGTCAGCCAGACGCAGCCAGTGTCCGTTGCAGACAAGCAAACAGTGACGCAGCAAGCTTCAGTAGGACCCTCGGTCTTGCCCACAACACCAGTCAAGCCACTCTATCCGATGAGACCACCGAACAAGAGCAGACGCCGCTAGCCTTGGTGCAGTCAGCAGCATCGACAGTCTCCAAACTGAAGGACATTTACTGTCGCAGATTCGATGGTAAGGCAGTATACCAGGTTTAGGCGCTAGCGTTGAAGATTCCCTAAATGCGTTGGAGAACGCTGTTCGGATCGAAAGACTCCTGAACCAATCCTCGTGGACCAGCGAGCTCAAGACTTCAGTATTTGGCACTTTCCTCGAAGGTCAGGTAGAAGGAGCTACCACGACTTCACTAGCAGTCGCGATGTCAACTACGAGGAGATGAACGCTCATCTGAGGAAAGATTTCAGCTGCAACGTCAGACAGTACGAGCCTGGGATGCGCCTTGACACTCACAAGCGCGCTGGCAACACTTGTAAACAGTACGTGACGTAACTCAAGGTCATTGCGAGCTTAATGGTTGGTGACCGATCGCAGCTGTTGTTGAGAACGTTTGCAATAATGCATGTCCGGAGCTCAAACCGACCCTCCTGAGCATGACCGACGAAACCAGCACAAACCACATGAAGGAGTTCGACAAGGTGATCGACTTTCTGATTCTGTCACAAGGTGACGGACGCTGCACTGGTCAGGCCAAAAATGGTGGGCGAGGAGATGGCAATGGTCACTCGCTACATCAACAAAATCAACTAGGAAACGGTAGTAACAAGAAGCAGGGTGATCGTCACCAGGGCAGCAACCAGCAGGAAAACAACCAACAGGGAGACAGGCAGCGGCACCATCAGATCAACAGCAATCACCAACGACACGGTCACAACGCCAACGCTAACACAGCCGAGAAGAATTTTGCCTGCTGGAACTGAGGTGAAACGGGGCACATGCAGGCAGAGTGCACGAACCCTAAGAATATTATCGGCGCGACAAGCTCAGCAGCAGACCAAGTGAGCTGAATCGGATTTTGATGGAGATGAAACCTCGGAGCTATGGATGACTTCAGGTGGATCAAGCACCCCAGTCGAGGCACACTCAACTTGGTTGATCCACTCTGGAGCATCATATCACATGTGCTCCGACGCTACAACTTTATTGGGAACTTGCCCGTCCAAGTTGGTCATCAAGGTGTCAAATGGCGGGCTACGCCACTCGACTATAATGGGCAGCTGCATTATTCGCGTGAAAAACGGGGACGTCGTTCGACCCGTGTTGTTCCACGGAGTGCATCCGATTCCAGGCCTGGACCGCAATCTACTGTCAGTGACGCAGCTCGACGAGCGCGGTATCACCACGCAGTTCGATTCGGTCGAATGCAGTCTGAGAAACCAGCGCGGCGATGTGATTGCAGATACCAAAGGAAGGCAAATTGGGGATCTCGAGTGGAAAAATCGGACACAGGACCAGCTGATGCTACTGCACTGTGCGTCCAGATGGCCGAGGCAACCTTGCAACACTAACATAAGCATCTAGGACACCTCAACTTCTAAGATTTAATGCGAATGTACTCGAAAGGTCTGACGAGCGACACGGAAGTTGCATCAAAGAATATTCGTTTCTGCATCTCATGTGCAGAAGTCAAGCAGACCAAGTCGAAGCAGCCAACAGTCAATACGTCTGACTCCACTCCGACGGATGAAATCGGAGTAGTGCTGGGTGTGAACCTAAAGACGGGCATCCTTCCGAAACGGTAATAAGCCCATGTTTACAGTCGTCGACTACGGATCAAGCTACAACCGAGTTTACTTGTTGCAAACCAAGGATGAGGCCCCCAAACGAGTTGCTTGCATGGCGAGCATACTCCACCACTGGCTGAACCGCCGCTGCTCCCGAACAAGAAATACCCAGCAAGACGCTCGCAAACGTAGCGCTCAGCTGAACCAAGATGGGCCAAGTGGCGCATCAGTGTCGTGTCACCTATGAAGCTCATCAGGATTGTGAGCCATCCTGACTAGTGGCGATGGCGAGTATGCCGGCAGCACGATTAGTGCAGGCATACTTCGTCGTGTTTGGTTCCCGCAAAAACGTGACTTCGAGCTGACGCAGGAATTTATCGAGGAAGTCTCCGGTTACGCGTGTCTCGCTCTCTGGGAGGCACTGACCGCAATGCTAACCCCGCGTACCATTGATGAAACTCAACAGACCCCGAATGACCCCAAAGAAAGGCCGCCATTGAGAAGGAGCTAAGTGCTTTGCAAGTCAACCGAACGTGGGAAGTTGTGAAGCCACCAGCCGGTGCGAATGTGGTGTCCTCCAAGTGGGTGTTCAGAATTAAGTTTAACTCGCGTGGAGAGCCGGAACGATTTAAGGCGTGATTGGTTCGTACAGCGCTATAGCATTCATTTTGAGGAGACATACTCACCCGTGCTGAAAACTACCAGCGTCCGGTTTGTGGCGGCTCTAGCAGCGCAATGGGAGCGGCGACTCCGACAGGGAGACGTGTCGAACGCCTACGTGAAGGCCAGTCTGGACCGGTCGATCTTGATACGACCTCCGAAAGGAACCTCACGCCCGTCCGACTCCGCTTGGTTGCTAAAGAAGACTAAATCAGAGTGGTCTACTCTGGAACAATAAGATCAACTGGTTCCTGCTATCGTTAGGCTTCTGGCGGAGTAAGCCGGATCCATATCTCTACAGGCGCCGTCGTAGTGCCATGTTGATAGTCCTCGGAGTATACGTGGGCGATGTCATAGTCGTGAGCAAAGCTGATGCAGACAGTGACTGGGGCATGTAGTGCAATTTGCCATCAAGGATATTGGTGATGCAGCAAAGGTGCTGGGAAATTTACAACGAGCACATGGAAGACGGGTTCACGCTTCACCAGCGTGACACCATTGAAGAGCTAGTGGTTGACTTGGACATGGTTACATGCATCCCTGTGACCTCTCCAATGGAATCAAGAACATTTGATGATGATGTCCCGGTGGCACAGACCAGTCCCATGCGGAGGCTTGCTACTATTTCTCTCGAGCTGCTCCCGGCCTGATATTACTGCCGCTGTGAATTATCTTGCGCGAGTTGGCTCACCTTCATTGGCGTGGAGTGAAACGCGTCCTACGCTACCTGTGCGGCACCTCATCAACCGAATGTTTCTTCAATCTCGGGCAAGGCGTCGGGTGTAAGTGGCAAGCAACCATTTTTTGCTGATGCCGACTGAGCCAGCGACATTTCGGACGCCAAGTCCGTCTCTAGAAGCCATCTTCAGGTACGGCATGATTATCGCGTGGGCTTCGAAGAAGCAGACCTCGGTGGCGCTCTCCACAATGGAGGCAGAGTACGTTGCGGCTGCAATAGTAGTAAAGGACGCTGTTTGGGTAAACCAGCATCTCGTTGAAGTTGTCATTGAACGTAGGACCAGGCCATCGAGTTGCAAGTCGAAAAGCAATCGGCTATAAAGTCCATGCAAAACGAGATCACGAGCGCGCGCAGCAAGTATATCAACGTGCGATTCCCTTTCATCCGCGATGTGAATAAGCGGGGAGATGTGGTGGTGCACTACTGCCCCACACACTAGCAATTAGCCTATATTTTGACGGAACCGCTGCAACGCGTGGTGTTCGAGCGACTTCGGACTCCAATTCGTGTCATAAAGCTAGCATAAGCTTTGAGGGAGGCTGTTGCATCTGGCAAAGCAAACTTCGCGGGAGTAGCCTTGCGGTGCTTGCTGCATCACGACTAGTTCAAGTGTGGAACGTCACTTGACGTCGGAATCAAGTGACGTCTCCACGGAATATGCATATGTATGGTGATGGCAGAGAAGAGACGTGACGTATGGCAACTCACGTGTGATGACAACCGGCAAGCGAGAGAGCGAAGCAAGCAAAGTCAAGGAGGTGGACGACATCGACGAGCAGAAGCTCGACTACATTTGTATACATGGAACAATGACGCGAGAGAGCAGGTCGCATCAGCTCCGGATATTTTGTGACGTCGTTGATAGAGAAGTTGGTCAGGAGTTGTTGTAACAGTAATAGGAACGACGAAGCTATCGAATGACACTTTCAATTTTTATCTTAACCCCTCAAGTGCCTCCTATTATCCAGTAATTCCTGAAAGTCGCAACAGATAGAAAGAAAAGAGCATATTATATGATTAGCCGCTCTTATATGAGGTTGTCCTCTACAAGTGGAGGATGCCGGTACCGATGAAAAACCCTCCAGTCCCGACCACCAAACAACTTGTCACGACAATTACGATCCACCGGGGAAAGGGTATTTCCCCGGAGGTGGACCCGCCAGCTATACTTTCCCCCAAGGTGGACCCTGCGCCGGCAAACATCAGGTGGGCCACATTAATCAACTAATACTCGTACGTTTGGAGGGCCACCACGCACCGCATTGGTACGTGCCCGTGTCTTGCGACTTACTTTTGTCTGGCCTACGCATTCCTCACATTTGGACCACACCTGTCCAGCCGACATCTACTGCACTGCTGTTTATTGAAGGGAATATATTTTCGTGCAGCAGCGAGATTTCTTTGGCCGCCGAAGGTTAAACGGTCATAACTACATCTTGTTGGACGCGTAAGGCTGCGGAGATATCTTCGTTCGAGTCTTCAAACTTCTTGTGCATGTCATTTTCTTGACCCTGACTGCTCTCCATCGCTTGGAAATGGCTGTCATGGCGGAGGTGGCGATCACGTTTTTCGGTGCGGATGCGATGCACATGCTGGTGTGGAGCTTTAAACTGTGACGTGCGGCACGTCATCCAGCTGCTGAAGCTTACAATCGAGCTCCGTGAGGCTCAAGAACGTACAAAGGAAAAAAGACGGGGAAATTATTTACTTTAGGGGGGCAAAGGGAGTATTGACATTTCTGTGGGTCGTCTAGGATTGGCTGCGCGGTCCAAGTAGTACTGATGTTGCAAGATTTATTTCTTCGCGAGATGTGTCTGTCGTTTTGCCGGCCAACAGAAGCACCTCATGCTGAATCAAGGCTGGTGTCGAATAATTTAATTTAGTGACTCAGGTGGGAGAAGCTTAGCTCAGCAACTCAGTTGAAAAGAACGAAGAGAGAAAATATTTTTCGGTCTTGAGTTAAATTGGAGAAATAGAGGTGCATGGTCATCAATTTCAACGAGATTGTTGTGCAAGTGCTGGCTAGTTAGGATAGTAAACAAGTAATGTTGTACCGGCTCGTGTTGTCAGCGTTCTGTGTTCCTAAAACATTGGAAATTATCTGCTCGTGTCGATTGGCGTGTCGTCAGTACTGGGATCGACCGGTGTGTGGAAGCTATCGTCGGAATAGTCGACAACGATCTGTGACTCTGGAGCCTCGGGAAATTCATCTATTCTCGGTTCGGTTGGTTCGGTTCGTATTTGTTCCGTACTGAAAGCATTTGTACGTCTTCGTCAGAATCGTCATCAACAAAGAGCTGAGCCGAAAGTACCGTTCGACCTACGAGAACGTTAGCATTTTGAACGCCTAACGCGTAGTAAAGGCAAGTTGCATTGTTGTGGCCGCTTGTTTTGTTGCACCCTCTGCATTCGTAAGTTTTTCCGCCGCTTGCTTCGCCTCCACTTGCGATCATCCGTATCTTCCGACGCCCGGCTTGTCGATATAGTGGAGATGGCAAAATTGAGGGATCTTTGACGATGTCGTCGTCCACCACCATTCTAACACTTATGTTTCCAAAAGCAGCTTTGTTCGTACAAACTTTGTAAGCAGTAAAGAATGCCCCATCTTCTCTCTCTCTGGTTGATATGCCGTCCGTAAAACCGCTGTTAGGTGCCGACATGGGATTTTCATATGAATAAACGTCTTACACGAGCAAGTCAACGCCTCGATATCGACTTCCCGCTGGGGCCCAAACTCTTTTCGAGTAGTAGTGCAAATGCCAGGCGCACTGTCGTCAACTTTGTATGCTCCAGATTGTGTTCACCTCCTTCGTGCGATGTTGGGTTGCCTTTGGTGTGTAAGTCAGATTTTCAGCAGACCTTTCGGAGCTAACTTGCGTCGAGCTGTGGCACTGCTCATCATAGATGTCATTGCTTGTTGCAACTTTCCGGAAGGAGTCGTATTACGAAGACCGTTCGTGAGCATACGTTGTTGTCGCTCTGAATAAAATTGGTGGATCCCCAGTCAAACAACACACAAGGGATAAATTGTTCTTGACCCGAGGAAGTCGCAGCCGTGTCTAAGGGTGTATTAGCCCAAACACACCATTTGACAGCCGGGATATCCTCTACATACTCGCGGGTTGGCATACCAAATGCATTTTTCTAGAGCATCTAGAGCATCTTCGTATTTGTATTGTAATGAGGCCCGAACACTGAGGATCGCATTTTCAATTGACTTTCCGCGATGTCTGAATTCTTTTTGAACGTTTCGAATGATGTGAATCGTACAGAATTTGAGATTCAAGAGAATCCCTTGACCAGCAAGTTTATCAGAAGCGCGCATAATGTGAACGCGGTCGGTAAACAGTGGTATTTGATCAAACACAACTCCAGCAGCGACACAGTTGTTGAAGAACCACTGAATGTTTTCCTCATTTGCAGAGTGCACCAAAGTAAATGCAATAGAGATATTGTTGCCGTTGCCGTCCCGTCCGAGTTACGTTAGGATTACCCCGCGGTACACGTTGTGCTTTCAGTGAGTTCCATCGAACCCGAACACTGGAATGCATGCCTCAAAGGTATTAATTGCACACCCCAAAGCTATGAATGCACGAAAAAATTGCCCGTTCGCATCGAGATCCAACACTACTCGTGTACCATGGTTCTTATCACGAAATAACTCGAGCGTCCGCTGATACGTAAGTATACTTGGTTGCGATGACATACATGTTCATGATGTTCGTGGGCACGTACAATTTCCTATTTTAACGACAAATACTTAAGTGTTGTCCAGGTTAATGTGGTCCACCTAATATTTGCCGATGCGGGTCCACCTCGGGGGTAAGGTCCACCTTTTGTGATTCGTGAAGCATGCGGCAGGAATATTGGTTTCCTCGGCAGGAGGAGTCCAAACGCACAATCATCAGGAGCAGCGAATCGGGGTGCATTCTACCGGTATAGGTCTGGCGAGGCCGCAAGGAAACAAACACAACGCTCAGAGCCACTCACTTACAAGTTTCCACCTCGGCAACTCAAGTAACAGTTCAAGCAACAGCTCAAGCATTTCGACAATGTCTCCCACCTCTTCTCCGATTCATGTGTTCGCCGACCCGGATGTGCCTGTGCCCACCTCGGCTCCGCCGGCATTACAGCCTCCTAGCCAGTCATCGCTCAAGCCCTGTCTGTCGACACCACCGGAAGCTCGGTCCACCCCGCCTGATGTTGTGTCAAACGTCCCGACAATAAGCAACACCGCCACCGCTGGTGTCGCTATGTCGACATTATCTCTGGCCACCCCGACTGCAACCGAGGATGATGGTCCCGCTCTACCTGCTGCGACGTCCCCAGGTCGCTCTATTGTCCGCATTCGGGGCCGGAAGATAACCAGCGCTCTGCGCAGTGCCTCGCGTAAGGTGAAGTGCGTGGGTCCCGTCAGTGGCGTGGAACTTGCAGAGGCCCAGAAGAAAAAGCGTAAGACCGGCACCTCCGACACGTTGGCTACCACGTCCCGTCCCGCAGGCGACGATGGTCCCGTCGTTGCCTCCTCCAGCTCCCAGTCGCTGCCATATTGTGCACCCGTGCCGGTGTCATCGTCGGCAAGTCTAGGCGCCGCGTCTCTGCTGGCAGACCAGCCGCCCACAGTGGTGAACCTACAGGTTCAACCCCCATTCTCGCTGGCCGTGGAGGTGCCAGCTCCCCTTTGACTGGTTCATCAACCGGCCGTGTCACCCACGAGGAAACCCACCCGTTCTCCAGACCCAGACAAACCTTTCCGCAGCCTTGAACCTCGACGACTTCGCAAGAACCTTCGCGCCGGCCATGCGACCACAGCAGCCCATGATAGCATTGCAACCGTCTCTTAACGAAAAGGTTGATCAGCTTTTCGTGATGTTTGCTGACCTTTGACGCGAGTTGCAGACGCGACGCACCCCTAGGTCACTTGGTGCCACTGCCGCGTTGAGTCAAACATCCCAGCCACCACGGACACGGACCTGGTCTCGGCCGCCGGTGTGCCAGCGTCAGACGTGCTGGTGTCATGGACACTTGTACCCTTTGGAAAACCCTGCTGACATGCCATCGGCAGCTCTGTGCGAGCTGCCCTGCTGCGACTTCCAGCTGCCTCAAACACGCGTGAAGGGCGAATATTACCCACCATCGGCCCATCAACTCGCCGGCCATCGCGTGGGCACAGGTAAGTGGTTGTCTCCCATGTCTTTTGTTTTGTACTTGCGAGAGCGCGACTGCGTCCGATTCGATGCGCCACCCGCGGTACTAATGGCATTGTACAGTGGACGCCTCGGATCACGGGGATTGACGATCATGCACATCCGTCCACAGTCGGAACAGGAGCTAGCAACGGGGTTCTACGAACGCTAATTTCTCGGCTGACTTTGGGGCTGATGCCACACTGCCTGCGATGCTCGGGCAGTGCTCCTCATACGAGGACCTTTTGGCCGCTGTCGGCGGATTGGTGTCATTCGGCGACGCGTTGTGACACGACCACGTGCGCCGACTTCTGAAGCGATTTGTACTTGCAAATCTTGAGCGTGATAACAACGCGCCTGAACTTGTAACGCTCAAGTTGCTTTATGTGAACCAGTATCTGAGCCGGACCCTTGCGCACTTGCCAGTGGACACACCACGGTGGCGTAACTTTTGTGAGGCGGTCCACGCGGTGGACCACCACACCTCTGACTGGCAAGCGGCGCTGAATGGACTCGCGTTGCGTATGGCTACAGTTTCCGCGGACAGCTCCAGTGGGGCGCATGCTGCTGCGCCACCACGGCAGACATCTTTCCAACCACGACGCGGCACAGCCGTGCATACGCCGATCATGCCCGAGCATGTTCGTCGTCAGATCCCGCGTGACCGCGACGGACGCGAACCGTGCCAGCGATATCTCGGTGGTGGCATGTGCTACGGCAGTACGGCGGACCGATACGCCGATCAGCGACGCACCCACCGCTGGTACGGTTATTTATATCGCAATCTCCAAGATTTCATCGATCGCAACTACGGTTCCGAGCGACGTCACACCAACCACCGCAACCGTGCATGAAGTGACCGCCGTTCGTCAGCACTGCGGTACGCATGCACAACCATCGTAAAAACACTCGTATTTCCTGGCTATGCAAACGAACGTTCCATATTACACGGCGTGCCACCTGCGACTAGTGTCTGCCCCGTCACAACAAACGGAACCAAGACACTCCATGGTCTTTGCGTTGCAGCGCAACCGCCCCATGGCGTTTCGCCTGCTCTTGAGTCGCCTTACGGCACTCACCGCCAGCATGTCACTACGGTCGACACCAGTGCACCGGTTTCACCGCGTAGGTTGGTGGTGTCTCTTCAGCGTAGCGAGTCTGGCGGCCACTCCTACTCACACTGGCACCCGATACAATGCACGTATGATGCGTAGGCCGTCTCCATTACCGCAACAGCTTCGATGCGGGTGTCAGGCGTCCGTACCGTCGGTGAGCCGGCGCTCAGTTCTGGATCCGGTGACCATGCATCGTCTCGCCCAGAACGCGGAGGCCCGCGCTGGTCTGTGGGGCCGCATTCAACTTCGCAACATCAACGCGGCGCTCGGTCATGTGGGACTAACCCTGCCGTCAGCGTCGCCGCACTCTATTCATGGGACTCCATCGCTTAACAAAGAGTTTCAACGCGTGTTATCGGAGTTCGTTCGATGGACAACATTAAAAAAACTCGCGCAGTTTGTGGAGCTCATGCTAGGGCAGACGCCCGTCGACTCATCTCAAAGAAAAAGAAGGATTTCACTATCGACCAAGTGGAAGGAGCCTTGCATAGGATTTTGGAGATAAATACAAACGAGAGGTGGGTGTTTTGAATAAGACCTAGGTGACACCCATCAACAACGTCCGGGCAAATAAAGGTAAAAAGGAAGTTCACGGGCATTCGAAACTGGAGTGCCCCGTAAAGGCGACCGATAGGTACCCAAGTCGTGTAGGTGGACCCTTATTTCGGACGGACGTCAAAACCGCCTCAGGTGCAAAAAAACAAGAAGACTGTCATTAACACCAGTGATCGTTCTTGGCGACGAAAACCTCAATGAGGAATTAAAAAATCGGAACTTGACGCGGCCGAAAAAGATGACGCGATGGAGGACATCATAAACCTCAACCCAGACCACTTTGTGTTAAACACAAATGGGAACTCAGCCAACACCCCAGTTGAATCGCCGTCACTAAGCATGGATGAGATTGACGAAATGATAGGTAAGCATCATTCATCCTATTTGAGGTATCTAAATAATCTGAAGCTAACTAATGTCATGTCGGTGGTTAATACCGGTGCAGGCAGAGCTATAACTTCAGAGAGAAGTTGGTTCAATGAACACCTGCAGCTAAGCAGGTTATAGACACCTTCAGTCCAAATCTGGTGAATTCCTATACTATATAGACAAAGATTGTAGGCAGCTGTTTGCAGCTGTGGCCTTTGGGTGAGGTATACTACCTGCCAAGCGTAAAACCCCTTAAACCGAGTACCGCAAAAGTCGTTTAGATGCAGCACTATTTTCTATTAACAAATGTATGGGTGCTGCATCTTTTGACGTATCCTGTATGATTGTGTGGATATCAAAACACGGTAGATTTATTGTCTACCGTTACGTTAGCCGTTGCCAATTGAATGGCTGCTCGACGGTCACCACTCTCGCACTCTCACACGTACAGCACCGAACCACCACAATGCCCAAGGAACGGATCCCTCTCACCTACACCAACGCATTCAAGATGCGCTTAGTCCTCGACTAGCTCAGGAAGGCATGACACGCTCAGAATTCTGCAAGGTGCGAGGTATCAAGCGTCCAACACTGCAGACGTGGCAGCGAAAGCTGAAAAAGCTTACGGACGCAGCATCTCGCGATAATGGCACCCCCTCACGCGCATCAAAGCTGACACTTGGGGAAGTGGCCGTGTTTCCGTCACGGCTACAATTGAGGATGCTTTAGTGACGTTTATTAAGGACGCTAGACGGGAGGAGCAGCTCGTCACGCGCGATATGATCGTCCGCAAGGCTGCTGACTTAGACCCCGACGCTATGGAGGGACGGAGCTACGACGCGCAAATGTCGTGGTGCAGGCGCTTTATGAGCAGGAGCGGGCTGACTATTCGAAGAATTAGCCATTCGGGAAGGAAGACTCGTAGCGAACTCGAAAAGTACCGTGTTGAATTTGTCGCAACAGTCATTGAGATGGCGATGACGCATTGCTACGACCCCGGCTTGGCCTCGCCCCCAAGCGCACCATCTGCAACATGGACCAGACGTCTCTATACTACAACATGTCCCCTCGTTCTACGGTGGACTTTGTTGGAGCAACCTGCGTTCCCGCTGCAACGGAAGGCGCTGAGAGCTACCGCTACACATTGGCCATCACCATGGCCGCGGACGGTCGCAAATTCCCGCCCCACTTCGTGTTCATGGGGCAGCCAGGCGGTGACGTGGAGAAGGAGTTTCGAGGCTACTGCGACGCCTCGATGGGCACGTTTTCGGTCCAGGCGAAGGCATGGTTCGACCTACAGGTCATGCTCGACTGGATTGAGAACATGTGGGAATACATCGTGACGGAGCCGTCAATTTTGATCCTCGACAGTTTGAAAGTTCATAAAATGGCGCCTGTGCTCGACGCGTTGGCCTGCACGGGAACGGCGGTCATGCTCGTCCCGGTGGATGCACGGGTGTCGCACAGCCCCTAGATGTGGAAATCATGGCTCCTCTAAAAAGCACATCCGCAACCAAACCCCGTCTCCACGTGTGGGACGCCCCACAAAGCGAACACCTGCTCAGCGTCGTCGCAGCATGTTTGATCGTGCGATGAAGGGGCTCGACAAGATCTCAGCCAAGACGGTGCGCAGTGCTTTTCACGCCGCCGGCCCATTCGTACCGTATGGCCCCCACTGTGCGGCTAAACGCACTGTGTAGAGAACCCAAAGTATTTCGTTAATATAAAGTTCAAGTGGTTTTTCTATCCACTTTTGCAACTAACAAGTTCCTGTATGGGACACGTACTTACCAAGGGCAGTGATTGGTCCATAGTTTTCAATACAGATAAAAGCTGGTGCTGTATTTTTCCGGCTGCTGCATCTAAACGACTTTTGCGGTAGTTTTAGTGTACAACGTCAAGCAGTGGGCTAGTTCCTAAATGAATAGCACATTCGCCTGGGTCATGTGAGCAAGGAATGCTTTAAAAGGACTACAAAATATACACGGGCTGCCTAAAATGTCCTACTCTGTCCATAAAATGTGCACTTCTTGTGCAAACCATGCGATCTAAGGATGTCAAACAATAATTTGGTGGGAAGTAAGACCACGTAGCTACTAGATAACTCACATATGGATTCCATGGTGAAAATACGGGCTAATGGTTTATACGGTTCATTTGGACATCAGTATGCCCTGGTGGTCGTTGATGGCGCTACGGCCTACATGTGGTATTTAGTTGTTAAGAAGTCCCTGCTAAAATACGAGACTTGTTAAAACAATTATAAATTCAATTTCCTTTCTAAGTTCAAAGACTTAAGACTGACGGTGGTTCATAAATTATTAATTCCAAGGTATCGAAGTTATACACCAAACTTGGTTTGGTGTTTCAGAGCTCAAAGTTGAATTTCAGAAAGGGAATGGTAGTGCAGAGCGAGCTCACTAGACCATGATGGCTGGGGTCCGCTATCCGCTTAGAGGAGCTAGTATATCTACTAAGTGGTGGCCTGGGGCCTTCAACTATATAGTCGATGTCTACCAATATATGAACACTCGTTTTGAGTTACTTCGCTCGAAGAAACCAAACGGTTTGACACTACAGATTTGGGGATGCACATGCTATGCACATGTACCCAAACAAAACGAACATACCCAAAATTAGGTGAACGCACTGTAGACTCTAGTGCGCGTTCACCGAGATCAGTGATGCATCGTGTGCCGCACTAGCAACCAAACAGCCGTATCACTTCATTAAAAACAAAGTAACACCTTATTGAAAATAGAACTCCCACAATCACGTAGGCACAGAAAGTTGTAAAATACAAGTAACTGCTGTTGAGCCACCTTCTGCCTCCGCTGCCTCCTTTGCCTCGTTGTTGGTTTTGCTGCGTCATATGTCACCCTCCGATAACTTTTCGAACAGTTCTGGCTCGTTGCTGCCTCTTTTGCATTTTGGTGCCTCTGCTGCCTCGTGTTCCGCTGCCACAACCTGCCCTGACTCGTTGGTGCCTGCTGTGCCTCGTTCATGCCCGCTCCGCGTCTTATGCCGCCCTGCGCGGCTGCCTCAAGCTGTGGTGGCTTGTTGGGGCTTCGTGTGCTGCGTCGGCGCCATCTCTGCTTATTGTGCCGCCATGCGCGGCTGCCTCAAGCTGTCCTGGCGCGTAGCTGCCTGCTGTTCCTCGTGAGTGCCTGCTCCGCGTCTTGTGCCGGTCTACACGACTGCCCTTAACTTTCCTGGTGCAATAGTCGCGCTGCCGCCTCGCTGTGTCCTGCACTGCCGCGTGACCCCGTGTGTATTTATCGGTGTCTTCTTTGACCGGCTGCACCCACGATTATTATCCAACGAGCAATTAGTACGTTTTCTGCGGGTGTAGCTATAGATGTTGCCATTGACTTCTTACGGGGTGACCCATCCCAAAACCCTGATTTGGCTCAAATCAGGGTACTGAGTCTATCCAGGGTAACTGCCCATCGAGAGACGAGTGGGCAGCTAAAACCACGGGCCTCAAATCGTACCTAAAGCACGCATTGTTTTCCCACCTGATACTTCCCGGTTTCAAAATAGCGCCCCCCTTTAACCCCCAGCATATATTACAACGACGTCGATTGCACCTTTTCCTAAAATGTTGTTAAAACGACATATTAATGACTGCACATTTGAAGATTTTCTACCCCGTGTGTGCGCGGTTAGGTCATTTCTATGGAAAGGATCTGCGACCAGGTGCGCGAGAGAACCCATTTTCCCGGGATTTGATGGGTGGCTGTAGCGCCAGTGTGCTTTTGGAGTCATTTACGAAAACGCACGAGAACGAAGTATGGCACGTGGCGGAAAGAGCGCCGCGTTCATTGCGGCGCTGCAGCGGTGGGGTGAGAAGGAAGAAGAGGGATCTGAGGAAGAGCACGAGGAGTACGAGGAAGCAGAAGAAGAGAAGGAGAAGTAGAAGCAGAAGGGGGACGACCATTGTCTGCGTGATAGGAATGTAGCCAAGAAAGCAGCAGAGGTTACTCACGCAGCCGCAGCTGCTACAAGGAAGAAGATAGCTTTGATGAAGGAGAGCTAGGGGCTAGAGAAGGAGAAGGAAACGACGACGACGAAGAAGAGGAAGCGAGCACGGAAGACCAGAACCTGCGTAGGAAAGAAGAAGCGAAAGACGAGCCCGCACACTGCTGCGGAAGCGAAAAGTTCTGACGACGAGAGCGAATTATCAGAGAGCGTGATATTTTTGATGGTTGTGGTTCCTGAGCTAACTGTAGTTGTTGTATGTTGAAAGGAGATCGGCTTGTTTGAGTGGTACAGGAGGAGATCGCATGCCACCGCCGCGACCGACAGCTAGGTACGTCATGCTGATTACATGTAGTATTTTACAACATCTTCGATTTATAGTATATCGAGCCGAATGTCAAAGTTACATTTTCTTTTGCATCCAGAAGTATGTACTCCTCCAGTCCGAAAGACAATGGTCATGGTTAAATAGCAGCGTTTGTTAGCAAGCCAATCAGAATGAAGGTGATATTACGTTGCTTCTCGGATATAGCCCCCGTGGAAGCTTTCCACGGGTGGCCATGTCCGAGAGGAACAGCACGATCTCCAGCCTCGTGGACAGCGGCAGATCCTTGGAGTTGGGCGAGCGCGGCACCTTGAGGGCGGTTGGTTACTATGGTGGTGAATTGAGTTGTTGGTCTTTACCTCTGCGAGTGTTTTGGCGCGAATTTTGGAGCCAACAGCCCCAGCAACAAAAATAATGGTTCCCAGCCAACCAAATAAAAAAACAATTTTGTCCAATGAAAACGTGATTCAATTTATGTGGACACACCAGCGTTGAAGTGACTGTTGTCTTTTGGACCGGAGGGAGTACATATTATATTTGGGCGACAGTCCTAAAAGTTTGCACTCTACAACAAAGTTCGCAATCGGGAACCCGAAGCTGGGTAAATTGGTACCATCAGGGTATACCCGAGGTCGGGTAGGATACGGGTACCCGAACGCTACCTCGGGCGGCCGGGTGCGGGTATACCCGATCAAAGGTAAACACTATATATTATAGGCGCAAAAACGTACGAGCTCCTTTTTCTTATGTATATTAGTGGTTCTCACTTTAGGCAGCTGTTTGTCGACAACCTCATCCCGTTCAATTAATTGGGGAAGCCCCCTATAATGTAACATGACTTTTTATGTCTGATTTACAACTTCACTTACCCTTCTTACAGGACTGAAACGACGTATATATGAAGCGGGTTAGGGTCGACGATTTATGATTTCACGTCTAGTGACGAATTTAGGGTAAACAAAAACGTCATTCCAGCGACGTCTATTTTTCGTAGACCGACTGTTCACGGAATTAGGCCACCTCGAACGGTTACTTTTCATTATCCCCCCAGTACTCGCGCCGTCTTAGTCCCAGTTCTGACATGTCGTTAAAAACAACATGTCATGGAAAGCCTACACTTGAGGTTTGTATGTACCTGCATAAGTGAGATGTCTTTTCTGAAACCAAAAACTGGATGTTGGTGTTAGAACACTGCTATAACACGTCTCTGTCCTTTGAGGTAGTGTATGACGCCGTCGTTTCGGCAACCACAACGCACATGTCGTATATACTACCTGCATCGATGAACTTTCTATCGAGGACACCCTTTCCATGATGAGCCGATGAGCAAAATGCAGGCATCACATCTTAATTTTTTGGATTGCACACAAAATGTGTTGAAGTTAGATTCACGACGCTACAATGCCACTCACGCATCAAGCGAAATACTTGATTACATTTTCTGCGTGGTTTCATGTTCGACAGCCTCTTGCTCGGCGTCTTCTTCATCCTCTGCAGCATCGTCATCCTCTCCATCACTGGTTGCGGCGTCTCTTATTTCCGAGCCCTCGCATTGAATACCGCGGCCGACGAGCGAGCGGGGACGGTCTTGGCCATTGTTCCACTTGACGTGACATATTTGGTGGTACGTCAAAGTGTTGGCTGTGTCGTGCTTAGTGTGCACGCGGTCGCACAAGTAGACTCTGTGGGCACATAATACGTTGATAGTGATACATAGAATACAGTAAACGCTCTTACCTCTTGTAGCCGTTGCTACACGCTTGGCAGAAGAAATTAGTCGCCATTCGCTCGCCCTTCTTGCGCTTATTTAGTGAACACACCTTGCACTGGTGTTGAGGGCGCTTGCGGACATCTGTGGCCTAGGCTGGATTTGCCGTTGTTTGGTGAATACCCCCCGCCTCCCATCGAATGGTTTTCCTTCATACTATGGGCTATGGGCTGCTACAATGTATATTAATAATTCTTGCTAATATTATTTTGCAGTAAGTAAGGTTGGGTACATAATCACTAATTTGGTTATGGGACAAGTCTGATCTAAGTCGAGCAAGATCCATGAGAAGTTAAGAACGCTGCTATCTTTAGTTGAAGTATTGTGGCGAAGTATATACGACTATATATGAGACCACACCAAACAAAAGTATCATTACGAATTTAACCTCAGAGCAAAGCGAGCTAAAGTACGCGATAGAGGGCTCCTTTAAGTACATTTTGACGCCTGCTACTAACCCAGCCTTAAACTGTATACTGTACTATCGGCTTTATATTTCATATCGAACAGACAATGGCAGCCCAGTGCCTTGCGCTTATAAGGGAGGGGCACTAATCCTACGTGTTATTCGCGATTAGTGCCTCGTAATATATTTTTATGGCGAACTAGCTATTTCGAACCTCTTTTATTGATCGAGGAACAGGAATGCGAGTCCTTTCAGTAACGTGAAGGAAGGGCTGGTGAAGTTGGACACGGAAGCGGTGGAGGCAATTAACGCCATAAAGAAACAAGTGATGAATAGCATGATAGCCAACCTATCAGACGAGATGACTCTGCGTCCGGAGGAGATGCGCGTGGAAGTGGCAGCAACAGGGAGGAATCTGGACCAAGTGGAGACCCAAGCGGAACTCATCAAAACGTTAGCTGAGCACTACGTGGCGCAGCGCAACAAATCGGTCAAAGGACTAGTCGCGAGGAATTTCTGGGTACGGCCGGCCCACATCAAGGGCACGGCGATTCATGCCAGCAAAACTGTGTATGTGCTCGACGTGCGCGACGAATCCAGAGTGACCATGCAAGCCTACGCGTACGACAACATGCATTGGCCAGACGGAGGCATCACCGAATGTGGAATGGTGTACCCAATGGATACGACAACGGCGACCAGTACGATGAAGGACCTAGTGGATGAAGGAATATTACCGGTGGTGCTCATCCTAACGTGGAGCCCAGAAGGGGATCATTTCGACGCCATCACGTACGACTCGGAGCGATTCCAGAATTGCATGAAACACACGGAGGTACTGGCAGAGAAACGAAACTCAATTATTCAACGCTACGGGAGGTCAAGACTGGACTCTGTGCCCTACGACCGCAATCGGACTGAGAGAGCTGCTGCCAAAGAGTGGGAGCGATTACAAGGGCGGTCTCGTCGGAAAGAAAGGAGCAGGAGGCGAAGCTCAAGACGCACCGCGTACGTGACGACGCCGCGGAGACGTAGGAGGGAACGGAGTGACTCACGCCGGAGAGCAGCGATGTCGAGATGGAGACGACCGAAGCACATCCGAGTGCAGAAGTTGCCGAGTTCGTATCGGTGGGTGAGGACAGCCGTGGCCAGAGCAAACCATCAGAGTCGACGACGGCACAGATGAATCACACCTCCGAGATTGGAACGATGGACGGGCACGAGGCAACACCCAAGCGAGACGAGGGCAAGGGCAAGGAGCACGGAAACACAGCGACAGCAGACGGACCAAGGCAGGGGGCAGCACGGCGTCGGCCTCACTACCCGAGGGCCAAAATGACGACGATGCGACCGAGCCACGAACGAAGTCGCACCAACAAGCGAACGAACCTCCTCAGCAACAAGCGACGGCCCTCGTGGCGGCCAACACTAACGATTGTCATGACAGAAAGTAGGGTAAACATAGGGAGAGTAGGTAGGGAAGCGGTGAGGCAACAGCATACGATAATGAAGTAGTGACAAGCAAGGGAGAGACGAAGCACTGCAGCGAGATTTCAACAAACAAGCACAAAACCTGAGAAGGGCACGACGGAAGTGAGGACGAGAACAAGAAGCAAGAGACAGCAGAGTGCCACAGCTACACCGACACGACCGTACGAATGGCTTGACAACGGTAAATGTAAGAGGACTACGATCGGATATCGCCAAGCTGGGGGCGAAACTACAAGGTCTAAAAGAACAACATACTAGAGGGCAACGGGATGTCACCTTTTACAGGAGACACACCTCAGCCCGCAACACCACGCAGAGGCCGGACAACAATTCGCGGCGATGTGGGGGTTCAAGAGAGCGACGGCGGACCAGCATGCATACTGGTCATCAAGAGAGACAAGAAAGGCGGGAGTGGTAATTCTGGTCAACCCGTACGGGGCGGTCAAACACCCGGAACCGTGGGGAAGGCAATGGTGGTCGGAACATCTGACCATGATAACTGGGCTCAGCGGAGAACGGGAGTTCATCTTTGTCAATGTCTACGCGCCGTCGGACCTCCGGCAAAACTAGCATTTTATCAACAACTGGACGTTGTCCAATTTCCCGAGGAGGCAGTCATCATAATGGGGGTGACTTCAATTGTGTCGAAGATCGAGCGGTGGACCGGATCGGTGGACAAAGTACCGAAGACACCGGTGGACGACAACTGACAGCGATAGTCGACAAGATCGGATTAGCAGATGTGGGCTTCCACCACAAGCCAAGGACAGTGACTGAGGCAGCAATACGACAATATGCGCAAGACCATCATACGCACAGACACACTGCTGAGACGGGGAAAGTCGGAACTTCCCGACTCGATCGATGGTACACTGCAGCGAAGGTGGAGAAACTGGTACGGGGTGTAGTCCCAGAGGAATCTCCGTGCTACTCTGATCACAAGGCAGTGTTACACTCTCCGGCAGGGGTGATACGAGTCGAGAAACGCCCGAAGATTTACCCACCGCCGGCGTTTGTGCAGGCGGCAACACAAAGTCTCATTTCGTGCAGGATCAGCGACCTCACAACATGAATGAACCAGACGCAGGGAAAGCTGACCACGCAGATGTGGGAAAACTTAAAAAACACTATGAAAAAGGAGATGAAAGTCCTGACTAAGAAAGTAAGACAACGAACGACCAAGGGATATCGGCAGAAGATCAAAAGACTCAAGCAGAAGCTGGAGGCTTGCAGCTATTCGACAAGACAAGGAACCGAGGAGAGAACACGACGTCTGAGTGCACTTCAAGGTGTGCAGGAATCACGGAGAGTGCTGAGAAGGCGGGGAGCTATCGCTAGATCGGCATGGAGTACAAAGGCTTCAACAAAGCAATTTTTCGACGGATCTGCACAAAGTTCGGGGACAATACGATCTCCGAACTAGCAGGACCGCCAAATACGACTGTCACCAATGCCAAAGCCAAGGCTAACATACTGGTCACCAGCTGGGAACCCATTTTCAACGGGACAGCGGCTGAGATTGCGAGTATGCCGGAGTATGTGAACAACTTAGCTAGACATTGGAAAAAGGTGGACCTGAATGACCTGGACGACAAAATCACTGAAGATGAAGTGAAGGAGGCAATAGCACATTGCAAAAAGGGGAAAGGCGTGCGGCCCGGACGACATACCTAATGACTGGTACCAGGATCACGCCGATGAGCTCATACCGTGCCTGAAAACTATATAATAGGGCGTTTCAGAATCGACCTTCAGGGACTTGACAATCGGTCGCATTTCAGTATCCCTCGCGGTCCGGCTCCTTTCAAATCCGGTCTGATCCATGGCTGTGTGGTCGATGATTTGGTTTGCGACAATCTAGTCAGTCGGAGATTTTCTTCAGTCATGGCGAAGGAACACCTGAGGAAAGAGGACTTGCTTTCGCTTGTCTTGTGGCTCGAGCACACCCCGAACTTCGAGAAGTGCTTCGGCGTGACGAAGAAGACTGCCGTCGGACAGAAGCAGGTCTCGAAAACCGATGGTTTCAGAGAGATGGCAGCTGCACTGAAGAAAACAAGCAAAGGTCGGTTCGATCTGAAAGGCCAGCAGATGAAGGAACGCTTCAAGACATACAATACTCGCTACATGAAGGCAAGGTACTATGGAGCGTCTACCGGGGCTGGTATCACGGCCGATGATGAGGCGAACGACTTGCACACGATGGCGCAGAAGCTCGAGGCTATGTGCCCTTGGTTCGAGAACATGGATGCTCTGTTTGGTGTAAAAGCGAACGTGTCTCCTCTCAGCATGTTTGACTCGACTTCTGTGGCGATCAACGCTCCTGATTCGGACGGCGGGGATGAAGTACCAGACTTTGATCTCAGTGGGTTCAGTTCACCTGGCACCAACGACGGGCAACTCATGGCGTCACCTCTGCTCACTCAAGTGACTCTCCCAGCGGATACGTCGCCAATAGTCGCTTCAGATGGCTCGCGACGCAAGCAACCGTCTCTGCCAAGTAGCTTCGTGTCAATACCTGGCAATACTGCTGCTGTGTCTACAGCAAGCGTCCCACCGTCGCGCAAGAGGAAGCCGCAACCGGTTAGATCTTCTGCAGCCGGTGAAAAGCGCCACGCCCCTTTAGCATCTCGGCAGCTTGAGTTGCCGAGCCTGAGTTCCTCGCCACCGAGTACAAGTGCAGGAGGGCCCCGAAACGCAATCGCTGGTGCTATGAAAGTGGCTGCGAAGACCAAGGCAAACGGTAAGTTGCGCTTCGGAGCTTGCTGCTACTGTTCACCGTAACTAACAGTACCTTTATAGTTGACAAGGAACGGTTACAGTTCGAACGAGAGCGCTGGACAAGCGAAGCCGACAGACAGCAAGGTGCGTTTTCTTATGTTATTGTCACGAATATGGACCCGATTGACGTTGGTACGTGAAACGTCTAGGGCAACAAGCAATTGAGCACGATCGCCTCACTTTTGAGAAGCAAAAATGGGAGACTGAGAGAGTTGATCGTCGCGTGGAAATGGAAAAGCAGCAGCGCTTCCAAGTGCTGAGCTCACTCATCGAGAAAGGACGCACTGCAGAGGAAGCTAAAGCCTTTTAGATTTACTTTAGAGCAGACCATGCAAATTAGTGCTGCTTTATCCGCATCATACACTTAGCCGCTGGTCATACGATGGAAGGCCAACGTAATTGGCTTCACCCGCTCTCTGACCGCTCCTTCCTGTTCTGCTTCGCTGAAATCGGACCCCCGTCATCGTTGTCGCTCTCTAGCACCATGCGCCTCCAAGCATCTCCCAGCTTTGCAAGCATATTATGCAGTACACAGCATCCTAGTACCCACTCGATGAGAGCATCGATTTCAACTTTTGACCTCAGCTGGTTGCGCATTTCTCGCAAGGAACCCCACCGCGACTTCAACACTCCAATAGCGGGCTCGTTCCTCACACGAGACTTCGCCAAGTAGTAGTTAAACTCGGTGCTGTCCGGGTCGTCGGCTAGCGGCCGCTTGTACGCTGGCAGCACGGTGCTGAGACTCAGATAAGCAGAATCAGCCAGGAGATATTCACCACGAGAGAAGAAATAGCCTGGGTTGCGATAAATTCCCATACGTTTGAACACATTGGCGTCAGCACAGGGCCCCGGGCAACCGCAGTGCGCGGCAATAATTCGCTTGTCATTATCTCACACCACCTGCATTGCTACGGAGTACCTGCCAACAAGAGCAGCATAAAGATAAATATACTGTTAGTTGAATATTGACACACCAGTTGCTGTAGAACTTACCTTTTCTTTCTGTCGAAGTAGCTGCTTCCGTCAGTACCAGGTCGCTGTGCAAGAGGCAGAGTTGTACCGTCGATAAAGCCCACGCAACCGGGAAATCTTTCTGCCGCCATCACTTGAGAGATTTCTTGACGCCTACAGCGGCTTGGCCACTCTATCCACGACGATCGCACGTCCCTGAGCGCAACTAACTCCCTCTTGGTGTACTTCACGACGGAGCCGACGGATATTTTAAAATACCGATGTAGCTGGCCGACGCTAGCTCCGTTGCCGTTCTGACCAAGGCGTCCAAGCCCTACAGCTAACTGCAAGCTCACAGATTGCTGTGAGTGGTTTGCGTTCGGCGACGTCGAGTGAAAAACCGGGTTGCTGCAATGTAGTCGTGTAGCGCGCAGAACGATCGTTTTGATATCCGAGTGAGCTGCTTGAAGTCTTTGGAGCTTAGCGTCATGAGTGCATTGAAGCAGGAGTCAGCATGGTGAGAGCCAAGACGAATAGAGAGGTATCTGCTTGTGTCGACTGCCAGAAATGCCGCCAATACAGCCTCGGCTGCATCGCTGTCCTCGCAGGAGGTATAGAAGAGATACAACGCGTGTAGCTCCGACAGCAGCGTCTTCCTTGTGGAGCGGCGAGGCATCGTGGTACGGCTCTGATTGCAAGAAAGGTTTTGTCTTGACTCGTGCCAGTGGTCTTATCGAAATCCACGTGGCATTTGCAAATCCACCACCTTCGAGGCTGGTGGATTTGGTGAAATGCAATACAGTGGGATTTTCAAGGATCCGCTCGGATCCGCTCGTCTCATGCCATTGAGATCCTGACCATTTCAGGCGATTTTGAAACCCCTAATGAGTGTTTGGAACAAGGAGTGGACTTCCTCGAAACTTTTATATTCAGCGTCAGCAAGGGCGGGGACACCAGCAACCCGCTCAATTACAGACCAATTGCGTTACTCAACACAGACTGACGTGTGAGGAAACACATAGCATCTCTGGTGCACGATACGCAAGGGGGTTCATACACGGTCGGACCATACATGAAATCATTGACTTGTACGAAGCCGCAAAGCAAATCTGCAAAGAGACGAAAGGGTGACTCACGGAGGCTCAAGTGTTGCTGCTTGACTTCGCGAAAGCGTACGATTCCCTAGATCGGACGTTCATGCTGGAAGTGCTGCGGAACAAAGGTTTCCCGCCTAATTCTGCAGGATGGTAGAGGTAATTCATGCCAATACGACGGTCAGATTCATGGCCAATGGTGGCATCTCGAGACCGGTGGGCGTTTCCAGGGGAATCAGGCAAGGCTGTCCGCTTGCGCCATTGCTAGTCATCTTGGCAGTCGATGTAATGTACGACGAGATTAAGCAGACGAAAAGACTAAGAGGGATATCCCTTGATGCAAACAAGCCGGAAGAGCAGTTAAAAATTGCTGGATATGCCGACGACACAGCGATCTACCTACAAATCAAGTACATGCAGCAGGCGGCGATCGCAGCAGTGAAGAGGTTTTCGGGAGTATCGGGGCTCCAGATCAACGTGGCCAAATCGACTGCGATCGCATTAGGGCCAGGAGAACCCTACATGCAACAAGACCACACCCATCGGAGGTCAGACGAAGAAATAGTCGAAGACGTGGCCGAAATTAGATACCTTGGCCACATCGCGGGACTGGGAGACACGACCGAGGCGGCATGGAGCAAGGCATGCAGCGCCCTGAAAATCCGGCTGGAGCTCGCGGAAGCAAAGACGAACACTGTGGCTCAACGGGCAACTATCACAGCTGCGATCATAATGACAAAACTTCTGTACGTAGCGCGGCACGCATGGCCGACCGCGGACATAGTGAAAAGAACAGAGGCAAAGATCAGACAGTTCGTCTGGAAAACAGCATTCGCGGACCCAATGCAGACTCCGGCGGGATGCGTGCGACAGGAGCAAGCCGAACTGGCGACGAAGTACGGCGGACTCAGCATATCCAACCTTACCACCTAGCTCATTGGAATGAGCGCGATGATGGTAGGGAAATGGGGAATGGCTCAGCGAACAAGGCAGCAGACGGTCGGGTTAATTCTACAGGACGCCAGTGGGGACAACAGGAAGGAGGTGATTCACTCCACCAAGGTAGCGGAACGACACAGGCTGGACGACGTGCAGACAGTGGGTCCAAGAGTGGATCACGGGAGCGGCAGGACAAGACAAGAAACGGAAAGCAGACGCAAGGCAAACTAGGGCGAAGATGCGGGCCAGACACGGCCTACACGTGCAGTGGACCAGAGAAGGATTGGCAGCGAGAATTAGCGGGGACCTGAACGACAGACTACGGGACCAACGCGCGCAGAGGAGAAAGAAATATAGGGAGTGCAATACGAATGAACTCGGGACAATCCAGTAACGAGAAATATGGCTCTGGAACAATGCAGGACGCGAACAACATTGGGGTGACTACAGGGCGGTAGTGACGAGAGCACGAGACAAGAGAGTACAAGATATCCTGATCATGAAGGTCAAGAAGGACGGAGTCATACTCTTCAGGCCAGCAAAGGGAGACCTCACCAAATGGGGACGCGAGGCCGAGCTGTTCCGAGGAATATGTGTCAACCTCATTGCAAATTACCCGGAAGTAGTGGAGAGGAAGAGACCAACGAATCAGGTGGTAGAGGAGCATCAGATGGATGACCCGCATCATGTATTCACAGTGGGGAACGACAAACTATGCCACTCATCGGCATCGGTGAGAACAGATATGGACTGGGAAGGAGAAGGCGTCACTGTCACGCAGGCAGCTGTCGAGTTACTGCAGGCGACAGAGCAGTCAGTGTGGGTGGCACCGCAACGAGAGATCTGCCACGTGAGAGCGTTGTGGATGGGGAGCAGAAGATGGTGGCAGACGCTGAAGGAGTATAAGAGGAGAATCTTCAGAGCGAAAACCAAAAGAGTAGAAGTGGAGATCGAGCGGACGCGAACGAAGTGGGCGGGCGAACATAGGGGTATTGCAGAGGCACTCACTAGACTGGACTGGTCGAGAATTCATAAATTGGAGGGGTAACGCTCTACCAGAACAAGAACCTGTACAAGATGAAGGTCAACCGACTTCGGCTATGGGCGGGTGACGAACTACGCTACAGATGCACAGAGACGGAATGTGCGAGCAGCGCAACATCTGGAACGATGCATCTCATCGGGGGACAAGTGTGCGCAGGAGCATTGACGAATGTGGACAACGCAGTGGGGTTTCCGAGAGCAAAGCACAACAGCGATCGAGGTAGCGGCAATTGGCGAAATTCTCGCGCTCACTTTGGAGCACATACCAGAGTGGTTGGTGAAATGGGGAGAAGACAACGACATTGTGCAATGGGAAGTGTTGCATGACATGGCAGGAGAATTGTGGGTAATCAGATATGCGGTGATCATTACCGCGCTGTGGAGATGGAGAGTAGATAACAAGTATTACAGTGGGACAAGAGCGAGAACACGAACGGAGCAAGTATACAGGACGAAACGTATGGTATATGAGGCCCTTGCCAGACGGAGGATAGGCCTCTAACCGATCACACCAAAGACAATCACGAAGCTGAGGGTGGTGGGGGCAATCATGCAGCGATGGGAGCAAGGCGATATCGAACCGAACAGCAGTATAGCAGAACATCAACTCAGGATCCGAGTTTTCGATAGGGGATCGAGGGGCAATCCCGGTCCAGGAGGCAGCGGTTCCTGGATCATTGAAATGCGGAACGGAGGCGCAGGAGACAAGCCAAGCTGGGCGGCGGCCACGGCTCTAGGACATGCGGACACGACCAACAACATGTCCGAGTTCATCGGATTGCAGCGGCTGCTTGCCAAAGCAGTAGAACAAGAGTGGAAGAGGATACATGTGGTTGGAGATAGCGCTCTCATTCTCGGGATGCTACGTTAGCGCAGACCACCGAAAGCGCGAAAGCTGACACATTGGTACAGACTATCTCGGCGACTGGCAGACATCTGCCAGGTTGAAAGTTGGTCTCACCATTACAGGCGGAATAACAAGGTCGCGGACTGGCTGGCGAACTGGGCTATGGACAACGGTATCAGCAGGGTGTGGAGATCGGAGACGACTTAGGCAGACAAACCTTGGCGACGGAGCTGAGGGTCATGATCGCGGGTGACAAGCAACGTTGGCTGGAAACAAGACACCAAGGTGTGCACCAAGAGCAACAAGAGGAGGGAATGGAAAGCGGTGAGAGATGAAGGAGCAGCGACCAAGGAGAGCGAGCAGAGGGCAGATGAGAAGCCAAGAAACTTGCACGGATCTAGATGCCGGACAGGAATGGGTACTAGAGTTCGGTGACATAAGGAACCAGTAACACAATACACCTCACACATTATTATTAGACTACTTCGTCCAGCTACCCCTATCCCTAACAGAAAGTTTTGTACAGTTTTACTTAGACCAGGGCCTAAAGCCCCAGAGCCCGTCTAGAAACCGGTAGCAGGCCGGTATAACCGACGGAATAAACCCATGTTGGGCTGCCCTGCAGCAATGAATTGCGTCCTGTCGCTTGTTATCTTTCGCTCAGATCTTATCCGACGAAACTTCTTCTTTCATTATTATCCAAAAATCTTTATTTGCGGTTGGTCTTTTTTAGGCCGAATTTACTGTCTGTGGGCCAACTGGGTCAACCAGTTCCTATGTTTATCCATAGCCAAGCAGCGACCATCGATCGATGCTAAATATGTTTCTCTTTGTATTAATACGAGTACAAAATGACGAGCCTTACAACTGCCCGGCGGAATATTTGACCACATTACGTTCATCCATTGCGCCACATCACACTGCTGTCATGTGATTCGGAGCAACATTACGGTAGCTGCAATATCAGTCAAACACTAGGCACACCAGGATGCCTAAGATGACATATCAGGGCTCTGGTTTCCAATTCTTATTTCTTTCGACGTTAGTTATGGTTTTCAGCTAGCCGCACGTTGCGGCATCGTATCAGTGAAAGGCGAGCGGAAGCTTCGACAAAAAGTCGTCATTTTTGCTCGGGACCACTTGCGGGCAAGCAACGATTTGCACCAACGGCTATTCATCTACTCAGAGTTTGAGGTCTGCAGAAAAGTATCATTTCTCACAACAAACATGCGAGTTAGCCCGTCGTATTTGTTCAGTGTATTCGAAGATGGAGCAAGTCACGACCCAAATGTGCCGAGTAAAGGTTGTCCCATCGCAAGGCAGGTGCATACCACCCCTCTTCAATCTTGCAAGCAATTTGCACTACAAATGCCTTGTATCCTCGCTACTGTATCGTTCTCTATGCGGTTTTGTGGAAGCAAACCACCAATGCATCGTATAACATATCCTAACTTCTACTGGGTGTGCTCTCCGCAAGTGTCGGTGATTCATCCACTGCATACCTAGATACTAACGGGTGATTCGCACAAGGAGGGAGTGCAGGCAGTTTCGGCTACATGTACCCGACGAAAGCAGCAAGAAAGAGAAAAGCTTGACGTGCAAATATACAAGAAATGAAGGCGAATCGGATCTTCAATCACCTAAGGAGGGTACGATCAGTGTTGGTACCACTGCTCGTTCGCAGTGGAGCGTAATGCTGCCTAAGAATTTGTGTACCGATAACTTTGAGCGCACGAAGCGATTTGCAAGGGATTGATTATAGCTCCCACATTTCCGGTCACAAAACGTCATCATTTTCATCAGATATGCCAGGGTATTTACAAACAGAGCGAGGTACGACAGCACTCCACCAAGAGAAAGTCTCACAAAGTGTAAAACCTGGTACAAAGGGAAGTAGGACAGTAGTCAGACGAAACAAGGCGAGTGGTCAGCCCGAACGAAACCTGGGGCCCGAAATCCGTAAACGTTAGTTAGTTGATGAGCTGAAAGCAGGTCTAAAGGTCAAAACATGGCACGAGGAGAATTTCGGTCGTCTCACTTGTCAATCTGCGGTGGTGCCCCACTGCTGACAAATGGCCGCTCTCGCTCATTCGACTTTGCCGTCCTTGACTCCAGTGCCAAGTCACTTCAAGATGGACCGCCGACCTCCGGTTCATCACACGTCTCGTGATTCCTTCAGCCGTTCCAGTATCGGAGACAACCAAGATGTTTACATCGGAGAAGGTCTACTGGACCCCAACGGCGTGGAAGCTCTGGATCATTTCGGTGAAGAAGATGCTCCTCCGCTCGACTGTTTGGCCATCGACATTGGGGAGAAATACCTCGACGACATGTACAAGGAAGACGACACGGACGACGAGACCACCGACAGTGACGACGGAGAAAGTTCCTACCACGATACTCGACCGATTCTCGTGAAAACGGAGGTTGACTCGGTTCTCCTGGAACAGATTCAAGAAGAAGAACTAGCTGACCGACACCGTGCAGAGAAAGATGTGGCGTGGCGCAAAGTGAGGCGTCTCCTGATTGAAGAAGAGGAGAAAGCTGCCACTCGCACGAAGACTCGCACGTCTTCGTCTAGTGGAGACGACTACGGAACGGTGAAGTTGCTGGATTCGTTGACGAGAACCGACGTGGAAACAGCAAAAAGAGTCACTTCATCGCACGCCCACACGCGGTTAGTCCCGCCTCCTCCACCGCCTTTTCGACACATTGGGAGCAGACTCGCCCACTTCCTTCATGGTGGCCCAGCATCGGTGCATGGAAGTTCGCAGTCGTCGTCTGCATACAGTGAGAACTCTCAATCCTCTCTACTAGCGACGCTGGACGAGGTGACCAAAGTTTGTCAGAGATCCGAGCTTTCCGAGCTGTCGATCGCGCAAATCGCGTCGCACTTGACGTCCATCGACCAGATCGTTCGTGAAGACATCAACCGACAGAAGAGAGGAACTCGTCGACTTTCCAGCACGCAAAACTCGCACGAGTCCAATAGTTACGACGTTGAGTACCGCATCCCGACGTATCCAGGGGTAGATCGTCGGTCAAACGTGGCGCCAACTGTACGCAACTCGTTCAAAGCGTTCACTGCGGCGCAAGACCTTTGCGATACCTTGGCGGCTTTCAACAACCTCGTGAGGGATTGCGGCCTGAATGGCGTCAAGATGGACGAACCTTGGTACGTGTACTACCACATCCGAGCCGCAGTGTACAGCAAGTTGGGGTACCGACAGAAGCAGCTTTTCAAACTGTTGGACGCACGATTGAGCCTGGACGTGTACAGTCAAAGACCTGCTGCTAAGAAACGTGTTTGTATCGTCGGGGCTGGACCGGTTGGTCTTCGTGCAGCAATTGAACTGGCACTGCTTGGTAGCCAAGTGTCGGTACTCGAGAAACGCACCAAGTTTAGTCGCGAGAACATGCTGCACTTGTGGCCGTGGGTCGTCCAGGATTTGGCCTCACTCGGAGCCAAAGTCTTGTTCCACAAGTTCTGCAGGTCGAAAACGTACTTCCACGTGAGTACGCGGTCGTTGCAAGTGGTTCTCCTCAAGGTGGCGCTGCTTCTGGGGGTGAAAGTGTACTCGGCCACGGGTTTTGAGTCCATTGTCCTGCCTCAAGTGGAGGAAACGAGTGGCAAACCGTTCTACTCCATCAAGACGGAGCCTCAAATCCCAGTGCAAGAGTTCACTGCGGTTCTCGGAGCCACCGGAACGAACGACCAGTTGGCCAAACCTGCGGGGATCAACCGCTTCGTCTTCTCCAACAAGGAATCTCTGGGAATTGTGTGCTACTTCCCCAACCTGGAGACGCCGGAAGAGTCGAAAGTCAAGGAGTTCTCGTGGACAGCTCAGCTCAAGCATCACATGCTGCACAAGATGCGGGAAATTGGCGTCGATCTGGAGAACATCGTGTATTTCCGAGGCGAGATGCACTACCTGGTCATGACTCCGAAACGGAACAATCTGCTGCTTCGTGGGGTGGTCAAGCGAAACTACGAGAGCACCGAAGATCTGGTGAAGGACACGAACATCAACCAGAGCGTCCTGCACTCGTTCGTCCGGAAAATCGTTGAGTTTGTGGGCATCCCGAGAAAGACGGACTTCACTCGCGTCAAGCTCTTCGACTTCAGCGCCCTCACTCGTGCTGAGAAGGCCGCGAGTGTGTTGACTTCGCATGGCAAGAAGCTGTACGTTGGCTTGATCGGCGATTCTTTGCTGGAGCCGGTGTGGCACGAAGGCGTCGGTACCTGTCGTGGGTTCCTGAGCGCACTGGACGGGGTGTGGATGGTAGCGCAGATTGGCAGGAAACCGGACGAGCAGCTTCTGGCCGACCGAGAACTCGCCTACCGAGTGATGCAGCGTCTGTCGGGCCAACACCGCGACGAGATGCAGAAGAATGTGCGCAAGTACACGGTGGACCCCAAGTCGCGCTACTTGATCCACTTTCCTAACGGTAACTAGCTGTAGCTTTCATATAGATGTTCACTTCCTCAAAAGTGTCCCCTCTTGGTGTCAAATTTCAACACGTGACAGTCCCTCAACTCCTTGTCATGCATGACTCGGGTGCAAGGATCCTTGTGGTTTTCATGAAAGGCCACTGGGCGTGAACGTGCGGTCGAGAGGCGAGGTCTCTTTGAAGAGTCAACAGGATATCTCGCGTCCCTCCTGAACGTCTGTGGGCCGTTGATGAGCCACCCGATCCTTTTCACTAGACGTCTCCGCTCTCTGGTCATAGCTCGACTGGAACCGGAGGAAGGAGGTGCTTTCAAAGTTTGGCCATGATGAGGGCCGACCGAGGCGAGGAAGCGGCCATGCTGCTGTCTTCGTACCAGCAGGCAGCGCAACGGGACGCGCTCAACATGAGACAGCGACGTCGGGCCCTCCGCACGTTGTTGGTCGTGGTCGGTTCCGCCGCATTGGTGGTCGGATGCATCGCGGCTGTGGACGTTTTCGCCTTGAACGGAGCTGAGAACGGAGTGGACACCATGTCGCTGGATGTCACGACCGGAGACGCCGACGACGAGGCCATCGCAATGGAAGCGCAATTCGGTTGGCACTCGATCGGCTACGGCTGGTGCTCGGTCAAGTCGTCCACGTGGTGCCTTTTCAGCAGCGACAAGGAGAAGTGCAAGGAGGGCATCAAGTGCTACAAGAACCGAGAGAAAGCAAGTGCACCCGGCAGCGGCAGTGGCAGTGGAAGCGGCTTTGGCAACTTCACGGTGGGGGACTCGTCCACCGACGTCGAAGTCGGAGAGTGGTGGACCCCCACCGAACCGGAAGATACGCCGACTGAAAAGGAGGACGAGACGTCCACTGCGGGTGCTGCTGACGAAATGGCGTCGGCTTCGGCTGAGAACGCTTGGGAAGTGGGGTCTTCGGAGACTTCGACGTCGCACAGTGAAGAGAAGGAGGAGTCTCCGGCGGCCCCGGCTGAAGACCCTGCGGCACCGTTGGATTTGCCATCGTCGAGTGCTGATGAGAACTAATCGGTTGGGATGAACGGAAGGAATGAGGTCACCTGGAAGGAAACAACCCAGAGAGGAGCAGGTCAGGAACAAGGAATGACAAAATGCGTTTTGCTTTTTCAGCAATTGTTGTTATCACTTGCAACCTAGCCAGGCTTCGTACTCTGGATTGCATGGACTCCCGACTGCTAGTTGAATTTGACGTCTTCTCATTTGAATGGCGAGAGGCGAACGGGTACAACTGAGCACGGTCATCCGCAAGTTGTAGCACATGGCCTCTTCTAAGCCTGGCAAGTCACACTGTTTGTAAAGCGTCCCGTTACATTGAGTCACCATCGATTCTGTGAGAGGGTGTTCCAGGTCTGATAACTGGAGCACCGGACCGCAAATGGTCGAGGAAAATTGAGCAGCCAATTCAAGCGTAGCTCGTGATGCGACCTCTGTTGGGGGTAAACACGTAGCTTCGGGGTCCCCACACTGGATGAACCATGCACAAAGGGTTCTGAAGGTCGCAAATACCGAGATATCCATTACAGCACCAGGCTCCTCGATCGAACGCGCTGAAGGAGCGTAGGTGCTTGATCCCAGCCAAATCGGGTAAGCGATCGAGCAACGGAGTTGCGGAAATCACCAGCCGTTCCAGTTGATGGAGATTGTCGAAACTCGGCAGTTCTTTTAGCGACATCAGAGCACCGATTGTGAGAGATTTGAGGTTTGTCGAGCCTCGAAGCAATGGGAAATCAACAAACCCCGGATGCAAACCGAAGTGAAGAAATGTGAGAGATGGCATTGCGTCAAACGTCCGAGCCGGGATAACCAACAGAGAAGCCGCTTGTGTGCCTTCTACATGTCTGCGGGATACATGAACAACGTAAGCCACTTCGGAGGAAAAACCAGTTAGGCTGCACTTACAGATACTCGAGATTGGTAAACTCTTCGAACCAGTCAGGAAGTGACGAGGTGTGGGTGTACATGAGAGATCTACACATATTGACAACAAGTTGGAGTTAAGGGAAGCTCTTTCGATGTGAAGAGCGCAAAGACTTACACATATCGTAAATCGGTGCATTGGCGGAGTTCGATCGGAAGCACGGGGAGGTAGCGATTTGTTAATTGCACCGTTTGTAGAAGACCTTTTCCTGCTAGATTCGCTACTTTCATGGTGACGTTTCTGGGGGCCAGCCATTCTGTATACGTCTTCGGCGCAAAGTCGCAGTCGATCATAATCAGGCATGGACATTGATGTTGCTTGTCTAATGTCCATCGCTTCGCAAACACGGCACACTCGGGGTGAATTGAGCAAGCACTTGCTGACGTTCTCGTACTTTCCTGCACGAAAATGATCAATAATACTGCGTACAGCACCAAACCCACAACAGCCAGTCTTTGGCGCTTGGGGTACACAGTGTTTTGTTGTTGCGCTGGGTCGTGTACTACAACACGGTGGAGCCTTACACACAGTGCCACATTCACGCCGATTCGTGTGAAAAATGATAGTACCGAGCTGATACGCAGCGACGTCAAGCTCTTGTAGATAATAGCGCGTTCGACCGGGTCCGCAATAGCTAGCGCGCTTCGTTCAAAATACCCCGGCGCAAAAATGTCAAGATTGATCGCGTACTTTGCTCTATCGAAGCTAAAGAGCGAGAGGCAGTAGCAAATTACAAGCACTGGGTAGCCCACAACAATCAACACGTCGAATCTACAGCGAACACAAGAAATGAGTAACAGTTAGTCATAAACAAACCTAATGAGCCAGCATGGGTGAAACTTACAGCAAATCCACAAGAGTCTCACTGAGTACTATCGGGCTTTGGGGGATATACATCAGTATAGCGCACGTAAATGCGTTGAGACAGACGATGACCGTGAAAACGACCACAAGTTCGATAGGAGTCCCTGCTTCCAGAATCTGAACCATCATCACCGTCTCGACAGCTAAATCTCCGACTTTCATGGCGAGTTGCTGTCCAACGTAGACTTCTCGTTAGCTTTTCAGCTGAGTACCACAAAACAAAAGGCACTTTTCGTACCGCTCGCTGCCGCACCGAGGAATGACGAGAAAAGGAAAGAACTGCCGATGACATCCTTCGGATGTTCGACTCAGAATTGACGCCCCTCGCTAGGACACGTCCACCAATCCGGCGTAGTTTATCAACTCCGCTTGATACAATGGTGAAAGGAAACAAGCGGGCTATCCGAGCATGCGTGAAGACCAGTTCACCCAGCACGAAAGCGTAACCAGCGAAAACCGCAACGAGGCCAGTCACAGCGAACGACTGAAAGCGTGGCAAGTCTATGAAGCGCCAGAAAGAACCTTCATCTAGACGCGTCGTGTTCATCACGTGATTCGTAACAGTGTCGGGGGCTGCGTTAAACAGTGCGAGACCCATCGTCCAACCCATGCAGGTCAACAGGATGAAAGCCAGAGTACAGTAAAGGGTCCTGGAGTACTGTCGCTTTGGATGGCTTGGAGCGTGTGCAGCTTCCTCCGGTGAAACTCGAGATCCATAACCAGCTTGACTGCTGACTACAGACGACGCCTTCACCACTCGTGGACCTGTTTTGACATTAGGCTTCACCCTACCGGTAGTTTCTGGTTGGGAGAGCTCCACAGCTCCGTCGTTTTCACCGGACCAAAGTCCGCGCGTACGTTCACCATTCATTCTTCCTTGTCGTCCAAAGGCGACGGAATCAGCCCAAGTTTCGATCACGAGTTAGCGTGCTTCTTCTGTTCTCCTTTTGGGACTGTCGAAGACAGTTGTTAAAATTAACGACGTTGCATCTTTAAGCAGGAATTGTTTCAGAAAACGAAACCCATGCTACTTAGGATAACTTTCCAAACAGGTTAAGATATTGTCGGTACCTAATGAACACTAGATTTGTAAAAAACATTGGTAGTACCTGGATGATCGAGACGAGTTCATGCTCGCCTCACGGAATATCCAATGCTTTCTCGTGAGAGCGCTGTCGAGAGACGGGGAAGTCGCAAAAATCATGGCCGGCTTTGATCTTGTCGCTCTTCAGGTACGTGGGAAACTTGTACCTTTTCGTGTTGAAAGTCGTTGCTACGACCACTTGATCTGCAGGAGGTTCGTGATGAACAAGTTTTGCAAACTCAAAAATGGAGGCACATTCGAGTCGAATTGTCGAAGTTACATTCTTTATGCGGTAGATAGATGCTACATGTAGTCGTTCCTTGTACGAACCCTCTTTAAGGGCAATTTGAGAATTTGAGGAAGTCACAGTGAGCGCAATTGACCAATCCACACTTGACACAACGTTTGCTTGCCACAGATATAAAATCATTCATGGCTTTCAAAGAATTATCGAATGCCTACCATTTAGTCGGACATTCGAAATCTCCAGCCTGAATTTAAAGATCACGTTGGTGAATGTACATTTTACTTCTGACCAGGAGCGGGAAGTTGACGCTCTGAAGAAGAATATTGAAAACGTATGAACTGTCAGTTGATCCGCGACCAAAGCACACTTGGTGCAACAAAGTGCAGTATCATAATACCAAGAGCATTAAGAAAAGAAATCGAGAAGAAGAACAGCGTGAATGAATTAAAGGGAGAGGACATCAAGTGGCAACCTGTGGGTAGCTTGACTCTTGGTAGATGCCGTCTCTAACTGACGATAACATGTCTACCAGTGGGGGGCTCTTTTCTTCATTCTCAAGTATAAACACATCGTCATCTCCTCTTTCCTAGCTCGGTTTACTTGCAGCCCAGCCAAGCCTCGATTTGGGTCACAACTATCACCAACGCCTTGTGAAATTTGACGACGTCGCATCTCGATCGGAAAGGGGTTTGTAGTGCAAGCGATCTCCATCAATCTAGCGTTATAGCACATCGCCTCGACACCGTCCGGCATCTCACATTGGCGATACATGATCCCGATGCACGGAGCCATAAGTTCTGGCGTCGGAGGAGGCTGGAGGCTCGGACCACAAGTTGTCAAGGCAAATTTCTCCACTGCAGCTATAGTTGACAGGGTTGCTATCTTTTCCTTGCGTTCGGGGTCTAAACACGAAACTGCGGGACTCCCCACACAGGGTGAACTCCACACTTGGCGTCTTCAAGGTCGCATTTCCCGAGAAACCCATTGCAACACCACGCACCGCGATCGGAAGCTGCAAAAGACTTGAGCTGTGTGGTCGAGGAAAAGTCCGGTAAACTAGTCATCGCTGGCATTGAGGCGAGAACCAGACGCTCGAGGTTCTGCAGGCGGTCGAAACCAGGAACTTCGTCGAGGGCGAGAAAACACGCCAACGTAAGCGATTTGAGGTTCGTGAGTCCTGAAAAAGAAGGTAATTTCGTCAATGGCACGAATCCTCCAAAGTGGATGAACGTAAGAGACGACATGGCATCAAACATGCCATCCGGCAGGGCCTCCATAGGGCTGGAAAACTTGCTTTCAATATGCCTAGCAATTTTTACACAGTCAGGTTTTTGGAAAATATATGCCAGGAATTCACAGTAATACGTACAAGAATTCGAGTTGTTTGAACTCATGCATCCAGTCTGGACAGGTTTGCGTGTGGGTGTACTCCAGAGATCTAAGCAATAGTAAACAGAGAAATGTCAGAGTTTGATCTAGCCAAAGGGGGCTAATACCGTCTTACAGATGCCTTAAATTCGTGCAGAGGCGTAGTTCATCTGGAAACGCTGGAAAGTAGCGGTTCGTCAGCTGAATCGTTTGCAGATCTCCCGTCGTAGCCAGTTGGGCTACTTTGTCAGTCACGATTGTCGTGAAGGCACAGCGGGGCCGGACAAAATCGATCAAGAAGGCACAGCGAGAACTATAGAAGCGAGAGGTGAATTCTGAGCGTGTTAGGGAGAGGAATGAGCTATAAGTGATGAGACTGCAAGGCAAGTAGCTAAAATCCGGCATCGTCGCTCGTTTTGCGTTGGGACTATTTAGTTGTTCCCACTTGTACTAGTTTTTGTGACCGGAACTATGAAATTGCTCCACCAGGGATTCCCTGATATCTTGATTTATGTATTAAACTAAAGTGGCCGGAAATACGTTACCCACGCATACATTGCAATTTTCGCGTTAGTATTGGCTGGTGTGGATGAAATAAAGGGCTGGACTTCGGAAATAGTTATTTTTCCGAGCCCTGCGTGAAACCCCGTGTCGACACTCTCCATTAAAAGACAGCAAGAATGGAGAAGTCTGAAGTCAAGCCTAAGCCTGTCGAGGACGAACATGACGGCCGTGAAGTATTTTCCACGATGGCAAACGAAGGTCAAAAGTCCCTTTTGGCGAACTTGGTGACGACTACCCCGAACAAAATTTACCCCGTAGATTCCGATCTGGACCCACTCGGTATTGAAAGTTCCCGCCTTGAGAGCAAGTACACGGAAGCTGAGATCAAAGCCAAACCAAATGGAGCACCCAAGGAAGTTGGCCATTCGGTTCTACTATCGGTTGTGGTCAGTTTGGCAGCTTGTACCTGTTTGGTTTTGGTTGATTCTACTCAATGTCGCTCCCAACGAGACGGTGAACCAAATTATGGACACGGAGACGTTCGACTATGGCTCGTTCTGGCTCATGATTAAACCTTCTTCGGCTTTGGTGGGACTTACGACGAGTGGGCTTTCCGTCGTCGCTCTCGGATACTTCGCAGTTCTAATCAAGATGGTAGTTTCTTGTCGTCGCCACTCGAAACAAGCGTGCGTGGTGAGCCATTCCGGAAAGAGAGCCCATTCTGCTGCAAAATGTGAAATGGTCTTTGACGACGCCGCTGAAAGAGCAAAAATCGTGTCGGACGCGATGCATTTCGCAGCCTCTCTTGCTTCTGAAGAGAGTCTAGCGAGAAAATTTGTTGTAAGTATTAGCAGTAAGGCAGTTGCGTTGTGGTAGTTGCGAATGATGCGATAATCTGCAGAAACTCGGCTTAAAGTTTGGCGACTTGGCGCTGGAAACCCTTCTTTTGTATCAGATGCTCGAAGCTGGATCACCAGCACCACTGATTGGCATCTTTACAGCAATCGTAGCTTGTAACGCATTGTCTTGTGTGGGGATGATGTTCGTTCCATACGAAAAAGCACCACTAGCGGAGCCTCTCATCGATATTATGTACGTTTGCATACTTTTTGTCCTATTTTACAGTTCATTAATATATGGTTTTTGCTCTGTAGGTTTGACTTTCTCATCAGCGTGGGGTGCCCCATGCTCGTCGTTTTCTACTGCCTCTCAACTTTCATCTTCGATCGAGCAAAATTTGCAATCAACTTGGCTGTTTTTCCTGCTGGATGGTTCGAGCAAGGAGCTAGTGTGATCGCTGACCCGGTGGAGACCGCAGTGATCTACAAAAACCTAAAATCTCTACGGATCATGTCGGCGTTTGACTTTGTCACAAGAATGGGTGTCAATTTAACTTTATGTTACCGTCTCCGCAACGTCGTCGAGCTAATAAAGGACCCAACGAAGCAGCAGAGCAGCATCTACCCCAAGAGGAATCGCCTATCCGTGGTCATGTTTCTGCTATTTGTTGTGCTTTTGGTGGTTTTTGTCGAGGAAAGTATGCGAACGTCCGACGTAGCGTGCCAGCCACATCCAGAGTGCGTCGTGAAAGCTCGGAGATGGATCAACTGAAGTCGGGCTCTGTGACGCAATGTCCGTGTCTGATAATGATCGATCGAGACATAGCTCCAAAGATCTACGCGGACTGGGAAACCCTGACAAACGTGACTGACAAAGTAGCCCAACTGGCTACGACGGGAGATCTGCAAACGATTCAGCTGACGAACCGCTACTTTCCAGCGTTTCCAGATGAACTACGCCTCTGCACGAATTTAAGGCATCTGTAAGACGGTATTAGCCCCCTTTGGCTAGATCAAACTCTGACATTTCTCTGTTTACTATTGCTTAGATCTCTGGAGTACACCCACACGCAAACCTGTCCAGACTGGATGCATGAGTTCAAACAACTCGAATTCTTGTACGTATTACTGTGAATTCCTGGCATATATTTTCCAAAAAACCTGACTGTGTAAAAATTGCTAGGCATATTGAAAGCAAGTTTTCCAGCCCTATGGAGGCCCTGCCGGATGGCATGTTTGATGCCATGTCGTCTCTTACGTTCATCCACTTTGGAGGATTCGTGCCATTGACGAAATTACCTTCTTTTTCAGGACTCACGAACCTCAAATCGCTTACGTTGGCGTGTTTTCTCGCCCTCGACGAAGTTCCTGGTTTCGACCGCCTGCAGAACCTCGAGCGTCTGGTTCTCGCCTCAATGCCAGCGATGACTAGTTTACCGGACTTTTCCTCGACCACACAGCTCAAGTCTTTTGCAGCTTCCGATCGCGGTGCGTGGTGTTGCAATGGGTTTCTCGGGAAATGCGACCTTGAAGACGCCAAGTGTGGAGTTCACCCTGTGTGGGGAGTCCCGCAGTTTCGTGTTTAGACCCCGAACGCAAGGAAAAGATAGCAACCCTGTCAACTATAGCTGCAGTGGAGAAATTTGCCTTGACAACTTGTGGTCCGAGCCTCCAGCCTCCTCCGACGCCAGAACTTATGGCTCCGTGCATCGGGATCATGTATCGCCAATGTGAGATGCCGGACGGTGTCGAGGCGATGTGCTATAACGCTAGATTGATGGAGATCGCTTGCACTACAAACCCCTTTCCGATCGAGATGCGACGTCGTCAAATTTCACAAGGCGTTGGTGATAGTTGTGACCCAAATCGAGGCTTGGCTGGGCTGCAAGTAAACCGAGCAAGGAAAGAGGAGATGACGATGTGTTTATACTTGAGAATGAAGAAAAGAGCCCCCACTGGTAGACATGGTATCGTCATCGATGAAGAATCTGGTACTTTGGTCTTTGGTGAACTTGTTCACACGTAGCGAAAAATGTTGCCGTTCATTTTGTCCGACACGATCATTGTACTTTGATCGTGGATCAACTGACCAGTCTATACGTTTTCAAGATTCTTCTTCAGAGCGTCAGCTTCTCGGCCAAACGCTCCTGGTCAGAAGTAAAATGCACATTCATCTTAAATTCAGGCTGGAGACTTCGAATGTCCGGCGAAATGGTAGGCGCTCAATGCTCTGGTACGTTCTCTGAAAGCCACGGATGATTTTACCCACGTAGATCGTTTACTTGGACATCACACTGAGCGCAATAGAGAAGAAACTTTGACAATTCGACTCGAATGTGCCTCAATTTTTCGAGTTTGCAGAAGCAACAAAACTAGTTCATCACGAATCTCCCGCAAAAAAGTTTCCCACTTACCTGAAGAGCACAAAATCAAAGTCGGCCACGATTTTTGCGACTTTCTCAACAAACGCCGTATCTCGAGCGGATATTCCATGAGGCGGGCATGAACTTGTCAGACCCAACACCGTCTCCATTGTCCAGGTCCAAACTGCCACTCCCAATGTTCCGGTTTTTGACAAGCCTAGTTCATTAGGAATAGTCAATTTACATGTATTATGTTAACTTATGGTAGATGGTTGCAGTCTATTGTAGATGGTTGCAGTCGTGCCCGGGCGTAAGTAAACCTTTACCGGTAGTAAAGACTTTGAATAACTTACTTAAAGTTTCACAAAAGCAATTCAGTCAGGCTTTACAGTACATCAAAGGGGTCTTGAGGTTTGCGAAAACAAAACCCACGACGACTAAAGTCTCTCCATCGAAAGGCAGTAGCCTCCTGGCACGGCCATCTGTTGCCAGACCTGCTTTGCTCTCGGCCCGCTTGCCTTTTCAAGGGTCTCTGCCCGCTTCAAGTTACGACCAACGAAACCCGACGACTGTAGCATCACCAGTGTAAGGCACTCGCCGATGTGGAGCAGGCCCCCAGATTTGCGCCTCTTGCTATCGTCGCCATCAATGCATCACCAATTGCGACCGACGCCAGACTGGCGTCCAGCAGCTGCTGCAAGTGGCGGTCGCGACCTCGAATCTCAGTGCCATCGCTGATGGCAGCAGCGTCATTCCCTGCAATGCAAGCAGGGCCCTGTATAAAGACACGGGGTTGGCCTGGATCCGCGCCCCGGATGGACAGCAAAGCCAAGCGAGCTGCTCCATGTCGACGAAAGCGGCACCATTTCTGGAGGCGCAAGATCTTGCCGCTTGGGAAACGGTGTCCACCATGTGCGGACGGCTTCCAGATTAGCACTGAGTTGCAATGCGGGGCCGCCGCAGTGGCACGGATGGATCGGCTGCCACCGCACGGCGATTCACAGGGCAGTCAACGACACCCAGTCAGACGGCGTTGGGAAGACCTCCGCCATGGAGTACCGGTACGGGCATCATTCCCCCTTGGCGCTGTTCAACAGCTTGCGGATGGTGTTAAGGACGGGCAATCGGCAGCCATGTTTGCTCCGCCTTCCCGGTCCGCAGTGGCGTCAGAGTGGCATGGGTCTTCACGCAAACTCACAGTCTTCACTGTAAAATCAAAAACTTGCATAGGCGGAGGGTGTCGAGAAGCGGGCGATGTCGGAGAAAGGGGCGCAAAGACACCCACCCTGACGCCAGGTATCAGCCCACCGAGCCGCTTCAAGGCCTCCCGAAAGCTGAGAGATGCAGATGGAAAGAGGATGACCTCTCCTCCCTTCGTCAAGGTCATGGCCAATTGACTGATTTTCACCAGATCCGCTCGACCGACTGACACTTTTTACGTTTTCAGTCACTGAATCAGTGGGTCGGCCGCCGCGTCTCTGCTCATTAACGCCCCGTGCAGAAACGCTGCTATACGTCCCACAGTCCCGCACATAGCCCCTACATATTAGCCCCTGGGCCCACTTCAACACGGCTGGAAGATCGACCCGCACTCAGCAATTTGCGTCGGACGTCTCACTTGGATCACGAAGTAAAACAAGACGCTCGCTGCAAACCAAAGGCGCAAATCGCGGCCGACGTGCTTCAGTTCCGCAACCAGCTCCGTCAAAGCACTAACATGGCGTCGCTCGACAAGCCTCGAGAGGTGGCCCCGTTCCTCAAGAGTCTGCGCCGGATCCTCAACGCGGAGAACCCCATGATTCTACGCTGGACGCCGGACGGCAAAGCCTTCGAGATCCACGACATGGCTGCAATGATGAAACAGGTGCTGCCGAAGTATTTCAAGCATGGCAAGTACACGAGCTTCCAGCGGCAGTTAAACTACTTTAACTTCCGCAAATGGACCAAGTCCAAGGCCGTCGTGTGCACCTTTTCCAACCAATTCTTCCAGCGTGACGAGCCGTCGTTGGCGTGGCGTATCACGCGCAAGAAGTCGCTGCACTCGGACACGAAGCCCGAGAGTCCGAAGGCTACAAATCCCCTCAACAAGACCAAGAATCTCCGCAAACCGATCGTCATCAAGCTGCCGAAGGGCGAGGCCAGGAGCCCCACGTCCTTCCCTTCCCCTACGTACGCGAACACGCTCGTGAACGAGTTGGATTTGCGCAACGTGTACGGGGAAGTGTCGGACATCACGTTCCACGAGCCACTGGCGGGCATCGACGCGCTGCTGGAAGAGCAATCGCTGGACTGGGTGGACGTGCTGTACTCGTCACTGGAGCCGCTGCTGGACAACGCGGCGTACCCGTCGTTCCGTGATCACGCGTTCGACTATGCTGAGCTGTGACGCAAGACGAGAGACCAAAACGATTTTTGAGTGGATGTGTGTAGGGATTATTTTATGAAGGCGAGCCCTGGCCTCCATCAATATAGCATGAGCTAGCCCATAGGTGTGGGTCTTACGCAAGACAGCGAGTTGAAAGTACCTTGAGGCTTTGTGGCAGCACCCTGGCGTCAATGGCGCATCGAGCACTTCTCCCTGTCATCAGGTTTGGAGCATCATCAATGGGCCGAAGAGTTGGATGGATCGACTCAGTTCTGGCTGACTCAGATCAGTCACATAGCAGTGACGATCAGTGACGATTGCTCGAACGAGGGACAACGCACTATTTCGCATGGTCTCTCGTCCTCATGTCAAGACGCCGCCATGGGCTCATAAACAAAGTCAATGCGATGCCACCGACTCGGTCACAGGCTCTTTGGTCACCAAGTCGGCCAGCACGTCCGCGCAAAATGCGGCGGCTTCGCTACAGTTTAACCTGCTAAAATTGTAATGCTCCCGTGGCATGAGCTCCAGTTAACTTGACTTGACTTGACTATGCGGCGGTTCATCCCACTGCGGCGAGCGATACCCGCGACGAGGCAGACCCCGAACTTGTCCAAAGGATCCGGAGCTGCCTGCCTATCTATTGCCGGCGCTGCCTGGATTTACATGGACCTCTGTGTGTCGTCAGGTTTGACAAGACCTCCCGGACTCAACAAAAAGGCAAAAGAGCTCGGTTGTTTGTACGTGTACAATGTACTTTTCGCATTAGACGCTCTCTAGCTGGAAGGCGCCATGGTACCAGCCCCTGTGGTGGTGTAGCCTCTAGTCTACACGTTGGCCGCCGCCGTTAAATATATCTGCAGCTTTGGCACAGCTTACAGCTCGAGCAGCTTGGCCGAGAAGAAGCAGTCGGCATGACTCACGTCGTCCTCTAGCAGCTCCAGCTCCAGCTCCGGGTACAGCACGTCGATCCAGGCCAGCGACGCGTCTTCATCCAGCACGTTCAGCCGCTGCGAGGGTCGCAGCATAACCAAGGGCTCAATTTGCTTGGCGAGGTGCAGGTCCGACGTCATCGGCAGCTTTAGCGGAGCCCGTTTCGGAGATGTCGAGTGCTTGGCCGGAGACAGCGCGCGTTTGCGCGTGATGCGCCACGTGAGTGCGGGCTGGTCCCGTTGAAAGAACTGGTTGGAGAAGGTGCACACGACCGCGCGCGACTTGGTCCATTTGCGGAAGTGGAAGTAGTTGAGTTGTCGCTGGAAGCTCGCGTACTTGCGGTGCTTGAAGTATTTTGGCAGCACGTAGCCCGTCATGGCGGCCATGTCGTGGATCTCGAAGGCCTGGCCGTCGGGTGTCCAGCACAGGATGCGAGCGCTCTCGGCGTCCAGCATACGGCGCAAACTGCGTAGGAACGGCGCCACTTCCTTCACGGGGTTCCGTCCGCAGGGTCCTGTGCCACTGGCAAAGGCTGCTTGGTTGTCATGGTCCGATGTGCAGCAACTAATAGCACAGGTGGGACGCTGTTGCGATGTGAGTCAATGCGGGGCTTGCACGGCAAAAGTAAAAGTGAAAACCGAGAGACAAGAGCGGCTCGCGAGATTACGGTAGCATCCGGTCACGCTGGGCGATCGACATGCAAGGTCTCTCGTCGCGTATGTCGGGGTTAAAGACGATCGGCTGGCCGTGCCTGGCCACTCCACTGGACCTGGAGTCTCCAGGTGAGTCATTTGGGGCGACGCGCTCACGGCAGCAATGTTGACAAGGGCGGGCATTGCGCTGCACCGGCGGCTGTCTTTTGGCAGGAATTCCTCGACAGGTATCCTATATCTGTTGCGATCAACTATGTCTGCTTGGAGAGGGTCCCACCTCGTGGCGACGACGCAGGTTGCGGCGCCAGTGGTGGTTCGTCTAACATTTTGTTGGCCCCAAGCACCGTCCGCTTGCTCGCAAGAGATCGAGGTCAAGCGCAAGAGACCCTTTCGACCTCGACGCGGGAACCGCGTAGCTAATGCCACGTCGGTGGGTAAGAGACTGGGACGTCGGAAGAGCTTTCGGGTCTCGGTGCGCCACAAAATGTTTGGCTGCAAGCGCGGCTTCTGTCGGCTAGCTGGATACGACGCCAGGTGTCAGGCAGAGCGCTGCGCCAGCAATACATATTACGCGGGGTCGGCCGTCGATGAGCTAAGTTTTTAAAAGCAACTTGAGCTACATGTATGGTAACGTTTGGTCAATGTTTGTTGCACGTCGACAAGCATGCCAGGGGGTAAGGAGAAGAATATGCACAGGACTGTGAAGTAGGACGAAGCCCGACGTAGAGAAGAACGAGACAGCGAACCACAGAGACACGGTAGAAGGCCGAGGTAAATTTTGAACGGACTTATTGAAGTATACCAGGTAAATACTGTACAACAAAGTACTGTCATCTATTAATAGCGCCAAGCTGCCGTTTGGGATCACTTTGTAATAGTGCGCGGCACAGTTTGCACCAGGGCATCTTGTAGCAAGCAAGCAAGCAAGCCAGCCAGCGAAAATATAGTGGATTTGACAGCCGTGCATCATGTCGTGATGTTGATTGTTGGCGTAGCTGAGAGTGTCGAACTGCAAAGAACTGGAAGCCAGACAACTGAGCAAAAGTTAACGGCAACTCAGCGCTTCATCGCCGTCTGATTCCGTTTGTTTGAAGGCCATCAAGCGTTGGGGCAAGAAAGACATCAATTAAGGCCGCAGGCGAAAAATCTGGCAGACTCGAATGCAAAGGGCTGCACCCTGCAGCGTTGCCGTTAGCTACACGGTTTGTAGCGTGCAGGACGGCGGTAAGTGTACGATCTCTGGATATTATACACGAACTCTGCTGGCACTGTAATTGCGGGGGACTGCGTATTACGCTGTCACAGTGAAAGTATTATGGAGGTTAACCCTTTAGCTACCGAGCCAAACGTTAGGGGTCTACTCGGACCTCTTCTAGAACGAATCAAATCTGTGCACTTCATTTTTTTAACCAATAGGACGACTCTGTCCACCTTCCAAAACGAGACTCCCTCAAAACAGATTTTTCTACGCTGTCGAGGAGATGGAGGACACCAAGCGCGTGTGTGGCTGGTGCGGGGCATCGGAGTGCGACTGGAAGCGCGCTGGTGGCGCGCTCCGAGAAGCTGGGGCTCGGCTGGAGAAGATGCTGTCCAGACGCAGACAGCGAGGCCGTGTCATCCGTGTTGCGCTGCGGCGCTTGTATCTCTACTGGAAAGACGGGATGTTGTGTGGGGATGTTCCTGTATGCATCACTAGACAGTTGCAAAGGCTTTGGCCAGACGACAAGGTAAGCTATATTCATGGTGTTGGTAGTGCCAGCGCCTCAACGCTTGTGATTGACTTGTTTGTCCTTTACGCGTGAATGCTACAGAATCATCGGTCGTCGCGCTTCCGATCGAGTGAGGAATCGACTGTGCGACCATTATTCAGAAATCTCACTGAGCGGGTAAATACTCATCGCAATCTCCAATCCGCAGTACGCGTTGAACTCGCTTTCGTTCATCTTAGGGAGGCCACGAGCTATCAAAGCATCGAACGTCCATTTCTGCAAGTTGCTCCGAAAAGCAGCGGTGAAAAATAAACCCAGCAATCCGAGTTATGCGCTGTCTTGGTAGTCTCTAGTAACCTTCGCCTCTTGCACCACATGAAGCCCGCTTTGTAGGTCAGTGACTCCATATAAGCCAGGGCGATCGCCCTGGGCGAGCTGGTGTCAGTAGGTGGCAGGCCAGGATGGATATGGTCGCCGCCAAAACCAAGTTCATCGCTCATCCGAAGATGGTGGACTGCGTGGCCAAGCTGCTGGTCGTCTCGTCCGAAGTGTTGGGCGGTAACATAAAGCCGCTCTTCACGAGCGGGTAGTTGTTGGGCGTCCACATCAAACTGTTGGTCGCCGGCATGACCACCGAGATCAAGTTGGTAGCCCCCAACACCGTACTGGTGGCCGCCGGGAAGAAGCTGCTGTCCGTCGTGGTCGCGATCGCTGCACGCCACCACGGCCGTGCTGGTGGCCACCTAGGATAAGCTGCTGCCTGTCGATGAGCTGCTCGCCCCGTGCTGGTGACCACCGAGGTGAAGCTGCTGGCTGGCGGGGTCGACATCGCCTCCGTCGCTGCGAGGCTAGGCTTCGGTGCCATATATTCCCACTCCTCCTCGACCACCAAGCTCTCCCAGGCATCGACGATAGTCTCCACGGAAATGTCGTCGATGGTGTACTCGTGCTGAGCGACCAGCGCCCCACATTCACTTCCCTGCGTGCTGGACAGTGCTGCTCTGAGCGAAGAAAACCTGTTTGAGCCTTATATGCCGAACTCTGATCTGTCTGAGCGAATCTGATGGCCTGGCTTGGCGCTTGGTAGAGGTCTATTGAGGCCTCTATCTTGACGTAGTACATGCCTGTCGCGCAACACAGCAATTTTATAACGAATCAGCTTCGAGTATTACAGGCTGCTAGAGGTTCGATGAGACCCGTACGTGGACCAGTACCTAAAGGGTTAATTGAAGCTGAAATGGTCTGGTGTGTTCGTCAATCCCGCTGGGTTAGGAGGCTTGTAAACATCTCCGACAACCAATCGGCAACGCGAGTGTAGCCATTTATCGGGATGTTGAAGTTGGTCGCCCAAACTACGCGATGGCTACAGCTCTTATTTTGGGCACCGTGCTGCGACAGCGTCGCGTAGAGCGTGGCCTTCATGCGCTCCGCCTTGACCTTGTCGCACAGGTTGTTCAGGTACAGCGGCGGCGCGTCCGCGGTGGGTACCGTACCGTCGTAGTCGTTGGTGACAAGGCACAAACAGGATTTGGTTAACGGCGCCGGTCAAATCCTACTTTGAACTACGAATTAGACTAACATAGGCCAAGTTTTACGAATACGAATTACTACTAGTACAGATAACGACGGAAGATACGGCCTACACAGATTATAAGGCCTATGACAAGGTCCAGAGCTCTTCATCGGAGGAGGACTCCATCCTGCGCGTTGGGGGACGCCGGTCGACCACTGATAGACGCGAAAAGCTGCCAACTGCTAGTGCGTTGGAGACTGGCCGGTATCCCGTTTTTTTACCGGTTTTGTTTTAATTTGCTGTTTGGTTGCTGCCTAGCGTTGGAGAAGCTCTAAGTACAAATTGGTACGAGTGAAAGCTAAAATTAGAAGCCAATGAAGTTGCACCATATGGCTTAAATGACAGCATCTCATTGGGTAAAAATGGATGTCGCTAACAACTAAACGTCGCTAACGACTACGACGGTACGGTAAGTGAGTTGGATACATCGCATTTAGTGGTTTGCCGATACAGTGTCGATCTGTGTGCAGCGACGAGACGCCGTGCCATGATTGGCTCACTGTGGCGCGTCACCAGTCGACGTGGCGCACCACCGGGCTGGCTAGGTGCCACTGTCTGACCACTATCGTCCAGCCGGCTGACTTCAAAAATCAGCCACCCCGATCGAGCAACTGCAACGTGTGCCGCTTCAAGCAGCATAGTCTCCGCAAGTGAAGTGACCGCGCCATAGTGTCTTCAAGTGTAATAATGAGCAACATGATGGGCAAAACGGCCACTGCAGACGAACACGCGGCGATTAATGCGGTTGGCGAAAGGGCTAAAGGGCTCCGATACCTCTTGACGACACCTCTTTGCAATGGCTGACAAGGCGCTGTGGTTGTCAATGCAATAGCAATCCTATTTACAACATTTAAAACTGCAGGAGCCCACTACTTCAGCAACTAAAATACTCTGCACTCACATCCCTCTGAGCTTATAAACATCCACCACTTGGGCTCTTCACTCCGCTCACGAATCCTTCATCAGCTCCAGCACGGCGCTCAGCTCTTCCCCGTGAACTCGGGCGGGTGCATGCCGCTGTTGGACGAGCCGTTGCCTCCGTAACTCTGGGTCTGCGCCTGAGGCGGAGAGTGCGGCGACGAGCTCTCGTACTGGCGGTCCAAGTCGTCTTGCCGTATGGGCTGCGAGTACGGCTCGGAGCTCGACATGAACGACGTCGTCGTCGACGTCGGCTGGTACGACCCGTTGGTCTCGACGCGCAGGTACGACGGGTACGGCACTTGAGCCGACACGTAGGAGCCCACGGACGCGTAACTTGCACTGCTACTTGCAGCCATCTCCCCGAACTGGCCGGCGCCGAGTCATAGTACCGGTGCGAGTGCGAGAGCGGGTGGAACGACGAGCCCAGCAGGCCAGTACTGGGCATCCCCATATTCTCGGACGGGAAGGCTCGCGTCGGGAACGGGAGTCGCGGTCGGTCGTCCAGGAACGACTTGGGTCCCAGTCGACGGTAGTCGTTCTCTTCTCTCTCCTTCTGCGTCGTGAGCGTCGATGGAGCCGCGTACATGCGGCTGCGGTCCTGGTAGAAGTCTTGGGTCGGCTGTGCGTACTCGACGTGTCTTGCTTCCTGCTCGAGACTCGTCGACGAGGATACGACGCGAGTGTCCTTGCCGCTCTGGGAGCTTCTGCCGACCGCGTTCCCACTGTTGACGTTCTCGTTGCCGAAGCCCTCGGCCACGCTCGTGTGCAACTTCTGGTGCTGCACGTACTCCTTGTAGTTGTCGCAGGCCCAGGAGCACGCGCTCTCCGTGCAGCGGAAGAGGTTCTGGCCGTCGGGAAAGTGGATGCGCATGTGGCGCTTGAGCTTCGTGCTCGTGTTGAAGCGCTTGCCGCACGTCTCGAAGCAGCACGGGTACGGCCGCTCGCCGCTGTGGATGCGCTTGTGGCGGCTCAAGTTGCCCGACGTGTTGAACCGCTGGCCGCAGCCCGCGTAGTCGCACGCGTAGGGCTTCGTCCCCGTGTGGATCCGCATGTGGCGGCGCAGCGCGAAGGAGCGCGGGAACTGCTTGCCGCAATGCACCTCGGGGCACACGAAGGCGTCGCGCTTGGGCTTCTGAGTCTGAGTCGAGGCAGGAGGATGCGTCCCCGCTCATCTCCCCATCCTCGTCAAGGCGCCGGAACGTCGGGAAGGAAGCTTTGGGCGCGTACACCACGGGCTGCTCGCCGGACAGCGGCGTCATTTGCATGCGCATGTACTCGACACTCGTGGCTGCTTGAAGGTGTTGAAGTGCAAAGAGCGGGGCCTGCGTAGGAGGCAGCGAGTTGGATAATGAAAGCGATGTGGGCTACAGCCGACACACACCCTCCCCTCATTGCGCAACGCGGCATCCAACCCTGAGCCCTGCCGCTCCAAGGGTGACGCAGCTTTGGGAATAAATAGTATGCATTGATGCAGGATATTAGAGGAGGACAGGGAAGAGGGAACCCGGAATGGCTTTGAGTTAGTTTAGGTAGTCATCGGATAAGACAGGGATTAGTAGATAGAGAGGGTGATACAGATAGATGCATAAAAATGCAAAGTGGTTTAACGACCCCGGACCCATTTTGAACTTGCCCAATTTCCCTGAACGCATTGCTTGCTTGATTGCTTTTCGCTTTGGTGGCCTGATTGGGAGGCAATCCCCCAGCAGTGTACAGCTACAGTATCGACTGCTGTGGATGAATCTGTACACTGCAGCGCGCTGGATGGTTATTTAAAATAACTTATTTCACACACATGGAGAACTCTGGAATGGATCTTTACGGTAGGCTATTGACGGATCACGGATTGATAATGATAGTATTTTCGCACAACTCCCGGCAGACACATCAGCTCATGCATGTGTTACCGCTCAAACGATCCGCGAGAATGTCAATGGTCCCAAACCCACCGCGACCGTGCCGCATTGTATTTGCCTTCCTGTTGAGTACACGTTGGTGGCTCCACCAAAACAAGTGTATTGGCTGCCACGTACCATGATCTTCAATTTCTAAAGCCAGGAAAATTCTGTCATTTTCACAGCGAAAACGATAAAAAGACTTTGAACAATAAAACTGCAGGGTAGAACAGCATTGCATTTTCAAGCCTAAAGACTTCTTGCGCTGCTACATGTAGCTTGCTCGCGCAGCAGCGCGATACCCTCCATGTAAAGCACCCAATTTTGGTTCCAAATTCTTAATTGAGCCCAGTTGTGTGGCAGGAAACACCAGTTTCATGTTTGCACACTCGCTTCGTCTCGGCTATGTGAAAAGAATCGGGTCTCAATCAATACATAGCCGCGGCGAACGTGTCCACAAATCGTATGGCTACAATCCTAGTGAAATCGGAGATGATGTGATTGTTTCAACCGCCCAGTTTGATTATGCTGACAAGGAGGTCACGATACTCCCGCGCTGTGCTGTCATTATGGCTTGTCAAAGCCAAAGCCTTTGACGCTCACTCGCAGTATGGATAACTTAGCTCTGTGTTGCCTCCATTCCAGCTTATCCCTTGGACCCCACCTTGGAGTCCAAGGCTTGGCATCCAAGCTCTCTGCAACGGGAAACGATTACGCGGCAAGCACCTCGACCTTCATCATTTTGCGCAAGCGGCTTTGGGTGTTTGCACGGCCATGTCGCCCTTGCCGATCCCCGCACCCTCATTAGGAAATTCCAGCACCGGCACCATCAAGGCTATCCCCATGCAGGGCACAGCTTCACCCAAGCAGTGCTGCTAGGGTGAAGCTTGAAGCAGAGAGCATCGAAGGTGTCCGCTGCAACAATTCCGTTTGGTAGCCATGTCGGGGCGACCTTTGGATATGGCTACAACTGCAGTATCAGAGGGGATGGGTGGCTGCGTATCGCATTTGACGTCAAGTGGCCACGAACTGACACTCACTTGCAGCCGAGCCAGGCCTCGACCTCTGGATCGCAAATATCTCAAACGTTTTGCGCAATTTGACGTCTTCGCATCTCAATCGTCAACAGGCTCGTCGTGCAGGCGATCCCCATAAATCTGGCATTGTACAGATGGCCTCGACGTTGTCAGGTCTGTTGCACTGTCGATACAAAGTTCCTTCGCATCATGTCTTCGGTCGGAGGGGCTTGAGCCTCTTCAGGCCGGAGGACGGGGCCGCAACTGCTGAAAGGGAACTTCTTCACGGTCTCCAGTGTTGCTACTGGGGCTCTTGCGTCGGAAGGTAAACACGTAGCCGCTGGGCCCCCACATGGGGTGCACTCCACATTTCGGGTCTTGGAGCTCGCAACTCCCGAGAAACCCGTTGCAGCACCAAGCACTCGATCCATCGTGCCGAACGATTTGAGTCTGGACGCAAAGTCGGGTAGGGTATTGAGTTCTGGGAGGCTCACTAGCACCAAGCGCTCGAGGTTGTGGAGACTGTCGAACGACGGGAGCTCCTCCAGGTGAAGGAAGACAGCGAGTGTGAGCGACTTGAGATTCGTGAGGCCGTCGAAGGATGGCAGCTTCCTCGGTACGAAAAAACCGGTGAGGTGGAGGAACGTGAGCGAAGTCATGTCGTCGAAGAGTTCGTCCGGTAGAAAGACCATCGCGTTTTCGACGTGTCTAAAAAGCAACAAAGGGTTAGAAACCAGCAAAACCCGTCTGATAGCAGGGAAGTCGTACAAGAACTCGAGCTTTGTGAATTCCTTGGCCCAAACTGGCATTGTCAGCGTGTTGGTGAACTCCAGTGAGCTGTTAAAAAGTTCGGACACAGCAAAGGGTTATTAGCAAGAAACATCTAAGGTAAGAAGAGATTCCAGGCGTACAAACGAAATGTTAACTTACATGTGCCTCATATTCGTGCACCCGCGTAGCTCCTCGGGAAACGCGAATAAGTGGCGGTTCGTCAGCTCAATCGCTTGTAAATCTCCAGTAGTGGCCAGCTGGGCCACTTTTTCGGTCACATTGCTCGGGTTCACCCATTCAGCGTACGTTTTCGGAGCGATCTCGCGGTCAATCAGTATTAAACACGGACACTGCGTCAATGAGTCAGTGTCGAGCAGAACCCAACGGTGTGCTTTCACAGCGCACTCTGGATGTGGCTGACATGCCAGAGAAGATGTCCTCGTGCTTTCTTCCACAAATATCATCAGCGCTATGGCAAAAATTAGGAGGAGGTACTTGCTACTCTGTCGCTTTTTCGTATTAGCACTGCTCACAAAGTCGACAGCTTGCCAACTTCGAAGACAAAGGGAAGCTTTGATACCCACGCGCGTAAAGAAACTGAGAACGGACATCACGCGGAGCCCCTTGAGGTTCCCGTAAATGCTAGCAGTTTCGAATGGGCTGGCGATCACGTACGCGTTTCTCTCAAACGAGCCAGGTGGAAACACCTCGAGATTGATAGCCAACCTGGCACGGTCTAGGGAGTACGTCGAGAAGCAATACATTACGACAACCACTGGACACCCTACAGCGATGACAAAGTCGAATCTACCACGGGATAAATGGCAGATTGCATTAGACACGATAACAATTGGAGATGTTCTCCTCCATGAACTTACATTAAATCCATGAGAGTCTCAGCTAGAGGGGCGCGTTCGAGCGGAACAAACATCAGACCAGCACAGCAAAGCGCATTCGCCACTACGACGGTCGTAAACATTCCAACAAGCGGAGTGGGGCAACCAGTCTCGAGAATCTGATAGAGAAGTAGTGTTTCAAGCGCCAAGTCGCCACATTTTATTCCGAGTTTCTAACCAACACCAACAAGAACAACGTTAAAAACTACAAGTAGCGAGATATTTAAGGTTTCGTACGATGCGTTTCCTCGCGTGACTGTCGTCATGAGCAAGAGAGGTTGCCAGTTTCACGACCGAAGAGACTTTGCTTCCAGTTCGATCTGTCGCTGCGTCTTCCAGAGCTTTTGTGACTTTTGTTGTAAGGACATCCACTTTCGTGGGAGGTTTACGGAGCAAGTTTTTCTGTTTTGGGCTCCGCTGCCAGATCAACTTCACAACAACTCCAAAGAAGCCGAATGCCACAATCGCCAAACCAAATGTTGTTAATATCACAAGCGCATCGGGGGCAGCCGCCATGAGCCAAAACGACCCGTTGTCGAACGTCTTGGTGTTCATGACATAGTTCACCGTGTCGTTAGGCGCAATATTCAGGAAAACAATCCATACCGTCCAAGCCAACGAGACGATCGCTACTACTGCGATCAGACCTGAAATCAACATGAGTGTAAGTCACTGGAATTCATGCAACCATTAGCCTAACCTGTACGTACACTTCGTTTTAACGAATGTTTGCTTAGTTTTGCCCTTTGTATCCCTTGGATAGACCTTCGTGGAGACCGATGAGGCTGGCTGCCCTATGAAGTCTGCGCCTTGTGGCATGAAAACTTCGCGGGCCTCAAAATCCTCCATCACTGTTAATCGGCTGCTCTATGTGGATGTTGTCGACTGAGCCACTGGGGTCCTAGGCGGCGCTATTCGGTGCTCGGACAAGACTACAAGACTGCGCCTGGAATAACTCCCATGCGAGTATAACTTGAAACCATTGTCCACTTTTGGGTTCTCATCGATTTGTCGTCTACTGCCTGTTTTGATAGCCTTTATTTATGCTTGTTTGAAGTGTGTTTTTCGACGAGACCGTCTCAAGTATCTTTGTTTGGTTTGAAAACTACGTCGAACCAGTGGCAGACGAAGTCTCTGACGCTGTGTCCACTGAGTGGACTCCACTCCACTGAGCGCCATCTCCCAAAAGGACTGGTCTTTCGCTTCCGCCAGACAAGTCAAGCAGAATCGCAATGCACATTGTTTGACTTGACACGTCGACCATCATGGCACAAACCACTCTTGACAGGCTGCACCACCACTCAACGCGAACCTCGTGAGGCTCTTGAAACAGCTTTCGCAGCGTTTGGGTCCCAAGTTGGGATGGCCCAATGCAATCGTGGCATAAATGCCATTTGTGCGTTAATGGGTGACTTCCAAAAATCACACAAGCCGAGCATGTAATGTGGCACAAACCTCACACAGACGGTGGAGCAAAGTCGTAGCAAACTCGTCAGAAACATGCTAAGACGCCAAAACACGTCTGAACAAACTTGTGATTGGCGCACAGAAGAAATAAAGGACGGCCAGTCATTATTATTATCACGGAGGGAGTTAGAAACCATAGAGCACGTCTTCGGTCATCCCTTGATCTACTCCGCCTTCCGCACGACAGAGCCAAACCACCAGCATGTCATGTCCAAGGGGAAGAACTTCCGTTCGGGCGAGATGCAACGTACGTTAAACTCTTTTCAACTATCTGCACTTCGGCGACTAACTGCAATTTTTATCTACAGGAATGCTAGACATCGTGGAGGAGTGCTTGCCGTTTGGAGCTGAGCAGTGGGCTAACGTCGCGGCCCAGTACAACACGCACCTTCCAAACGGATGGCCGGAGCGAGACGGCGAGAGTCTCAAGAGGAAGTTTCTTGGCTTAAAGAACAAGCGGAAGCCTACAGGTGACCCTGACTGCCCGCCAGAGGTTAAACGAGCAAAGCGGGTATTTTACCGCATCGAATCCCGATGTGCGGTTACTACCCTGAATGACGATAATGTTGAAGACGCCCAGCAAGACGCCCAGTCCGGCGTTGACGCAATTACCGAGCAGGAAAGCGCACAAGCTGCCGCTGGAAACCCTGTTGGTACCAACGGTGTGGCGACGTCAACGTCTGAAACGACGGACCCGGTATCGCCTTCAATCGACCAAGTCGCCGCTCTTTTAAGCGGCACTGTTGATGAGCTTGAGGCAGCTGCACCACCAACTACTACCCCTCCAACATCTACGCCACCCCACCACCGCTCACAGCAACACCTCGGTCAGGATTAACGCCAACTGAACTTGCCCAACTGTCGTGGCAACTAGACATGACACGCTCAGGAAGAGCGCCGTTGGGCACAATGCCTGTTCAGCTCAGCCAGACAGCTCAGAGACGCATCAGGCTTGACACCATGCTCGAAAGATTGACAGCTGAGACCCAAACAGGCCGTGCGTCTCCTGATCCTGGGTTTCTGAACATACTGATGGTCATAGAAGAGCGTCAAGTCGCTCGTGAATCTGAGCTGCGTCGAGAGCGTGAGGGAGGGAGGTTGCAAGAGAAGAGAGGGAGCGCCAATTTCGCATGGAGATGGCCCAGCAGCAGAGCCACCGTGATGCGCAAAGTCAACAACTTATGATGTTGTTGGTGACCAAAATGTTTAGTGAGCAGCGCCAAAGCAGTACGGAGGAGTAGATGCTGCAATTGAAACTGCAACAAACAGGACGACGAATACATTTTGAGCTTTAACATCGCCATCCATTTAGTTAGTCACGACATGTACACACTTCGTATCTGACTTATTCCGGTGCTGCGAACCCGAAGATTGTACAAATGGTAAATATTGGCAAGGCGGACACTCCGACGCCTAGGATCAAACGGCAGGGGCAACTGGAGTTGTCGCTAGCATTTCGGAGCGCAGCCCATCCCCCACTCTGCTGACTGCCGAACAGCAGTGATCGCGTTGCTCATGGCAATCAGTCCCCCTCTGCATGCTTGACTAGCCCTTTCAAGATCTCCATCCTTCAAAGGCGTTATGGTCTTGCCAGACATTTCATTGCTAACCGGAAAAGCTGAGTCGGTTGCGCAGCAGCCAGTTGCCATCGTTCGAGTCGTGTCCGCAAGACGATCCTGAAGACGGCGGCTCATCTCTCCGTCGTTCCAAGAACCTGGATGGTTGTGACGCCCCCAAATCAGCGTATCATCAAAGCCGTAGCATAAAACCCCAGTGACTTTGACGGCGTGCAGCCAACCTGTACGCATTTTAATTTTGAATCAATTAGTATCGCTCATTCGTTGCGGCAGATCAACCGTATAACACTCATCGTTGAAATAAGCATTTTGTAGATCACTAGCAGTCGGTGCGTGTACCGCGTAGTTCTTCCCGTCTGCAATGCAAAAGTACCCATCGATAAGCGGCTCACGTCTTGTAACACATGAAGCCCATTGGTGTTGCTGCTGCGGGGAGGGCCACTGGATACGAGCACCCGGAACGTCTTTAAGTGCCCTTTGAAGTGCAACTTCAGCGTTCTTTAAGACCCGAGAGAGCGTTGCCGGAGGCACGCCGAACAACTCGCAAAGAGTCGTGCTCTCGACTGCAGCCGTGTAGAAATGAAGAGCGCAGGTCAATACATTGTTCATGTTCTGGAACCGAGGTGGTCTGCCTTTCTTTCCTGGCCCACTCTTGACTTGATAGTACCGCCGGAATGCAGACAGTACGGTGTTGAACTCTGCTACTGGCAGCGACACAGTGACGATGAACGCACTGTCATCACGACTCGCGTAGATGACAGCCCATGGACTCTGTGAAGGTTGAATAAGAACGTCAGCCGAAGATAGTGGCGCTCTCTTAAGCACATTCGAACACGTAGCAGTGTTACGATGAGCTTTGTCCGTGCGCGACGTTGAGCACGTTGCTTCACTTGAGTTTGCACCGAATGCATGATTATAGCCTGCCTGCGAAGTCGCATTTGATCTGCCGTCTCCTTGGTTAATTCTGAACTGCATGATGTTGCTTACTCTCTGTCTCTCTGCGCGCTCAAATGTGTTGTTTTTGGAAGTCACGCGGCGCACAAGTCGCTCATATACCGAACACAACCGATGGAGCAAAGCCGACACAGATTTCATCTTCCGATGAGCACAAACCTATCCTTGTGTGATTTTGGGAAGTCACCCAATGGCCCGAATGCCATTTATGCAAGTTTAAACTGCACTAATGCGCTGCAAATGATTCGACAGAAATAAAAGTACTTAGCGAGAGAAATTTTTTCGCACACTGTGTCTTCGTGAACACGTACCTCTCCATGCACACGTACGTGTACGCCTTCCAGCATACGTTTGGCTTCGTGACGACGTTACGCACATGTTCGTGGACGACATGTACGTGCTCACGGACATGGTCGTCTTCGTGAACACGTACACGAGTGGCGCGGACCAGATAGGCTTGCAAGTCTGACGTGCAGCAAGCTTTTGTACCCAGAAAGCTGACAGCAACTACGCCGCGCTACACACCCTGTCCATCACCCATTTGATGGCGTAGATCAACGAATCCAGCCCGAAACCAACGAATCAAGTTGGCATGCGCTCGTTTGGTTGATCTGCGTCATCAAGTCCTGGTGTTCACTTAATTTAAGTTGAAACGTTGTCTCCAGCAGATTCAAGATATCGACCCGCAGAGCTCAGCTCCTTCATAATTCGTTTTGCCACACCAGCAACAACTTCGTTTCGTTGGCTTTGATTAGCCCAGTCCCCGCTGCAAGTGTTACATCAGCATCCAGTGATGACCCGCGGCCGTACCCACCCCGTGTGGAGCGAGTTCGTGATCGATGTCGATGGCGCCTACCCCAACGTGACCTGCAAGCACTGCGCGACGAAGCTGCGCAAGTCGCAGCCCAGTCGAAACTTGCTTGGTCACCTTACGTCCTGTAGCAATCTGACTGAAGCCCAAAGACTCAAGTGGAGTCGCCTTAACGAGCCGCCGAAGGAGAAGAAGAATCGTAAGCGAAAGAAGCGCAGAAAAACACGTCATGCTGCATCTCTACCTGCCACACAAGACTCCATCATGAGCGACGTTTTCGTTGTCGCAGTCCCACTCGGTGTCCAACTTCGCTGACGAAATGTCTGCTTCAGATAAAGAGCGTTTCCAAGCTGATATTGCAGCGGGGCTGTCGTAGACTGTAGCGTAGAGGAAGACTTAGTCGGACTCAGTGAGTCTCTTAAGCAGGTAGCATACTTTGACGTTCTTATACAAAGAACAGGGACGAGCGTACGACAGTAGCGTACAGGCTCCAAGAAGTAAAAGTATTTACAAGACAATGAAACTCTTATGGTTAAAGGTAAAGTGAATGTATATTGCTATCGGCGGCAGAGCCGCCCTGGTGTAAATCTATAGGACTCACTATCTAACATAGTAGAGCCTAGTCTAATGCATATCTATTGGCTGTGAAGCCACCTACTGATATCTTGTTAACTCTCACGTACCAAGTACTGTTTTAGGAATAGTGTGTTCACACCAGATTGGGTGACCTTACACAATCGTACTTCATCGAGTAACCCCGTTACAGAGATCGCCCGAGGATTTTGCGCTGCCGGTTTACCGTTTCGCAGCATCGAGGTTCCTCGCATGCGTAAGACACTCACGCTACTGCAGTCAGAAATGGAGCAATTCCTTCCTTCTCGGAAAGCATTGGCAGGGCGATTGCTGACCAAAGAATACGAGAAAGAGAAGTCTGAGGTGATTGCTAGATTGCGGGATGAACCGACGATGGCGCTAATTTCCGATGGATGGTCGAATGTGAGCAAGGAGAAGGTTGTGAACTACATTGTGGCATTTCCATTGATGCGACTACTTCTTTGGTGCACCAAAACTACGGGCGAAGACGAACAAACTGCAGAGTACGTGGCTGAGGCTATCGGTGACGTAATTGACGAGATCCACGCGGCTGTGGGTCGATCTGTGGTAGTGTCTGTCACGACTGACAATGCTCCTGTAATGCAGGCAGCATGGAGTATTCTCGAGCGGGAGCGGCCATTGTGCTGCAATGGATACAGCAGCCATGTGCTAAATCTTATCATGGGGAGGTGTTGCAACATCCATGGATGGAATGGGCTCTATTACGATCTGTCAAGCTGGCCCGATTTGTGCGGGGTCGGTCACAGATGCTCGCACGATGTCGCAAGCTGCAGAAAGCCAAGGAAAAAGGAGCACGCCGTCGGGCGCTTCGGTTACCAGTACCAACGCGGTGGTACTCTAGCTTTGAGTGCATCAAAAGCGTGTCGGATAACCATGGAGTCATTAGCCAGCTCTTTCACCAGAAGAAGTTCATGGAGCGGTTTGGAAAGCGACCAGCGAAGCTTGCTGAAGCTCGTGAAATTGTCAGTACAAGGGATTTCTGGAAGCGTCTTAAGCTGGTGATCATCCTTTTGAAGCCACTTCTAGATGCTATCGCCGTACTGGAACAAGACTCGTGCTGCATATCGATGGTATACTGGCACTTTAGTCAGCTTCGGCTCTCCCCTGTACAAAGAACGCATTACCCGAGTGCCCAGGGCAGTTCAAACGTGTATTTTGGCGTCTATGAACGACAAATGGAACTCCGTCCACACGGACACAATGGGCGCTTCCTTTCTGCTTGACCACACGAAGAGTACGTCTGACTTTGTGGACGCCGACTTGGCCACCAGTGTCGAAGCAATCTCGAAGCTTGCGGTACGACTTGGGCATATCGACCACAGCTGAGATGGAGCATATCGAGTCCGAGGCCACCGCGTTCTACATGAAAAAGGCAGGTGGTCGGCCGAGACAAGAGCAAAGCAAGGGAAAATTCCACCCATGGCGTGGTGGACAGATAAGGTTGGTTACACCGCGGCAGACGAGCACTTCTATCCGCTTTTGGCCCCCTAGCTGCAAAGCTCTACCCAATTCCGACGTCATCAGCTGCAAGCGAGAGATCCTGGAGTATTCATGACTTTATACACACCAAGCGACGGAACAGGTTGGCTACGCCGCGCGTGGAGAAGCTTGTCTTCATTTACTGCAATGCTGGCAGCAAGGATGCAAAAGCCAAGATTTACTACAAAGTGGCAGACGAGAGCGAAAGCGATGACGAGAGTGAGAGTGATGCTGACGTCGAGATGGATGATTCTGAAGAGAGCGAGGAGTCGACAGGTAGTAGTGAAGCTGCATAAGACTTCATCGACAGCAATGCATATTCGTACGATGGTAGCCAGGAACATAAGTCGGAATGTTAACTTACCAGAGAATCTATTTTTAGCTTCTCGTTTTTTTTAGAATACGTTTATTGATGGCATCGTGCACTGCATGAAACGCATTAATAGCACGGATGCATGCATTGTCACATCCCTAGTCCCAACCCGCTTTCACGACAAGCTGGAGGTTCCGTCTTGCTTTTGTGCTTCACGAGCCACGTGGGGTGCTAATTATTATCTGTTGTTCCAGCACTATCCGCCTGTTAAGTACCTGTGGTCCTGGTGAGCTGTTTATTGGCTCACAACGAGTATGACGACCTGTTACCTGCCCAACCGAATATGCCCCAGTAAAGGTTTTCATGGAAGGGGACTGCGTGATGTGACTGACACACGTTCACAACTTCAACTCGTTGAAGGGTTACATGTTGAAGTCATTTTTCCTTTTTGAATATAAGGGCCGGTCTTAGCCATGGACGGAAAAGTGGACGCCTCCTTGGTGGATGGCATATGTTCGGCTCGGTTTGGCTAAGAACGATCAGAAATATTGGTGAACGGCTTGGTGGATCAGCGGATGGTCGGGATGGTGACATCTATCAATAGCTCAGTAACAAATCATTTTAATACTAGTTTAACTGGGGTAGCAGTTGAACATCACAACAAAACTACCTACCATCAAGAAGTTATCTCGCTATGAGCTCCAGTACCGACGCCCTCTCCATTATTTGGAACATTCGCGACAAAAAAACGCTAGAGCAACACTAGCACTGCTATTGATTGGAATTCGACGCTCACGGGGAAACGAATGAATCTCTCGCCGTCGTATCGATCCAGACGTAGAGATTGAGATACTGTGGTGCTAATGTGCGCGCGAAAGCTGGACACGATGGTTAGCGACCACAATGATGGCTGTCAATGCGGGACGTGGCGGATCCGCAGGCTAAAGAGATGGATCCGGACTAAGATGGGAGAGGGGATCTGGGGTACACTTGGTGTACACATTTCTCAGGTAGGTACGAGCGGCGATCATTCGGGTACGCGTCCGTACTTAGTAGGTCATAGTGTAGCCATAGCATACAAATCACTAGTGTAGGAATTGGCGGCCGCCAGGAGCCAGTCATAGGGGACCCCTTCTTGTGATGGGATCCCAGGGCCGAAGTTGGTCATAGAGTGACGTACGCGTAGTCGACGCACTGATGAGAGCTTCAGCAATTTAGCCACCGCGGTCGCTGTAGTTGCGGCAGTACTTATTCACTTTGCCAGGTCCGCTTTGACGCTCGATGAAACACAAAATCAATTTTACACGAATGATGCCCAAGTCCGTGATCTCCGGGCACTAGTCTTCTTCGCAAAACATTCTTGCTCGAGATGTAACTAACCGGTATTGTCACCAGATGAATTCCGTTCGGCCATTTAAGCGATTGTTTCCTGAGCTAGGCGAAGCTACGGAATACGTTGCCTTAACCTTTACTCTCCAAGTGCGCATACTTGTATGATCGCGAGCATACCAGTATGCTCCACTGAAACATAGTTTTTAGAAAAGCAACAGTTATTAGAATGCTATTGTTAGACTAGCAATGAAGACAAAGATAACGACTACATTCTTTTTCTCGGGATCAAACACGCGCGTGAAAGCTACGATGATGCAGGTCGGGTCTCGCGTTGTTGGAAAATCTGACTTCCTCAGTTTGTATTGAATTTCATATGGTGCTCAAGAGAATAGTCAAATTGAAGTGGAGAGATACAGCTTGGTAAAGCCTCTCCACTTCAATTTGACTAATCTCTTGAGCACCAGATGAAATTCAATACAAACGCCTATACAAACTAACTTTGTCCGAGCATGCTAGTATGCTTTACTCCTGTCTAACCTGTATGATTTGGACCTGGAGAGTAAAGGAACCTTATTAAGCTGTCTAGAGTTGTGGGACTACACCTTTTCCAAACGCTGGCAACGGAGACCTGGTGCAACGTGGCCTCCTTGTTGAGACAGCAGAAATACTTTCTGTTTCCGATGGGAACCCCCGTGATAATGAGCTCGGCAATAAATGTTGGAGCTATTGGCAAAACGAATTGACCGACAACCCACAAACAATCAGCGACAACGACGAGCACGGCCCAAATGTTGGAGACTTGCCCGGAGTGGCGAAGGAGATGCTTGAAAAAGCCGAGTCCGTGGCAACAGTGGACGCCTACCACAAATAGCCTGTGCGGGCGGCTTATTTGCAGCAGATTTGCCGGGGTCTATGTCGACATTTCTTCACGTGAGACGAGAATACGGTCTCACGAGACCCCTACCCCTTGCTTTATGCGGTGTAGCCTTCATAAACTTTAATCTTGACATGTGTATTAATTATGCTTACCATCATTCTTACCGACATATCCATGTACCTGCTGTCATAAACGGTGACATATATCTTCCGTCGCGGCGAGAAGCCTCTCACTCTTCAATCTGCCAAGAAATCGGAACAACGGTAAAGTGAGTTCAAAGTTCCGTATTCATTATTAACCTCTAACATTCACTTCTTTTGCTTCTGCCTCTGTAGATGGTCCGGTTGAAACACTCCGCCATTCACTGGCGCGAGCGGTGTGTCGTCGACACGTCTAGTGGCGAAGAGGATAATACTCCGCCGAACGTGGCGCGCGCGGAGCAGACTACACTGGGCGCCAGCCCCTGCAGCAAACGTGGTGCAACGACGCATAAAGACACCTCCTCGATTGGGGCGGCAACGCCCCGTGGCTTCCAGCGGGCACCTCGAAGCTCGTGCTGTCGAAGGCGGAGACGAATCCCCCGCCTGCGACCCCGTAGCCCAACGACTTCCTCGCCGGTCATGTTGGAAACGCCGCCAAGACCGCCACTACAAGAACTACGCCGAGATCTCCGTCGAGATCCTCCACTACCCGTGCCAAGACCAGCGCCACGAACGCCTCAAACCAGAAGGCGGCCAACCAGAAGGCTTCCAGCCAGGAAGAGGCCAACCAGGACGCGGCCAACCCGGACGAGGCCAGCCAAGACGAGGCGAACCCGAAGGCGGTCACTCCGTAGGCGGGCAACCAGGACGCAGGCAACCAGAAGGTGGGCAGCCAGAAGGAGACCATGAACACATCAGCCAACAAGAAGGCGGCCAAGAACACCAAGGTCCAGCAGGATGTGGCCAAGAAGACCGCCGCCACTCCGAACGCGGCCAAGATGCGCGCCGAGAACGTCGCCGTGAACAACGCTTGGACGCCACAACCTACTTCCGTTCCCGTGGATCGACCCAGCGGGCGGAGGATCGCATCCACGATCCACCCACACCGATCTCAGCGGCGCATATCGCTGATGTGCTTCGCTCGTCGCGAGCCTCTACTCCTGAGACGTCATGGCTCTGGCCAAGTGGCCGTGTCAGGTGGCCCACCTGCGGGCACAGTACGACCCGCACTATGGGTGGTGTACCTGCTCATCGCCCTGCCGGACGGACAAGTGCCGGAACGCGAAGCTCAACGTATACTGTAACATCAGCAGTTGCCCTTTCAAGGCATGTGCGGCAACGGGTTGGCTGAGTCGGACAAGGTGTGCCTGATGCGGAACACGCGAACGTCGTCGCTGTGCGTAGTGGCGGCCGCTGACATCAAACCGGGTCAGGTGTTGGGGCAGTACTTGGGGAGCCTGAACATGTGCGTCTCTCCAAGCAAGACCGGCCTCGCAACAACGGGTACAGGCTGGTGATGAAGACGCGACCCGAGTCGATGCCGCGCTCGGTGGGCGTGGCTATCAACGCGGAACCAATGGGTGGGTTGATGCGCTTCGTCAACCATTCATGTGAACCTGTCGCTGAGTTTCGAGAGGTGGCTAACGGCCGCCGCACCACGGTGGTGGTGGCAACTACGGAATTTGTCCGCGAGGGAGAGGGGATTACGGTAGACTACGGGGCCGACCTATGGTTTATCTGTCACTGTCGATCTAACGCGTGTTGCCACCGCGACGTACAAGACCTTCCAGATCCGTAGCAAGTGGTGGGTAGTGAAGGCGTTGAAGTGCGAGGAGATGGTAAGAGCTGATGATTTGCAAACGTAATTGACACATGTTGACGTTGAATATATTGTGTTCTACTATCTTTGCGAAAGGTTGTATCGGGAGGTCACGCGGACTGAGTTTGGCGCCAAGACCGCTAGCTCATCCCGCCTCGCCAAACTTTCCAGGCACGACAAGCCTCGCGGCGTCCAGTGAATCGCGTTTTGGTGCGAGTATTTCGCGCCTTGGAGCTTCAAACCTCCTTGAGGCCAATACTGGAAACGCGGCGGGCTCCGACGCGAGTCCGTCTTGGTCTCTCACTTTCCAATTGTCCACCTCGCCCTCAATCCACCCAATAACCCAACCGCCCACCGCCATCGTCCCGCGCAAGACTTCAACCTCTGCTCACTGTACGCCACGCAGCCTTGGCTCCTCTCTACCAGCAACACGACACTAACTCTGTTTCTGTTGTCTTTATTAGATGATTAAACTGTCGGGGAGCCCGAACTACCAAAAGCCCGAGATCTCCCGTCTTCTGGCGGTGGTGGAGGACCTGTTGCCGCTTGAATTGGACGAGTGGGAGCGCGCCACGATCGCCTCCAACACCACCAGGAGCCGCTCGTGGGGCAAGAGGGACCTTGACAGCCTGCGCCGGAAGTTTAAGGCGCTCTACAGCGCGAGGAAGCCGACGGGCACGGCGGAGATGCCGACCCACATCAAGCAGGCCAAGCTCGCGAAGCTGGCTATCGATGACAAGGCCAACGTCATCGCGATGGACGACGTTGCCGATCAAGATCAAGACCCGGAGTAAGACCAAGCCCCGGAGCCCATCACACGTTTGTCGAGCCGGACTTCAGCTTTGAGCCATTCTACGATGACCAGGAGGGACCCAGCAACGGAGATTTTGCTGGCAGCGACGCTGCAAGCAACAGCCTCGGGGCGAAGACTCGCAGCTCGGTGGGTCTACGGGTGCAGCAGCTGTAGACGCAGTCCTTGCCCTCCGCGCCCAAATGCCTGCAATCAATTGCGACTTGCAGCTTGGAGCGGAGGGTCTTGAAGCCTTCGCCCCTACGCAACAACCAACGCCAATTCCTGCTCTACCGGGAACCCGCCAGCTCCGCCCGTCTACTGGGAAGAAGGCGAAGAAGAGCCCGGTCACCCGTCTGGATGGCACACAATCGGTGGCTACTACGCCCGTAGCTAAGGCTGGAAAGGTACCAGTTGCTCGTGGTTTCCACCCCGGCAGCCAAGACGAAGGAGAGGCCCTACGACACCTATCACTACAAAGTGCTTCCAACCGTCTGGGCGGGAATAATTTGTACACATTCCGAGATACTGTGGGGGCGAAGCGAGCCATGGAGGGCGACGACAACGAGCAGGCTGAAGCTAGTTTTGCTAAGGCCAAACGGATCCGTGCGCTGAAGACGACAACGGCGTTAAAGAAGAAGCTGGCCGCTCTCGAGACCTCGAGCAAGAACATCGGCAACACCATGTTCGAGTTGATGTTAATGTTTCGGGAAGAAGGGAGCGCAAGGCAGAGATCCGCCGAGTTGAGGAGGACCGCCACCGCAGAGATGAAGCAGCTGCGAAGGAGCGTCGTCGCCAGGACAAGTTGGAGGCGGCCGAACGTGCGCGCCGCGACAAGGACGATGCAAGGGCTCGTACGCAGGAGATAATGATGCTCATCGGCGCGATTTTCAAGAAAGAATAGTTGCGCGGCACTACAACGTTCAGGACGAAGGCGTAAGTGCTCAAAACTGTATGCTGTACTGCAGAGCTCTGATGAAACGCGGATCATGACACCAAGGGGCTCTCTATCTAGTACCCTATAGCCTCTGTTAAGTCCCCATACAGTAGTAATTCATGTACGAAGACGGCCAAGAGTAGCTTTCATTTTTAACCTTCTGTAGGACGCTCGCCATCACCCCCAACTACGGCGAGAAGCTCGCCATCACCCCAAATTACTGCTAGAAGCTCGCCATCACCCGCAAAGCCTGCTAGAAGCTCGCCATCGCCCCCAACGGCTACTGGGAGCTCGCCATCGCCCCAAACGACCACAGGAAGCTCGCCATCGCCCCCAACTCACTTATCGGCCGGATACAAGCACCTATAAGCCCACCCCCAATGCACGTACAGAGACATACACGTAAGAAGGTGAACGTCACATTGAATAGTTACCGATAGGCGCCAGAGACTAGCTGTTTTCGCTGCTATTCTGGCTATTCCAGGGCCCCGCTGAACGTGGTCCGGATCTGGGATATACCCACGGTCCGGACTCGAAAATTGACCAGCCGAAAGATGTTGTTCAGGCGAAGTCCTCGCACCATCGGGGCGAAGGGCAAGGGAGGTTGAGTCGGCTGTAGACCTTTGTATGCTCCCCATGCCCCACACTGCAGCTTGACGAATTGAAGTGATGGCATTATGCAGCGTCCTCGCTGAACTGCGGAGCGACGGGACTATTCTGTCGATGTCGCCATCTTTGAGTTGGTGGTCGGTATGGTGTGGTGGCGGATTCCGCATTCCCGTGCGGCAATGACATGACCGGCCGCATCCTGACGCCCTTGAACCTCGGCAGGAAAAACGCCACCAACGTGCTCATGCAGGCACTCAAGGACTGCCGGAGCAAGTACGACAGCAAGCTCAAGGCCGGGTACACGACGAAGGCGCGGGGGCAGTCCAGCCGGCCGCTGCCGTTCCCGATGGCGGTCAAGACCTGGCGAGACCACGGGCACAAGCTGAAGTACCCGCTGTTCGTGCAGCCGAAGCTCGACGGCGTGCGCACCTGGTTCGGAGTTAGGATTCGGCCGGTCATCTCCGTGGAGCAGGGAACGCCGAGTCCGAGACGACGTTCATACGGACGTCGGGGCACACGCTGGGATCGAGTAGCTTCTGGCGGAAACCAAGAGAGGTGTCCGAGTCATTTCATGACCCCGGACAGTTATGCTTCAACCAGATGATGCAGCCGTCGCGGCGAAGCAGATGGTCCCCGTAACGAAGACCGAGTGCAGCCACCCGTTGTACATAGCGTTTTGTAGATCTGCGCTGGACGGCTTCATCACCTGCAGGATGTACGAGAAGTAGTTAGATACAGCAAAGCTAATACAACTCCGCTTACAAAACTCACCCGTAGATTCTTCCCGTCTATAAAGCCGAAGGTATGCTTCAACAGAGGCTCCCGAGCCTCTACGAGCTTGGCCAGTTTGGCCTGCCGCGAGGGCGACGGGAGCGCGATCCGGGCAGGAGGGTAGCCTCGTAGAGCTCGCGACATGGCGTTCTCAGCTTTGCGCAGGATCCGAGACAGGGTGGCGGGCGACACGCCGAACAGCATGCAAAGCTTGCTGTTCTCCATAGCCCAACGTAAAAACACATGAGCATCCCGAGAACTTGGTGCATGTAGCGAAGTTTGGGGGACGCCCCCGCGACGGCAATGCGCGGGTCACGTAAAAGGCAGAGAATCGTCCTAGCAACTGGTGGAACGTGGCCCTGCAGCAGACAGACACACTACAAGTTAGAATTAGTGATAACAACGATAAATATATTATACTCACCTAGTTAGACTCGTCGCGTTAAGGAAGTTCTTGTCGCTTCCGCGCAAATACAACGACATCCATGCCGATTCGGAGGGAGCGTCAAGACACGCGACGGTCAAGTAGTGGCGGCTCCGCATGGCTACTCTCCACGCCTCCTCACCGAGAAGCCTGTGTATCTCCTGGCGCACCTGCGCCACACCCTCCTCGTGCCTCAGGAGCATCTCTGTGAGGATCAGCAATGCGTCCGCGCCGTCGGTCTCCTCCATGATGGCGGGAGCGCGGGAAGATCGTAAATGCAGAGTTGAAAGGGGGGTATGGAAGGATTTCGTTCTTCTCGATGTCCGTATCCAAGTGTCATTCTAGATGTCGGGCCGCGGTTGTCTGCCCGAGTCTGCGGGCAATAACCGCCGGACACACCACCTCATTTATGGCATTTCTGGTTGTATTTTGGCGGACGCCCCGGCGAATATGTCGCCATATGAACCGGTGGGCGGTGACCCGGGTCATCACCCATTCCAGGAAGAAAATCTGAATTATTTATTTTATTATGGTGGTTTCACCAACAAGCTGGAAATGAAGGTGGAGAAGTGAAGAAGTCGAAAGTGAGTAAGATCTCCCAACCCATGTGGCATCGAGGGGTTCATTGGCAGCACCTTTCATACCATAGACACTGAAAAATATACTCTGAGGTAGTCTGAAAAAATAGATTTGGCTGTCCGCCATACAAATCTATTATATAGACTATGCTTAACTATAGTATAGTTGAGCACCGGGTTGTTGGTGTAACCCCGGGTCACCGCCCACCGGTTCATATATCTGATTTATTTCTGGCATATCTGCAGCAAACAAGCCACCCGCATAGGCTATTCGCAGTTCGTAAGAACTGTCGTTTGAGGGGTAAAAAAGTTTGTCATCCTGCAACATAAGCTTAAGTTGCACAAACAACATAATATTATGCGTCATCCCACTGCAATTTAGCAACAAATAATTGCATTGTAGCAACAAGCAAATCGTCGTCATTGGACAAGAAGACAAAGACATCTGCGTCTTTACCATCACGTGTGACGAGGTGTGTACAGCCTGCAGTTGTCTGCAGTGTCTGCAGCCTGCTGCATTGGACGGACCTTTGACACTGACTGGTGCTGTTGCCTCACTGTAGATCGCCAATGCACCCACCGGTGCGAAGTCAAAATACGTATCATCACGGCCGACGGACAGGCGAAGGGCAAAGGCTCCGACATTCAGAAGTTCATCGAGGTGGTGCGTAGGCTGGGGGCATGTGACTCAATTGTCTGGGTGTCTTTTCACATGGTACAAATCAGGGAATTCCCGTGCGAGATGACAAGGTGTACACTTACATGCACCACAAGGTGATGTGGCGTGTGGGTCGTTTTAGTGGTAGCTCATGGTGATGCAGGGGTGTTGCTGTAAATCCGTACTGCGTCATTGACAAGAAGATCTTGCTGACTGAATGGTACGCCGCATTCTACGAAGATGAACTTCATGTAAGCGGTCTCTGATGTGGTTGCCCTGCTTCAGGTTCTTTCAATTAGAGTCGCCAAGCGGTTGTGGGCAACGCAGAGAACCTCGTCATTCACAAGGGAAAACCCATTATCGGTTCGTCATGGAGATGAGCAACAGCGCTGCAGAACAGTTCGTGCTAGCTTAGTTAACCTCTATTCGAACCATATCTATGGATGCAGCACTAACAAAGTTATTTTATTGATTCTTATTCACCTCGCCACTCTGCAATTGTTTTATTACTCAATTCAGCAAGGCGTGTTTCCTCGTTTAGTGCAGCAGCCGGGGTTTGCCCAAGCAGCAAGTTCCGGTGTAAACGGACTCAAGGTGAGAAAAGCGTCTCTTGACGTTGCTCTTGAGACCACGAGAAATATCAAGCGGAAAGTTTGTTGTCACAATGCTTTCCGTGTAACATTCAATCTCAAAATTGAATACATCTCCACGTTCATCTACAACACGATTATAGACTGGAATATTTGGTGGTGCTGCAGACAACCAAACCAGAAATGTGCGTGTAATGTACCACCGCCCTGTATCTCTATCAATCCGTCAAAAGGCTTATGGCGCGTATTCGTTAAAGGCACGCCCAGCACATGCTCAATAAATGCATCCATGTTCGCATAAAGATTAGAGCTGAAGCAAAATCGTTCTTAAATGAAGCTGCTCTCAATTTTCCACGCTCCAGAATCGTTGACAGTGGTGCATCAAAAAGTGTATCAACCTTTGTAACACCACTATAATACGCGAGTACAAACGAACCCGATACGTTCGGTGTCAACGTCACAAACAAGGCCGGCTGCCCGAATCTGGACTGGTATACAAATGCTTTGCGTCTGCACTGTTCCGCATCGCTTCCCCAAAAATTGTTCTCGCTTATTTGAACGCTTTTAAGGAATCGACTAGCTGTTGAAGAAGTTCCCGTGGTTGATAATCGTGCTTGGCGTCGTTGCTCATTCTCGCGTAAAGCATCCGTTAATTCATTTGATGAAATGTCAGCGTACCCATCAAACGCTCCAGGGTATCTCTTGCATCGCAAGCCAATATTGAGATACCGGTACGTACTTTGCATTGCAATACGATCAAATGCAACAAGCGTAAATAACTCGTCTTCTGCAAATGCACGGGAACTTAGGGAGCAATGATGTTGCACACATGCATGAAGTGATACATCAATTTTGCGAGTCTCGCCAGGATGTTCACGCCCATAAGGGAACAAAAGCGGGAACATTTTAGCAAAGATTTCACCGTCATCTTGCGAAAACTGACTAGAATGGCACTGATCCGTCCATCTCCGATTCAGCTCAAGAGCAAAAGAAGGTATTGTCGTACTTGTAGTTTTTATCAAACAACACAACGATATATTACTAACCGATTCACTACAACAGGATGTGGAAGCAACGCAGGCAGTCAATGTCTACGAAGCAAACACATGTGTGATTACACTCACACTCTTCGACATTGATATCAACAATCCACGTCTACCCAATGAAGGTAGTGTGATTGAGTTCTCACCAACGAAGATGAATATCTACGCCTCCTGCTGCCAAGTGCAAGCCAAACTTCCCGCTTTATCGGTCGTGTCTGATGATGACACTGCTGGTACTAACGCAGATGAGTAAGCCTATCGGACGATCCACGGCGCCAAGAACAAAACTGATAAGCCAAAACGGTAATTAATGCAGCCATTTAATGTTTTTTGCTGTTTTTCGAAATGCATTGATCGTCTTAGAAAATAGAAAATCTATCTGAAGCACTGTAGCTTCACAATGCACTGTTTGCGTGAAGGCACATTTGAAGCCACGCATGTCTGCGATACTATCCTACACGACTTTCATTTGGGCGGAGGGCGAGTCCTTCATGCACTCTGCACATTATGGACAGCCCCTCCCAACAACGTTTTCGTGGACAAATCTACCGTAGTATCATTGCACCGTTTGCGCTAGTAATAGTACTGACATAATGAAGTTATACCGTATGTTAGTCCTTGGCGACAAGGCACAGACACTGTGTGTCACAATTTTCCTCGCAAATACTAAAATTACTCACTCTCGTGCCGATTAATAGCGCAATTCGCACCACAGAAGCCCGCGGAGGACGGAACCTGACCACGAGCGGAAGAACAACGATGGCGCGTTCGTGGCCAACGGCACGTTCGCCGAGGACACGGGCAAAGTCACTGGCCGCATGGCCAAGTTCATCGTCAAGCAGGCGCCGTCGCAGGACAACGTGTGGTGGGGCCCGATCACCCAGCCCCCCGAGGTCGCCGACGAGCTGTACGCCAAGGCCGCCAAGAACTTCACTCCGTGGACCGCATGCACGTGTTCGACGGCCACTGCGGTGTGAATGAGAAGCGCTTAAACGTGCGCATCGAGACGAGCGAGGACTGGGGGCGCACGGGCTGCACTCGGAGGTGTTCGTGATCGTCAACGTCGAGATGCACATCACCATCACGAGCGGCACATCATGCACCACCAGCCAACTCGTGCGACAATACCACTTCCTGTCGGGCTACAGGCCAAGTTGGCGGGAACGGAGCGCGGCATCACGGAGCCGCATGCGACCATCTCGACGTGCTTCGGCACGGCGTTCATGACGCTGCACCCGGCCAAGTACGCGGATCTGTTCAAGAAGAAGCTGCAGGCACACGAGACGCACGGGGCTGGACGGACGGCGTGTACGGTGTGGGCAAGCGCATGAGGCTGCCGTACACGCGCAAGTGCGTGGACGCGGTGCGGGACGACAGCACCAACCAGGCGACATTCGTCAAGGACCCGCGGTTCGACTTCGAGATCATCACGACGGCTGAGCGCGTGCCGTCCGAGATCCTCAACCTGAAGGACTCGTGGACGGACCAGGCGGAGCTCGACGCGACGGCGCTCAAGCTGGCCAAATCGTGCAAGGAGAACGTCAAGCAGTTCATCTTGTAGGCGACGACTGCAGTTCATGTCGAGCAGCTCCTTCTTGTGTCGATACTCGACAGCCACGCGCTTGTATTGCTTCTTCCTATTCTTCACGCCCTTGATGGAAGGGCGGACCATGATAAAATCGATGGTGCACAGGAAGAGATTTAACGACACGGAAGGCTATAATTAGCCCAAGCAAAAATTGATCCATCTGTTGTTTTCTTTGATTACCATTGGCTAAACTGCTTGTCGCTAAGGACTGAACGTCGCCAAGGACTAAGACCATACGGTACACCGATTTTGAGTAGTCATATTTTTTTACAGTGGACCAAAATTTAGAAGCTCAACACCATCGGATAGCTTTGTATATTGCCGTTAAAGTAAATCAAGTCTTTGTCTCTCATTCGCAGTAGTGACGACCAAAGTCAACGCACTCAAAGCGTTCTACGAGAGGTTGTCTGCGCAAGACAAACACTAAACCAGTACAAGTCTTGGATGCGAGTGTTCAAGTGCCAAGATGTTAATCAGCCCCACCGGCTGTTGTGGATTATGCTGATCCCCACTATGGCACTTGAAGTAGACGAGTGACCAATAGGAAAAGAGAAGAGAAAGGTTCGAGAAAGAAAGACCAGAGATAAGGCTCAGTTAAAAATTTGCAGTAGACACAGAATATACCCAGAGCCTAGAGGTGGATTTTGCCGCCCAGTGTGTGTGGCGACTTACATTTACTGTATTCTATATGTGTATATGTGTACTAGCGATCTAAGACCGCAAGTGGTTATAAGCCCAATTTACCTCTCACTCTCATCTGCACCACTTCGACTCTTCTCAACTCTCACTCGCCTCAACTAACTCGAACTCGCTCGACTCGCATAGCAAAAAACAAAGTACTAAATGCCTCCCAGGGAACGAAAACACCAACACAGAGCTAGTAGCAGTACAGTTCGCATGGTAATAACATTTTAGTACAACGCCATATGGAGTTTGCACGCTACGCTATTGGTCAATTATCGTGTTCGTTTAGGACAAAGGTTTGTTTAGGACACGAGTTATACGGTATGCTCCTTTAACTACACTGCCTACGGTAATTAGTCTGTGTGCCATTTTTGCAAAAAAGTGCGAAATTCACACTTTGACTGTAAGTCCACGCACGAATTTTTAGCCTATGAAAGCGATAGACCCCGGAAACGACTCAGCTGATTGAGCAAAACTCGACTAAATAGCGTACTAATTGGCCAAAAGCCTGCAACATAGATACCCTAACCCTCCCATCCACACAGACTACCGTACCGTCGTAGTCGTTGGCGACAAGGCACAAACAGGGTTTGGTTAACAACGCCGGTCAAATCCTACTTTGAACTACGAATTAGACTAACATAGGCCCAGTTTCACGAAGACGAATTATCGGCTTGCACTTTGGCCTCGGAGCAGAAAGCAACGGCGGACCGTGTGCCGTAGCTCTCGTGGAGCCAAGCAGCAGCGAACGGCGGCCAGGCGGCCGAGGAGGCCGAGATGGAGTGTCTGTTCGGCCACATGGAGCAGCTGCGCGTGTCGGAGGCGGCTCAAGAGTCCACTAGCGTCTCGGAGGACGATGGAGAGGAGGACGAGGACGAGGACTCGAGCGCGCTGGACGACGACGACGACGTGTAAGGCAGCGACGCGGAGGAGACGAGGTGGATCACCTGGTTCTGCTCGCTGCGCGTGAACAGCTTCATGTGCGGGGTGGAGGAGGACTAAATCGAGGACGATGCAGGCCTTGTGCTTGTCGAGTGTGTTCAGCCACATAATAGTTGAGCACGAGTGCCACGCGCAGCTCGCTGACGAACACGCCCGTGCTCTTGAGAGCGGAGTTGCCGTCCGACGTCAGAGTGATCTCCTTCTCGCTGCGACCGTCGCTCGACAGCGCGTACACGACCCACTTCTGGCTGGAGTTGTAGACGATCTCGAACTTGGAGTCGCGCACTTGACCACCGAGCGCTTGTCGTTGGCACTGGAGATGACCGCACTCGACACCAGTCGCGGTGTGAGACCCGAGTACTTCATGGACGCGAACACCATGCCCGTCACGAGGTCCGAGACCATGGTGCCAGGGCCGGCAGCGCACTTGACGGTCACCCACTGGTCGGCCCAGTTCACGACTTGAAAGTAGGGCTTCTGCCACATGATTTCCTCGGCCGAAAACAGGAACTATCGAGCCGCGCCGTTGTTGCCAGAGCTGCCATCGCTGACGAGACGGATTGCTCACCGACATGCCGGACGGAGCCTTGTTGGCGACCATCTGCAGCAAGTACGGATTGGACCACACGGGCTGGATGGCAGCATTGTTGTCGTGCGCGATGATGTTGACCCACCGGTTTGTTGGTTGGGATGGCGCGGTTCTTGATGACAACAACAGTTTACCGAGTACAATATATGAATGGTTATTGTGGCTACTCTAGTCGAGGTTATCTGTGTCAGATTCGCTACCGCTCCACTCGCTTCCTATGTCATCGTCCGACTTCACTACTTCTTCAGCGATATAGTGTCGCTGTAAATCTTCAATAAGGCTGTCGACATTAGGGAGCTGTTCGGATTTTCGGGTGCCTCGGGCTCTGGTACTCTGGTATCAGTGAGGAGACCAGCTCTGGCAAAACCACTAACAATTGTTGCGGCAGACAATTGACCCCAGCAGGAAGTGATCCACTGCGTTATGTCCGGTCGGGAAGGAGCGATAAGCTTGAACTTCTCGTTGTCAAGCTTCTTCCGCAAGATGCTAACCTTGTTTCTTGCACTGCTTTGATCTAGTTCTTTCTGCACTCGAGTAATTTCGTCTTCAACTTGTGCTCGTCTAGCCAAACGTCCACTTTCACATCTCTTGTATCGAGCAAGTTGCTCTTGTAGACGATCTATCCACAGGACACGAAGTTCTCCTTTGAACGGTTTGTTCCAGGATATATCTGCATGCTGGCATACATAGGTATACCGAGGAGGTACCTTCAGCAAAATAACTTGTAGTGATGCTGCGTACTCTGAGACTGACTGTGTCCAATGGGCACTAAAGTCGTCCCAAAGCAACAAAACGTTGTCCTCGAGGTTCTCACGGTTCGAGAAATGGTACTCCAAAAACTTGAGTGACAAATCTTCATTCCACCAAGCAGTCTTGTTCCCGTAAATTCTGCAGGGATATTCTTCTTGAAGAACTTTAATTTCGCGCCAAACTTGTGTTCCAAACTCATTACGAAGCGCATTGTTCTCCTCTTGTTTGTTACTTGTCTTGGCGGGGCTGCTCTTAAATATAATAAAAGGATCATATTTTTTCCCGCACGAATCACCAAGCAGCATTGCTGTAGCCCTTTGCTTATCTTTGTTGCCACACCGAATCCACACAGTCTTCGACCCTTTCGTGTTAAATGTACGCTTAGGGTTGGACTCGTAAAACACAGCTAGGATCACTAAAAGTAAAACTGTTAGTGCACATTAAGAACAAATATGTACCAATGGAATCAGAAGCTTACTCGTTTGGTCAGCATTGAACACCTGCGTACAGTTGTGTTCTACAATCGTCTGCATAACCTTTCTTCTAAATTCTTGTGCTGTCTTTTTGCATCCTCGGGAGTTGTTTGCCCCTGACGGGTTCTTGTACGTAACGAAAGTCTATGGCGGCGCATAAACAACTGCATCCAAGTAGCCGATGCTGTAAACTTGTCCTCCTCTAAGACCACACTCCTCAGCTATTTCTCTTCCATTTAGCTGCAGTATGAGCCTTGATACCGGAGCTCCGTCCTTTCTGAGGGTGTTGATCCACAATACGATGTTTTCTTCGACCGATAAAACAGTCGCCATGCCAAGTTCGCGCAACTTAAGGTGACGTGCACGCCCACTTTCACACGCAAGCTGAATTATAACTTCATTTGCACGCCATTTGCTGATCTGCTGCTGCTTAGCTCGACGCTGCTTGCCCTTGAAACCGCTATAGAAGTGCTCTAACGCGTCACTGAGCGTATGTCCCTCCGCTATGTAGTCGAGAACCCTCTTCTTGTGGCCATAGTCGACTCCTACGCGCATGTACTGCTTGGCCTTCTTCCTCTTGCCCTTGATGGAGGGGCGAGCCATTCTTGTGGCAAAGTTCAGGTCGCAAAGTGAGTGGCGCAGGTAAGTCCAAATTGACGAGTGAAAGCTAACATTAGAAGCCAATGGAGTTGCACCATATGGCTTAAATGACAGCATCTCATTGGGTAAAAAGGATGTCGCTAACAACTAAACGTCGCTAACGACTACGACGGTACGGTAATTACCGTAGGCAGTACTGCGAACCCGGCGGCCCAACAGGCCGCAAACACAATTTGTGGTAGGCGTCCAGTAGCGATGTCATTCGACGTCGAGAAGGCCAAGTCCTTCGTGGTTCCTGTTTGGGGTGCTCGCGAAGCAGGCCGCTCGGTATTTGTGTAGGCGGACCCAGCGACGAGATCACCAGCAAAATAACCCGTTGTCATCACTGGGAGGCTCCCAGTGGGAGCTAAAAAATCTGGGTCTGGAGGTGCAACCCCAGCTGCACAACAACAGATCATACTCCAGTTAAAGTCATGTATCCAATTTCATAGCTTCTTCGTGCAGCGCGCGACTTTGATATTGTTTACAGTAGCAAATTGCTCTCATAATACAGTATGCGCGCTCCTACTTTCGGTAGGCAACAAGAAGTGACGCGTGCGTCACATGAAGGTGAATTGCGCCGCTGCGACTTGTCAACGGGCCTTGAAGAAAGCAGCTTCAAGTAGGGCTCCGCATTACCAACTTAAAAGGAAATGCATGCGACAGAGAACATCAGACTTGCCTTCGCCGTCTGGAGGTGACAACACTTGCAGGCTCCGTTTCACCCATCTGCTTCATGTCGCCCTGGTACCGACTTAATCTACAAACACACGTGCATTTTGGGCAGGAAGGCAGGGATCATCTGCAGAGCGGAAGATAGCCACCTCAACGCATCTGCCGATACAGTCCAGCAGCTACAGTATTGAAAGACAACCTCGTTCTGGGCAGAAAAGCACGTTGCAATCTTCCATCACAGTGATGGCTCGATAAAGGAGCTTCCGAGTCGGAAGGACAAAGGCGAGGTATCAAGTGGCGAATTAGCCTGTCCATTGCTGTCCGACTACGGTACACTACAGTACTACGGTACTTGAGGTTTGGTCTGAGCCGTGCACCTTTCCTCTGTGGCGTTTTTCGCGCATCTTCCGCCGTCTTTCGACGTGTATCTCGCTCCTCGCTCGAGTCCTCGACCAACGATCTCGTGCAAACGGTCACATCGGACGTGGGTAAATTAGCGCGAATGCATTCTCTACGCTGTCGTTCTCGCGAACGCAATCCGAACTTGACAAGAAGTTCGCAAAACCTTCTGTTGCTCGTGTATTATAACGCTTGCAGTCTCGAGCTCTGCAATCGAACGACGCAGATGCCGGCGCTCTGGTCGCATGGGAGTTTGTGGCTCTCGGCCGTCCGCGGCGAAATGTTCGAGCAGCAAAAACTTTATCACCCGAACTGGCGTCTTGCACACTGGTACACAGTCGCTGGCTCTCAGTACCAGCTGGATGTGTCTCCCGCAAGTCGTATGCTCGCGTGGTAGAGACGCCTTGGGCTCTCGATAGGCTTTTCGGCCTCTCCATTCAGGAATTCTCCCCACGCTCGTGTATCTCTTCGTAGAGATCAGCTACAGCGTACTACAGGTTCACACCGAGATGGTCATGCAGACGATTTCGCGCGCCCTCCTGGGCCTCGCGCTGCTCAACGGCGTCGCCCAGGGATTCAACGTCTACGTGTCCAACATGTGCGACGAGAGCATGACGCTCGCCCACGTGACGCCTTCAGGCTCTGACTCGGAGCAGGTGGCGAGTGGTGGCACCACCACCAAGTCGGTGCCTTCGGGCTCGGCCTCGCACGTCTTCAAGTGGGGCACTGGCGCTCAGGCCACTCGTACGTTAACTAGACCATCTATCATTCGAGGATGATGCGCTAATTGTTTACGGTGTTGTCTTCTCCAGTGGGCGAGTTCTCGGGTCAGGGCGGTATGGCGTGGTTCGACATCAGCTGCATCCCAACGGGACCCAAGAGCGGGGTACGTACCTACTGACTATTTTGCCCCGAGAGAGACGCTAACGTGTCCAACTTCTCTCCCGCACTCGCTCACGTCATGTGCTACTCCTTTTGTTGTTACTGTAGCCGGAGTACTGCTCCAGTCTGCAGGAATGTAAGGACTTGACGGGTGGCGTTGGCTTCAACGTGGCCATGCAGATCACTCCCCACTCCCAGGACGGCTCGCGTTGCCGTGAACTCACGTGCATGTCGGAAGACTGTGACGACGCCTACCTGTTCCCCAAAGACGACACCAAGACGCACACGTGTCCCATCAACACGGACTTTGACTTGACGTTCTGTCCGGGAGGCACTGGCGGCTCGACTCCGGCCCCCACGCCGGCGCCGACTCAGGCTCCGACGCCGACTCCTACGCCCACCCCCACTCCTACTCCCACGCCGACGCCTACGTCGACACCGGAGGCGACCGCCACGCCCACGCCTACTCCGACTGAGCAGCAGAACCAGGAGCAGACGTCCGCTTCGGCTTCGGCTACGGGCTCTACCGGTTCGGCGGGTCAGGAGGAGCGCAGCATTAGTAGCGCATCCAAGTCGGCTTCGGGATCTGCGGAGGCTGGAGTCAACAACTTGCGCCAGGTAGACGCTCAGAGCGTCGACTCCACCACTACGCAGCAATCGACCCAGACGACGCAGACGACAGATGGTGCCACCGAGAAGATCGGACAGACTCCTGCCGCCTCGAACGAAGAAGACGTGCAAAAGGCCAACACTCAGTCGGAAGGCGATGGCGGCAACAGCACGCCGTACGTTGTTCTGAGCATGGGTGCTGCTGGTTGTATGGTCGCCGTCGCTGCTGTCTTGGGAATCCGTAAGAAAAAGCCCAGCTTGATGCGCTGGAGAGCAAGACCCCGCAGTCCACGATGCCGCACGGTGCGCTCGCCAACTTCCGCACCCCGCGTGACAACATCAGCGTGCTGTAAGTTCGTTTCTTTCAAGCGCAGTTTTGGAGGTGCACATACGCACTTGTTTATCTGTAGATACGGTGGCTAGGAAGTGCTAGCGCGCCGTGTGGCTAGCGAGCGTCGAGAGAAGACGGATTTTGGTCATACATTCCGGTGTGTATGTGTTTGCCCCTGTACGATAAGAACGTGATTCCATGATCGGGTCAAGCCTTGTCCTAAAAGTTATCTGTTCTATTCACCCCTCATAGTGTTGTACATGTACTGCTACTTCATTCGATCTCAACTGTCCACCTGGTGTCAACGTGTCATCGACTGAAGACGTTCCTCTCAATTGTTTGCTGTCTCTAACGGTACGAGCATGTTTTAGCATGTCCATCAACTGCCATTACAGTCATCAGTGGATGTTGCACTTTGAGAGCGACAGTGTTTTGCACGAGAATATGCATAATATGCAAAGGTAATAATAGGCAGCTCAACAAGAGTGAGAAATGATTCTGATGCGTTCACTTCATTTGCTTCATCCCGGTTAACCAAAAAAAAACTCCATTTTGAAAACCACTGTCACTTTGAGTTCATCGTCCAGAAGCCTTAAAAAGGTGGTGAGATGGAGAGGACTGGGTTTTCCTCTCTACAAGCCGATGAAGGTGGCGAACGCGAAGTGTTTGACGGCCCCTTGCACCGAAAACAAACAACAAACCACACGTCTGCTGCTCCTGAGAAGATCCACCCAGTGAACGGGTCAGCAAAATCAATGACCAAGGCTCAAAACGCGAAGAATGGTCGCCCAGCAGATATGCTGCCGCCGAATGGGGCGCCGACAGAAGTCAAGCATCTCCTACTGCAGGTATCAATTGGTGTCTCGGTGTGCATCTGTCTGAGTTGGACGCTGTGGCTCATTCTGCTGAATGTTGCGCCAAATGACACGGTGAATCGCGTCATGGACACCGAGAACTTCGACTACGGCTCGTTTTGGCTGATGGTTGACCCTTCTAAGGTGTTTGTGGGCTTTGCAACGTTCGGCTTGTCGATCGTAGCTATCGGGTACCTTGCCATTCTCGTGAAAATGTTGTGGTGGCTAAAGGGCTCGAAGCAATCATACATGGTACACCATGGGGCTACAAGAGCGTCGACTGGGCCTAGACAGTCGTTGAATGGGACTACAAGAGCCGTGATGGACAAAATGGGGAAAGTATTGAATGACGCGGCAGATGAGCGAAGAGCGAGTCGAGTGGCCTCAGCAACAATGAAGTTGGCTGCTTCGCTCACGCACGAAGATAGTGCGACGCGAAAGGCAATTGTACGTTGTTTAACGTGCGCGATGTTCCCTCCTGATCGTTATATTCACTTACTTCTGTGCATAACGATGTAGAAATTGATCATGAAGTTCGGAGATTTGGCGCTCGAAACGCTTTTGCTCTATCAGATGCTCGAGTCCGGATCACCGACGCCGCTGATCGGAATTTTCACAGCAATCGTAGCTGCAAACGCGCTCGCGTGCGCTTCGATGATGTTTGTTCCACATGAAAAAATCCGACTCGCTGAGACCCTCGTCGATATTCTGTAAGTGTCCTACCTATTTGCTTCTGAAACATCGAGCTGTACTCATATAATATTCTTGTTTATGAAAAAGGTTTGACTTCCTGATCATCGTCGGATGCCCCATGCTCGTGCTATTGTATTGCCTCTCAAACTTCACATTCGACCGTGCCAAGTTCGCTATCAACCTGGAGGTGTTTCCTGCGGGGTGGTTTGAACAAGGAGCCAGTGTGATTGCAGATGCCGAGCAAACTGCCGTGATTTACGAGAGTTTGAAATCTCTACGGATAATGTCGGCGCTCAACTTTTTCACGCGTATCGGCGTCAACATGACACTTTGCGTTCGGCTTTGGCAGGTAGTGAATCTCATTCGCGATCCGACACCGCAAAAGAGCAGTGTTTATCCAAAGCGCCATCGTCCCGGAGCTGCTTTTCTCGTATTCTTCGCTTTCATGCTGGTCGTGTTTGTCGAGGAGAGCGTACGAACATCAACTCTGGCGTGTAAGCCGCATCCGGAATGTGTTGTGAGCGCTCGTCGGTGGACGCTTTTGGACACTGGATCATTGACGCAGTGTCCGTGTTTAATGCTGATCGACCGTGACACCGCCCCAAAACCTACGCGGAGTGGGAAAATCCGACCAACGTCACGGATAAAGTGGCTCAGCTGGCCTCAATGGGCGAGCTGCTAACTGTCCAGCTGACGAATCGCTTTCTACCTGTTCTACCGGACGAGCTTCGCCGCTGCAAGAGTTTGAGGCATTTGTGCGAAATTTGTGGGTTTCTTCAACTTTCATATATGGAGCTAACTACTGTAGTGTTGCTTTTACCCAGATCTCTGGAGTACACTCACATCCAGACATTCCCTGCGTGGGTCAAGGAATTCACAAAACTGGAATATTTGTACGTTCATCCTGACTTTTGATGGTAATTTATGACCCTAACTAATTGATTTATTCCTTAGGCATGTTGAGAGCAAGTTTACGAGCCCCGTGGTGGTTCTACCCGACGATATGTTCGACGACATGTCCTCACTCACTTTTATCCATTTCGCGGCGTTCATTCCGATACTGAAGCTGCCATCTTTCGACGGACTGACGAACCTCAAGTCCCTCACCTTGGCTGTATTTCTTCTTCTGGAAGAGGTTCCGGCATTTGACAAAGTCAAAACCTTGAGCGACTGGTACTAGCCAGCATGCCAGCCATGACCGGCTTGCCCGACTTTTCACCCATCAAAAACCTCAAGTCATTTGCTGCTTCGGACCGTGGAGCCTGGTGCTGCAACGGATTTCTTGGGACTTGTGATCTGCTAAACCCGAATTGTGGGGTGCATCCGCTTTGGGGAAGTCCTGCTGTGGCTTGTGTAGCATCCGATCGTACAGCGGATGTTGCTACCATCGAAGCTGTGGGGAAATTTGCTGCCACGACGTGCGGTCCTGTTCTACCGCCTGGTGTTCTCGAGGGACCACCGACACCCGAACTCATGGCTCCTTGCAATGGTACTTTGTATCGACAGTGTCAATGGCCTGGTGGGGTGGAGGCCATGTGCTATGGAGCTCGATTAATGGGAATCGCGTGTACAACGAACCCATTTCCAATTGAAATGCGTCGTCGACAGATTGCGAGGGTGTAGGCGACCCGTGCAACTCGGAGTTCGAAGCTTGGCTAGGCTGCAAGTAGCACTTTGCATGTGTGAACGGATTCCTAGATTTTACGAATAATATTCGTAAAAACATAGAAGTATTATGTTGCTCCGAATGCATTTCGATCTGGAAAAACGAATTTGATGAAGAAAGATGAGAAACCCTAGACGACTCAGACGCAAACCAAACTCGACTACGTTTTCCGTACACTTCGCTGACAGCCTAGCCGAAAGTTGCATAACTCATCAGTTTGTGTTCAAAACCGCAAAAAGAAGTATTTCGTTGTCGCAGTAGAAAATTCTCATTACGTTTGGAGTCTCTCCACTTTTACGACGATTGTGGCGTCCAAAGCTGACGATCGAATTTCTGAGCCTGTGGTGGCGATTGATGATGGTACCCGGGTTGACGCACCGAGTTTTGGATTTGGATTTACATTTGGAGATGCTCTTTTTCACCTTGGCATGAAGAACAGGAAATTGGTGAGTTGCATGGTAGTTTTTGGCTTGCTTGGTCGTGTCGTCTTTCGCGCTCAACCAGATAATAGCGCATTGTGAAGACGCAAAGTCGATTTCATGTTAGTATGCATCATGGCTGGCCAATTCACGGGCTAAAATCACTTGCATCCTACATGTACCACCGTAGAATGCACACACATGTAGATCTGTAACGCTGCGTAGCGACTTCAAATACCTCGAAGTACTAATACTTCTAGTATGAATACTTGAAGTATGAAGTTCTGACGTGGGGGTTCGAGCTACTGAAATTGAGACCCGAATTGCTTCATCCCAGCGCTGCTTTGCTAGATCAAAGTTAACCTTAAGCTTGCATTTCAGCAGTCATTATCCCATTCTCCTCCTCAGGTGAGCACATTAAGCAAACATGCGAGAAGAGCTTCGTCTTTACTGCCATCGTCGTGTTTGGAGTTCTGCCAGTTAGTGCCGCCGGTGAGAATGAAAACCGTGGACCTTACCACCGTGTGAACCCTGAGACCGCAACGAGCGCTGTGGACAGCCGCTGGCTGGACTCGCAGAGAGTAAGCTGTCTTCCTAAACGCCCAAGAATGTTGGCTTTCATACTAAAGTACGACTGCGCGTCTTGAGTTCGATCAAGTCTTTTTTCTTCTCAATTACATTTATGCTTGAAAAGAACGGCGAATGTATTGCAAAGTGTTGGATGCACAAGTTGTACAGCTATGCATAAGTCTCGCCGTATTTTCACATCGTATCTTGGCAGACCAGCCATGTGAAATTCCTCGTCTATAATTTATGATTCCAATCCAAGAGGTTCAACGAGAAAAGCAATAATGGGTTAAGCTGCTCCTCGTTAGGCTCTCTCCATTACAGTGTAATGATCCCGAAAAATATACTGTTGGTGCAATGAATTTATATTTTTCGGTCAAATTATTTATTAGTTTGGCAGGTTACGGCTACTCCAGTAATTTATTGGTTTTAGATATTGACATTCGTTATTTTATTTTTCTTCGGTGCCCCAAAGCGTTGCAGCAAGTAGTCGAGTGTCTTTTCAGCTTGGCCTGCGCTACAAGCGCCACCGTGTGTGACTCATGGCGCTTGGGATGATCCTGTTCTTTTAAGAAAGGTGAACTCAGTTGGAATGTACAGTAGCCACTGCTGTTAGTTGTGATTACAGTTGAACACGATGCACCGTTGTTGGCGCCAATGCTTCTTTTTATTTATTGTTGCTCTGCAGTTATTTATTGTTGCCAACTGAGCTTGACCCGTCCGATATTTATTGTTGGCAAGTAGTCTAGTACAATATGTACTGTATTTTCGGTATGCCTGCATTACACCCTTCACTCTAATTAGTCTTACCCTGACCAATAATGGTTGTTGATTTTTGGGGAGAAAACAAACTTTGTATTAGCTCTAGTAAATCAATATTTGAGTTTGCGCGATATATTAGACGATGGTTGGCTTCAGCTCAGCGAGATCTGTCAGAATCCGCGGTCTTCGTGATATTTAGAGCTGTTCAAGAGAATTTTGCTTTGCCAGGTGACACGAAAAAGTACTGAAGCATGACTCATTTCGAAGCACGACTAATTAGAGTGAAGGGTGCCAAGATACATACTTTTTTTTTTTTTTGGGGGTATGGTCTGCCAAAATTCCACCAACCTAGCTGCACCTCAGTACTATCTCCTGGATTCTACCACAACACAAACCACCTTGCTGCAGCTAAACTCTCTAATTGACGAGCACGTGTCGCACTTTCACAGGTTTGGATCTCACCGAGGTACTAAACGGATGAATTCACTTCGAATGTTGAGCGACTGGTGTCGAACCACTTTATTCAATGGACCAAATTGCTTGAGGACAGCAACTGTTGTGAAATTTAAGCGATTCCACTTGCTACTTTTTCGAACTTGTGCGTGGTTTCGACGACGACGGGCGGTTGATTCGTCTGGGCTGCCACTTGCGAATCTCGTTGAATTATTCGCTCGCGCCGGTATCGGGAGGAGGAGGAGGGGTTGACACGGTTGTGCGGACTCTCGTGCTCCGCTTCCGGGCTAGCGTAAGCCACGCTCAGCACAGCGACGACTGCGATGATGACCTTGAACAAAACCTTCATGGTTTATGAGTCTTGGGACTGGAATTGAGTTCACTGGCTGCTCGAGACGTCCAAATGGAAAATGAGACTGAGCCTGCTGTATGGCCCGCGCAAGGGAGGGTGGTGATACAGGTGGTTGGAACTATAGGTGTAGTCCAATACAAATACGTAAACTGTTTTTCTCCTTGAACCTTACGGATTAAACGAAGAACTTCCTGAAGAAACATGTTGTCGAAAATGTAGGTCCGACTTATGCATTGCTGGGGGACAACTTGTTGTGTCAGGACATGATAATATCATCATGACGTGAAAATATAATAGCAAGAAACTGGTTCGTTAGCATTTTTGTTTGTTTGACGCGCTACATTCGTACTTACGCATAATGTATACCGTATACACGTATACAACAGTTTTCGCATGCAACAGCCATGGCGACGATGGTCAAGAAGTGTCTGAAGCTGCACAAGCTCTTCCTGGCCGAGGTGAGACGCTGCTTCTATCTGCTCTGAGACGCACCACTTTGTTGCGCTTGAAATCAGTGAATTTTGCATTGACATTTGCGCCTTATTTGCGGTATTCATTGGTACTCTAAACGACTGGCGCAGGTGGCTCGCAGCTCTCGCCTCGAGTCTGACGGGGCGCAGGTTTTGTCTTCGCTTGCAAATGTGAGTCAGCGAGTGCCGACGCTACTGCAAGTTGGCGGTGCAAATGTGGCCGAGGGTGATGACGTAGACAGCAACGCGGAGGTTATGGGGGTGTTGCGCTTCTCGAATAACAGCCAGAGTCTGCTGCTGCAAAAACACTTTTGGCGCTGGAGAAAAGTCGCGGCTTTTTGGCGGATATTTTGCGCGACTACAAAGATCTGCTCAAGAGGTTGCGGTCGTTTACGAGCGAGTGTGTGACGCTTGTGGATGACGCACTCATTGAAGGTGAAAGTGCTGCAACTGTCGAATACGAAATGGCGGCTTTCCCGTTGCTGCTGCAAGAATGGATGGAGACGGTGTTGGGCATGTTTGAGCATGAAGTTTTGCGCAAAACAGCGCTCGTTGCAGACGTGGAGTACAGTGACACAGCGAGACTGGCTGCTGTGTCCAAACACTGGCGCGCAAAAGGAGCCATGGGCAACGTCGATGACGACTACGGTGAGTTCTTTTGCCTTTCGTTTCTATCGTCGTTAATGGTGCTAACACGAGTTTTTGCAGTGCAAATGGGTCTGCAAATACCACAAGCCAAGTCTTCGTTGCAGTCGACCGGCTCTGAATCAGACCCTTCGAAGAGCAAAAGCAAGAAGAAGAAGAAGAAGAAAGCGAAGAAGTGAAGTATTTGCCTTATCGGTCTCTAATTTGCCCACACAAACTTCAGCAACGCAACCACCACGCTGCAAAAGCCCTATACAAACGGGATGCCGCTCATTGTGCGCGCCTTGTAGGCAGGATACTCGTCCGGGAAGAACCCGAGCAGCAGCTGCTCTTCATACCTGCAGCCAGTGCAAATAAAATATCAGCAAAAACCAATCTACCAGTTAACACTACAAATGAGTCATCGTACGGGATACGGTCATGGAAAAGCTCCAGGCCACGAGCGTGTACCCACTGCACAGAGCGGGTTGCCCAGCAGGATCTGGCTGCCCACAATCCACCAGAACCAGCCCAAGTAGCTCGGGTGGCGAATGAAGCGGTACACTCCGTGCGTCACCAACTGGTGCTCCTTCCTCTTAAAGTACTCGATCCGGTGCGAAAAGTTGTCGGCAGCTGTGCTCATGGCCGAAACTCGGAAGAATTGGCCCACCAGCACGAGCGCGACGCCCACTGGTCGAATCAGAGGGTGCAACTTCCACCCGGGCGCGAAAACCCACTCGAGCCAGAACTCCACGCAGCTGAACAGGACGGCCAAATGGTACTCCCGACTGTGGTTGAGCAGGAAGGCTGCAAAAATTAAAGTTAAAAAGTGTAAAAGTGCAAAGTTGGCGCGCAACTGATTGCGCCATACGCACATTCGTAGCTGACTTTGCGGGCCGATACGCGGCCGTGAGCAGAAACTCCATCAGGTGGAAAAAGCCCAGCGCCAAGGCGTACAAACTCCACTGCTCCAGGCACCGCCAGCGCAAAGTCGCCACCTCGTCGCGTGCGCCGCCCACCAGCGCCACAAACTCCGCGAAAAGCAAAAGCGCAACGTGCAGCGCCATGAAAACGCCCAGTCCGAAGGCCGCCAGCGCCACTTTCCCCAGCCCGCGGTCGGAGCGGAAGGCCTCGGATCGCAGCATTTCGGGTTCCGCTAAAAGTGGGCTTTTTACGGGAGCGTAACCTCGGTTACGAAGGGTTACGGATGGGGTGCGACGTCGCTTTTCTGTGACATTGGCGCAAAGATGAGCTTTTGCGTTGCTAACATTTGCAGTCAATGCAGCAAGTTGTTCATGCAGCCGGCTTACATTAGTGAAAGCTTGGAGCGTTGAGTGGCTATGCGTAACTTACTCGACTTTTCTTCCGTCATCTCCTGTCCGATGCAAGTCGTACCTTAGTCCCTCAGCATGTACTGCTCTGTTAGCATGGTGAGCACGAGCGACCAGCCCATGTCTAGAGAGCTCGTGCATCACTGCTATCAGAAGCAAATCGATTGTGGATGCGCTGGCAGCAAATTTTGATGCCTACATGTATATGGGCCAACGTCACTGGCTGCAGCAGCGAGTCCAGCACCGGCACCACCGATTACCTCGGAGCAACTTCAACGTGGTAATCAGTCTCGTCACACGGGCATTCGGACAGAAAATCTAGGTGCACTACTGACACGTTGACCGGCAACGGCATTGTCCAGTGTCTTCTCGATGACTCACGCGCAAGTCCGCATTGCAGTGGGCCCAAAGTGCTTGCCATTGCCATGCACACACAACACCCCCGGTAGATTGCCCGGAGATCATCGACTCGTGCCAGTTCGCAACTTGCAACTTAAGCACCTTCAGCGCGACGATCGCTGTCGCGAAGGCTGCTAATTTTTCAGGAACTGGGTGCGCTTGACGCCCGAGCAAATGGGTACGCGCTTAACAGTCCAGGAGCGACTTGCGCGCGTTGAAGTTATCGTTACGTGCCAGTTCGATGGATTATTTGCATCTCCTTACCTTCATCGAGCGCTAGAAGCTCGCTCGCCACGATAGCAGAGCCTCACTTGCCCCGATCGACAAGAGCTCATTCCAACTCTTACCGTCTACTGCGGAACCACCACCTCCACTACTCCTCCAAGGCTTTCCACCCAGTCAAGCGACTACCTCCGTCACGAACATGACGCGCCAAGTCCTCGCACTGCTCTCCGCGCTGTGCTCGTTCCAAGCCGACGCTCTCAGCCTGCGCTCGCTGGCTGAAAACCCCTTCCTTCCCGCCCACCGCCGTCTCGCCACGTGCCCGACCACGGCGGGCGTCGACTACCTCGGCAACGACATCAAGTCCGTGTCGAGCGTGCAGGTGTCCGACTGCTGCACGCTGTGCTCGCAAACCAACAACTGCGGTGCCTTCACCTGGACGAGCTACCAAGGCGGCACCTGCTGGCTCAAGAGCGCCAAGGGCAACACGGCGCCCAACGCAGCGGCCACGTCGGCTGTCTTGGTGGCCGACCAGCCTGGATGCACACTCAAGGACGCAGTCGACTACCAAGACAACGACATTGCCAACGTGCGCAACACGAACCCCGGCAACTGCTGCTCGGTCTGCTCGTCGTGGCCGGGCTGCAACGCCTTCACGTGGTCCAACCACGAGGGCGGCACCTGCTGGCTCAAGAGCAAGAAGGGCGCCGAAGTGTCCAAGGCGGGCGTCAAGTCGGCCGAAGTGACGAATAACGTCGGCCAATGCACCTCGAGTACGACGTGGACTTTGTGAACAACGACATTGGCAGCGCCCCAGGCAGTAGCCCCGGCACGTGCTGCGGTATCTGCCACAACTGGAGCGGCTGCCGCTCCTTCACGTGGAGCAACCTGAACGGCGGCACGTGCTGGCTCAAGAGCGCCAAGGGGCAGACGACGTTCAAGGCCGGCGTGGTCTCGAGTAAGCTGCTAGACAACCCGCCGCCGCTGCACGCTCGAGACGAACGTGGACTTCCTCGACAGCGACATCGGCAACGTCCTGGCGGGGAAGCCGGCGGACTGCTGCGAGAAGTGCCGCGCCAAGGTGGGATGCCACGCCTTCACGTGGTCGAACCACCAGGGCGGCACCTGCTGGCTCAAGAGCGGCAAGGGCGGAACTGTCGCCAACAACGGCGTCACGTCCGCCGTCGTCTTCTAGGGTGGAGGCGGTTGAGCCAACGACAACCAGCACGGCCCTCCTTATTTTCTTCGTTCGTTCCTCTTTCCACCGTCGTGCGATTCACACCACATAACCTTAGCGCAGAGATCGAGTCGAGCTAGATCGTTTGCGCTGCCGTACTTGTTTTCATATGAAATCACTTGCCTTCAGCATACATCTCGTCACACGTATGTGCTTGGTTCACACGACAGAAATCGCTGTTCGCTTTCCACTCCGAACAACTGCATAGCAACTAAGGTCAAAGCTTGTGCAGTAAATCTTCCGAGCAGCAACATAGTTCACCACTTCGGTGCCGCGACCTGTCAAATCGAGTGCGTCGTTTCAATATAGAAAATGGGAGGACGGCGGTCGGGTGCGTTTAGCGCTGCCCGAACCGGTTTATTTGCCTTATTCGACGTCAACAGAGAGAAGACGCAATCGTGCCAGGAAGTGCCCGTGTAAACTGCCTCATTTCACCCAGGCGCCATACTGTCTCGCTGCACGTTGCGCTCTGCCGTTTAAGCCTGCGACCGCAGTGGAACTTGCAGCAATGTCGAGTGTTTGTCGCACCTGTCACCCCACCAGCGCCACAACTCGGTGAAAGCAAAAGGGACATATCCAGCTCCATCTAAACGCCCAGCCCAATGGCGACTTTGGTAGTGCAGCACTGCCATGACACACGTGTACGCGCAAAGCTCTGATAAAATCCACAGCCATATCGTCCTGAGACCACATTTGACTCGACATTCGACAGTACGAGTAGTACACACAATTCATGACAAAGCTGTTTGACTCGCCATCTCACACGACCACATGACATAATTATTAATAAGGCTTGGAAGGCGGAGGACGAAGAATGAAGGCGCATAATATGTGCCTTCAGTGCCAAACGGTTCATATGGCGAAGCCGCTATGCAGCAACCTCTCAAGCCTTATTCAGACTGGCAGCAATGGTAGTGAGCTGGGTGCTTCCGCCTTAGCTTCTCCTCACATCCAATTTCGCTCTGTACCGCAAGTGCATCTTTACTTGAGTCCGGCGACTTCACAGCCAAGCACAACCATGGACTCACCTATCACCAGCAGCAACGCGTCGTTGTACAGCATTGGGGACCTATTCAATCTGCCTGCGTCAATGGATCTGCTGGACGAGGAAGACTTCGAAAGCACCATGATGTTGTTCAATAACACTGGCGCAATGTATGCTCACGACGCGGACGACGTCGGATCGAGCCCCACGGGATTCAGCGACGTCTTCATCAAGCAGGAGAGCGAACTGCCTGCCTTTTCACCGGTCATGGATTCGTTTATCCGTGAGTCCTGGGACGACATTGTCACGCCAGACACGAGATCAGCCCGTGCCTCTTTCAAGTCATCGAGCAGTTGTTCAAACCCGTTGACGATCTCATTTACGCCTGGACGTGTAAATTCTCTGCCATTCGACTTGTTCCTTCCCGTTCCGTCGCCTCTGAACAAGAACACGCCGTATCCTGCACCAACACTGCCGCTTCCCCGCTACGCTGCGTTCCGTTTCCAACACGTCTTCGTCGTCTACGGTGTCGTCCGCTTCGTCTACCAAGTCGAGAGGAACCCGTCGGGCAAAGCCGTGCATAGCCGGAGGGTGCACGCGTCGAGCGCAATCAAATGACCGGTGCAAGACCCACGGCGGTGGCGCTCGATGCCAGGTGCAGGGGTGCGACAAGAGCTCACAAGGTGGAGGGCTTTGCCGTGCGCATGGAGGTGGCAAGAAGTGCGGGGTAGCAGGCTGCTCCAAGGGGACGCAGCGCCTCGGCCTGTGCTACTTGCACGGCGGAATTCGGCGATGCGTCGCGGAAGGCTGCAAGAAGAAGGACCGTGGCAACGGCTATTGCATCTCCCATGGTGGCGGTCGGCGTTGTGAGGCTGGGGATTGCGACCGGTCTGTTCGAAATGGAAACCACTGTCAGATGCATCAAGTTGCTGTGGAGGATTAGTCAAAGTTCAGGGTCTCACAACAACATAACATAATTTATTTGGCACGCTCTTCAAAACGAGGATCACAGCCTGGCACAACAGCTATTGTGCAAGCCACTTGAGCAGAGCCTCCTCTATCTATGTGTGTCTGGGTTCTCCATTGCAACATCCGATCTCAGCACCTCCCATTTCCTATATTGAAACGACGCTATATTGAAACGACGCCATTCGATCTGACAGGTCGAATGCAAAGGGCTTGAAGGCAAATGAGGTCATTTGTATTCAGAAACAAGGGCGCTGGCACAAATGATCAAGCTCGACTCGATCTCTGCGCTAAGGTTATGTGGTGCGAATCGCACGGGACGGAGGAAAGGAGGAACGAACGAAGAAAGTCAGTGGAGGGCCGTGCTGCTTGCCGTTGGCTCAACCGCCTTTCACCCTAGGAGACGACAGCAGACGTGACGCCGTTGGTGGCAGCAGTTCCGCTCTTGCCGCTCTTGAGCCAACAGGTGCCGCCCTGGTGGTTCGACCAGCTGAAGGCGTGGCATCCCACCTTGGCGCGGCACTTATCGCAGCAGTCCTCCGGCTTCCCCGCCAGGACGTTGCCGATGTCGCTGTTAACATAGTCCACGTTCGTCTCAAGGGCGCAGTCTCCGACGACGAGGTTCGTGACACTAGCAGACTTGACGCCTGCCTTGTAGACCTCCGCGCCCTTCTTGCTCTTGAGCCAGCAAGTGCCGCCCTCGTGGTCGGACCACGAGAAGGCGTTGCACCCACGCCACATCATGCAGACCTCGCAGCAGGTGCCGGCGTTGCCTCTGCGTACATTGGCAATGTCGTTGCCTTGGTAGTCGACAGCATCGTTGAGCGTGCATAGAGGTGGGGAAGGTATCAGGACGGCGGACGTGGCCGCTGGGTCGGACTTCGTGTACCCCTTGGCGCTCTTGAGCCAGCAGGTGCCGCCTTGGTAGCTCGTCCAGGTGAAGGCACCGCAGTTGTTGGTTTGCGAGCAGAGATAGCAGCAGTCGGCCACCGGCACGCTCGACACGGACTTGATGTCGTTGCCGACGTAGTCGACCTTCTCTGTGTTCGGGCACGAAGGGGGAATGGGGCTGAGCAGTTGGCGGTGCGCGGACAGGAAGGGGTTTTCAGCCATCGAGCGCAGGCTAAGGGCGTCGGCTTGGAACGAGCACAGCGCGGAGAGCAGTGCGAGGACTTGGAAACGCGTCATGTTGGTGAGAGTTAGTCGGTTACTGGTGGGGGAGCTAGCTGGAGGCTTGGAGGGGTAGTGGAGGTGGTGGTTCCGCAGTTGACGGTAAGAGTTGGAATGAGGTCGCATCGGTTGTTGGCACGAAGAGCTCTCTGCGATCGTGGTGAGCGACCTTTAGTGCTCGCTGGAGGCAAGGCGAAATATCCATCGAACTGGAACGAAACGGTAACTTCAACGCGCGGAAGACGCTCGTAGTGCGTACCCATTTGCTCGCTGTCCGGTGCCGATGCAATTCGAGTCAAGCGCACCCAGTACAAGAAAATTTGACAACCTTGGCAAAGGCGCCTTCAGTGAAGGTCCAGTTGTTGCCGAGCTGCACTCGCTGAGACCACGATACAAATCTCAGCGATCCCGTGGCCTCGGTGAAACCTACCGGTAGTCTTATGTAAACAACGTGGCTTGCGCGTGAGTCATCAAGAAAGCACTGGAGATGACGAGCGTCGTGACAAGACTGATTACCACGTTGAAGTTGCTCCGATGTGATCTGATCTTTGGTGCCGGTGCTCCAGTACAACGGGAGTCACGGATGAAGCCGGCACCGTCTGGAGCATGATCGAGTATCGCTCTAAAGCAATGTGCAGCAGCCCCTCGTTTTGAAGAGCGTGCCAAATAAATTATGTTATGTTGTTGTGAGACCCTGAACTTTGACTAATCCTCCACAGCAACTTGATGCATCTGACAGTGGTTTCCATTTCGAACAGACCGGTCGCAATCCCCAGCCTCACAACGCCGACCGCCACCATGGGAGATGCAATAGCCGTTGCCACGGTCCTTCTTCTTGCAGCCTTCCGCGACGCATCGCCGAATTCCGCCGTGCAAGTAGCACAGGCCGAGGCGCTGCGTCCCCTTGAGCAGCCTGCTACCCCGCACTTCTTGCCACCTCCATGCGCACGGCAAAGCCCTCCACCTTGTGAGCTCTTGTCGCACCCCTGCACCTGGCATCGAGCGCCACCGCCGTGGGTCTTGCACCGGTCATTTGATTGCGCTCGACGCGTGCACCCTCCGGCTATGCACGGCTTTGCCCGACGGGTTCCTCTCGACTTGGTAGACGAAGCGGACGACACCGTAGACGACGAAGACGTGTTGGAAACGGAACGCAGCGTAGCGGGGGAAGCGGCAGTGTTGGTGCAGGATACGGCGTGTTCTTGTTCAGAGGCGAGGAACGGGAAGGAACAAGTCGAATGGCAGAGAATTTACACGTCCAGGCGTAAATGAGATCGTCAACGGGTTTGAACAACTGCTCGATGACTTGAAAGAGGCACGGGCTGATCTCGTGTCTGGCGTGACAATGTCGTCCCAGGACTCACGGATAAACGAATCCATGACCGGTGAAAAGGCAGGCAGTTCGCTCTCCTGCTTGATGAAGACGTCGCTGAATCCCGTGGGGCTCGATCCGACGTCGTCCGCGTCGTGAGCATACATTGCGCCAGTGTTATTGAACAACATCATGGTGCTTTCGAAGTCTTCCTCGTCCAGCAGATCCATTGACGCAGGCAGATTGAATAGGTCCCCAATGCTGTACAACGACGCGTTGCTGCTGGTGATAGGTGAGTCCATGGTTGTGCTTGGCTGTGAAGTCGCCGGACTCAAGTAAAGATGCACTTGCGGTACAGAGCGAAATTGGATGTGAGGGAGAAGCTAAGGCGGAAGCACCCAGCTCACTACCATTGCTGCCAGTCTGAATAAGGCTTGAGATGTTGCTGCATAGCGGCTTCGCCATATGAACCGTTTGGCACTGAAGGCACATATTATGCGCCTTCATTCTTCGTCCTCCGCCTTCCAAGCCTTATTAATAATTATGTCATGTGGTCGTGTGAGATGGCGAGTCAAACAGCTTTGTCATGAATTGTGTGTACTACTCGTACTGTCGAATGTCGAGTCAAATGTGGTCTCAGGACGATATGGCTGTGGATTTTATCAGAGCTTTGCGCGTACACGTGTGTCATGGCAGTGCTGCACTACCAAAGTCGCCATTGGGCTGGGCGTTTAGATGGAGCTGGATATGTCCCTTTGCTTTCACCGAGTTGTGGCGCTGGTGGGGTGACGGGTGCGACAAACACTCGACATTGCTGCAAGTTCCACTGCGGTCGCAGGCTTAAACGGCAGAGCGCAACGTGCAGCGAGACAGTATGGCGCCTGGGTGAAATGAGGCAGTTTACACGGGCACTTCCTGGCACGATTGCGTCTTCTCTCTGTTGACGTCGAATAAGGCAAATAAACCGGTTCGGGCAGCGCTAAACGCACCCGACCGCCGTCCTCCCATTTTCTATATTGAAACGACGCACTCGATTTGACAGGTCGCGGCACCGAAGTGGTGAACTATGTTGCTGCTCGGAAGATTTACTGCACAAGCTTTGACCTTAGTTGCTATGCAGTTGTTCGGAGTGGAAAGCGAACAGCGATTTCTGTCGTGTGAACCAAGCACATACGTGTGACGAGATGTATGCTGAAGGCAAGTGATTTCATATGAAAACAAGTACGGCAGCGCAAACGATCTAGCTCGACTCGATCTCTGCGCTAAGGTTATGTGGTGTGAATCGCACGACGGTGGAAAAGAGGAACGAACGAAGAAAATAGGGGAGGGCCGTGCTGGTTGTCGTTGGCTCAACCGCCTCCACCCTAGAAGACGACGGCGGACGTGACGCCGTTGTTGGCGACAGTTCCGCCCTTGCCGCTCTTGAGCCAGCAGGTGCCGCCCTGGTGGTTCGACCACGTGAAGGCGTGGCATCCCACCTTGGCGCGGCACTTCTCGCAGCAGTCCGCCGGCTTCCCCGCCAGGACGTTGCCGATGTCGCTGTCGAGGAAGTCCACGTTCGTCTCGAGCGTGCAGCTTGGCGGCGGGTTGTCTAGCAGCTTACTCGAGACCACGCCGGCCTTGAACGTCGTCTGCCCCTTGGCGCTCTTGAGCCAGCACGTGCCGCCGTTCAGGTTGCTCCACGTGAAGGAGCGGCAGCCGCTCCAGTTGTGGCAGATACCGCAGCACGTGCCGGGGCTACTGCCTGGGGCGCTGCCAATGTCGTTGTTCACAAAGTCCACGTCGTACTCGAGGGTGCATTGGCCGACGTTATTCGTCACTTCGGCCGACTTGACGCCCGCCTTGGACACTTCGGCGCCCTTCTTGCTCTTGAGCCAGCAGGTGCCGCCCTCGTGGTTGGACCACGTGAAGGCGTTGCAGCCCGGCCACGACGAGCAGACCGAGCAGCAGTTGCCGGGGTTCGTGTTGCGCACGTTGGCAATGTCGTTGTCTTGGTAGTCGACTGCGTCCTTGAGTGTGCATCCAGGCTGGTCGGCCACCAAGACAGCCGACGTGGCCGCTGCGTTGGGCGCCGTGTTGCCCTTGGCGCTCTTGAGCCAGCAGGTGCCGCCTTGGTAGCTCGTCCAGGTGAAGGCACCGCAGTTGTTGGTTTGCGAGCACAGCGTGCAGCAGTCGGACACCTGCACGCTCGACACGGACTTGATGTCGTTGCCGAGGTAGTCGACGCCCGCCGTGGTCGGGCACGTGGCGAGACGGCGGTGGGCGGGAAGGAAGGGGTTTTCAGCCAGCGAGCGCAGGCTGAGAGCGTCGGCTTGGAACGAGCACAGCGCGGAGAGCAGTGCGAGGACTTGGAAGCGCGTCATGTTCGTGACGGAGGTAGTCGCTTGACTGGGTGGAAAGCCTTGGAGGAGTAGTGGAGGTGGTGGTTCCGCAGTAGACGGTAAGAGTTGGAATGAGCTCTTGTCGATCGGGGCAAGTGAGGCTCTGCTATCGTGGCGAGCGAGCTTCTAGCGCTCGATGAAGGTAAGGAGATGCAAATAATCCATCGAACTGGCACGTAACGATAACTTCAACGCGCGCAAGTCGCTCCCTGGACTGTTAAGCGCGTACCCATTTGCTCGGGCGTCAAGCGCACCCAGTTCCTGAAAAATTAGCAGCCTTCGCGACAGCGATCGTCGCGCTGAAGGTGCTTAAGTTGCAAGTTGCGAACTGGCACGAGTCGATGATCTCCGGGCAATCTACCGGGGTGTTGTGTGTGCATGGCAATGGCAAGCACTTTGGGCCCACTGCAATGCGGACTTGCGCGTGAGTCATCGAGAAGACACTGGACAATGCCGTTGCCGGTCAACGTGTCAGTAGTGCACCTAGATTTTTCTGTCCGAATGCCCGTGTGACGAGACTGATTACCACGTTGAAGTTGCTCCGAGGTAATCGGTGGTGCCGGTGCTGGACTCGCTGCTGCAGCCAGTGACGTTGGCCCATATACATGTAGGCATCAAAATTTGCTGCCAGCGCATCCACAATCGATTTGCTTCTGATAGCAGTGATGCACGAGCTCTCTAGACATGGGCTGGTCGCTCGTGCTCACCATGCTAACAGAGCAGTACATGCTGAGGGACTAAGGTACTCTTGGGACGACAGCACTGAGGTTGCGTCAGGTAGGAGTGTACAACGTCGGAGCTCCTGTCAGTGGAGTATCAAAACCATCGAGTACAATACGACAGAAAATCGAGTATCCATTGTCATTGCCACTTCAACGGTTGTATCACGGGCATGACAGCGCCTCTGTCGACGGGCCTCCGAGCTTGCTGCATGTCCATGGCAGTGTGAACCTCGAGTCAAGTCTACCGATTGCATGTAGATGTACGATCAGTACTTTAGAGCACGATTCGCGCGGCTCGCTGCTAGCCAAGACAGCGATCACTCAAACGGCACACATATCATCAACTTGCCGCAAGACACTCGGCACACCACATCCCAGCACTAGCCTGACGGAAGTGCTTCCGCAGAGTCAAAACTACAGCGGGATCGCCATCGAATCGTCTTGCAAACGGGTCACCCATTGTTAGCACCACCACGGCAAATGACTGGTGAGCAAGCCTTCCGAGGCGTGTGTCTACATGCGGCATTGCATCTTGATGGCGCGCGCAATCGCCCATGACTCGCAATTCCAGATAATCGTCATCAGCCGCTGGCCAACCAATGTCCCAAGGTTTGTCCACGACGGTCCTTGCAGCGACCAGAAGTTGCCACGTGCGGGCTCCACGGCAGGAACTGCGAGAGTCATGATGGCCGGCGCAGTGAACTGTACGGTACACTTTCCTGTCGCCGCGTGACAGGAAAGATCGTGCAAATCCGACACGCATCCGCTCGTCCGGCCCATGTCCTGCACGTGGCCAAGAACGGTATTAATAGATGAGTGCGCCGCGCTCGCCGACGCGTGTCGTGACAATACAAAAGGCAAGTTCCCGGCATGACCAAGCAGCATTGACGAGGACAACGCCCTAAAATCACCCGCAAAAACGAATTACACTCAATTCACATGATTAGCACCAAGGCTTGTTGATTACCACTTTCCAATCAGCTAACAGCATACCACAGGCAACTGCCACCACCACCAATCATTGTACAATCACCTTTAAACGCCTAAGCGACAACGTACCTACACTCGGCCAATCAGGCCCCGTAAATCACATAGTTTCAGCGAATCACAAGCTAGCATTCCAGAAGCAATCCCGTTTTCGCTTGCTATCGCAGCACTTTGGATTTTCCAACGTTCCGTACAAGCACCCCTCCGCATCCAGCTACCCCCGCAACCGTCATCATGCCCCGCGCGCAGATCGACTGGGTTCTTCTGGCCAGAGACGCCACCTCCTCCGACAGCGCCATGCTCCTTGAGTCGCTCAAGGCCTACACCGTGAGCAAGAGCGGCCTCTCTCCGTGCTCGCTGTGCATCGAGCCGACACCGCACAACATGCGCTCTAAATAGCTACTGTGCAAGTGCACGGCATGCAAGTCTGTCGCCCCGTACGCCCGTTGTCCATGGAAGGGCAAAGTGCAGATATGCGCTATGTTCGACGTGGTCAACATCTCGGAGGCTGGCCATCACGTGTCCCCGCTGCGCCCACCTCGTCGCGCTCAGCTGACGGAGAAAATGAAGGCGTACATACGTCAGATGTGCGCCTACAACCACAAGCCCATGCAGATTTTAACTGGCCTCGTTAGACGCTTTCACATGGGAGAGGCCATGATGCCTTCTCTAGCCAAGGTGCAGCGTTTCGTGCAGCACTACCGTCGCACTCACCTTGGTGGAAGCGATTTTCACGACGACGTGACTGCGAAAGTGCGTGAGCACGCGGTTAGAGACGACGAGGATCTCTCGCAACCTTTCACGTTCACCTGGCGCTCAAATGCGGACTTAGAACCGATTGTTGGTCTCGGTTCGGACACCGACCCGTTTGTTGTCGGGGTGTCATCAAGACAGCTGCGGTCTCTCTGGCTGCTCGCGTCACTCAGGATATTGCCGATATGCACTATGCCACTTCAACAGCCGAGCTCCAGCGCATTCAAACACGTTGCTTGGAGGAGTGGCAGTAGTTACCGCAGCTCTTTGCCTTCGCCAACTACTTTCCACTCAGTGGATCGGCTCTCCGTTCTGAAACTGGCAAGCGTTCCACACACCGCGTGGGTTTGCATCCACGAACAACCCAGTCGAGCAGTTTCACCCTCCGCACCCGCCTCAAAATGGGGATGCTGATTGACCAGCTCCTTCTGTGCGTGCGCACTGAAGGTATCCGGAACAGACCGTTTGCTACAACCATTCGGCCACGCGCTGATGTTGTGCCGTGCGCGAGAGATGAAGATAGCGGGTTCAATCCGCGAGGTAACCTCTGTAAAACACTCCATTGGCTTCTTGACTGGTGCATCCACGGTGTCCACGACAGCCGATGTTGTCCACGTGGTCTCCGATCCGCTTCAGCGCGTGTACGATCCGCAGGATAGACGGACAAAAGAAGCCCTCCCAGTGACTGCCTGCATTTCTGCACAAAAGGCCAGGATAGAGGTCGCTGATATGCCGGGCTGTGGCTGGGCAGTCGACGTTGAAGCGAAAACGTGCGGCTGCCGCATATTTCTGAAGGCCGGCTGCTGCATCCACCTCGTTCACGCTCTGTCAGTTCGGGACAGGCTTGAAGTCTTTGGCCGGGCGCGGCTTGTCTATCGTGGCCGCAACAGAGCCCGCCGTCAGCAGACTGAAAATCAAGGAGCCGGAAGACCTGCAAGCAACGGCAGAGCACTGCAGTTATTCTAAAGATTAATGAAGCAGCTCAGTTCATCTTCCCATCATTACCATTTGAGTTTGGCCGGTCCCCACCCACCCACCCACCCACCCCCGACCGCCACCAAGTGGCAATGTCCGACGCCGTCGAACCTCTGCAACATATATACAGTACTAGTCTAATAGGTCCGGCGGGGAGTCCAGTAGTTATCCACGCATTGACAGCGCGGCAAATGCCTGATAATCTGCACGCCGTCCCTTGTGTGTATCACTTCTGCTCGCAAACACTCTATGGCTCTCCACCTTCGCATACGTGGCTAGCATTATGTTTGCCCTTTCGGGTTCGTACAAACACCAAATACAGGAATTAGCCTCTGCACTGGACACGAGAGGCGAGCTGTCGACACGATGCAGCTAATGGTACCCTCCGCCGGCTCAGGTGGGTCCACCTTCCATACGCGCTGTCGAGGTGGAGCCTGAGAGAGCAGGATTTCCAAATGAAAGAAAAGTGTGGCCCACGCGTATGATGTGGTACACATATAATTTAGTGGTCACATCATTCCATTGACACCTGTAAAACCCAAATCACAATCGAGCTGAGCGGCTTTGTCCCACCAAATCTGAGTATTGGGCGGTTGGTGGTGCCCACTGCCAGTTTAGAGGGTGTTTTTCGTATTTTGTCATTGACGAGTCGACACGCACCGGCAGCTGTTGTGCCTCCGGCACGAAAAAGATGCAGGCTGAAGGTCCCCTCAATTGACGAGCTTGAAGTGGTGAACTGCCTGGAAGTGCTTTCAACGACACGCTAATACGTGTCGGTAGATCCCGAGCGTGAAGGCCATTTTGTCGTCAGGAAGCTCGCTCATTCGGCATTTTGCATCTCCAACCGCACCCGTTCCTCCTCAACAACGTGCTCACCGGCGCCGGCAGCAACATGGGCGGCTTCGCTGCTGTACATGTAGCGATGCCCAGAAGAATTGACCCGTAGCCCTGAACTACTCTGCATACCGGTACGCAAGGAAAAACTGTTCTCCATCTCAGAGCGCAAGTTCTAGCGCTTCAAGCAGCAGACGGAGGCAACTCGTACTGTTGTGACAAAGCCAACCGTCTGCTGCCCGGTTGGCGCGTTCAGGCGTCTCCACAGTATCTCCAAGTCGAATATTGAGTAACCATTGCTGCGCGATATGAAGCGTTGAATCGGCCTCGTTCACCGTGAAGGTCAGTCGATGGGAGCTCCCGGTCTGTTATTATACAGCCATCGGCAGATGAAGACGTCCGATTCAAATCTCCAGAGATTTGCCGACTCGGCACTGCCGAGTCGGTATCAGGCACTTCTGTACATATACTGTACCGCACAGGCTGCTGCAGGTAAGTCTCACTTTGCAATTTGCAAGCTCAAGAACAAGCTCCTTCCCCCACCTCCTCTCTCAATTCGTAATGGTCAAGCACGTGCTCACTGGCGTCGGCGGCGGCATTGGCGGCCACGCGGCTGACTTCGCCGTGGAGATCAAGAAGCCCGAGGACGTGTTGGTGCTCACCAGCTCGGACATTTCCAAGCTCCCCACCGAGCGCGTGGCCAACTGGAAGGCCAAGGGCGCCATCGTCGAGCAGGCCGACTACCTCGACATCGACAGCCTGAAGAAGGTGTTCGAGGGTGCCGAGGCCATCGCGTTCATCTCCACTTGGTTGATTGGTGAGGGTCGTCGTGGTCAGATGAAGAACTGCATCAAGGCCGCCAAGGAGGTCGGCGTCAAGCGCGTGTGCTACACGTCGTTCGTCGGCGCCGGCTCGGACAAGCCGAACGAGGAGCTGCCGTTCCTGCCGCAGGACCACCAGTTCACGGAGCAGCAGATCTACGCTTCCGGTCTGGAGTACAACATCCAGCGCGACTGGTTGTACCAGGACAACACTCCTCGCTTCTTTGCCCAGTCGTGGCACTTCACTGACGACCGCTGGCTCAGCAACAGCCACGACACTCCTGGTGCGTACGTCGCTATTGAGGACTGTGGCCGTGTGTTCGCTGCTCTGCTCCTTGGTAAGCAGGAGAAGAACACTGTTGTTGATGTGACGGGCCCTGAGGCTGTCACGGACCGTGAGATGTTCGAGTGGATGAAATCCATCAGTGGATACAAGGGCGAGTTCGTCGACATGCCTGATGAGGAGCTGCGCGCCTACTGGCTTGGTCGCGGGCTGCCCACGGACGTGTACGGCGACTTCTCCAAGCTGCCCATGAAGCTGTGCATTGGCGACCTACTGTGCTGCGGTGAAACGCTGGCCAATGGCTCGATGAGCAAGGTGACGGACACCGTTGAGCGTCTGACCGGCCGCAAGCCGCTGGGATACAAGGAGAACCTACTTCAGTACAAGGAGATCTTCCCAAGAACCAGTAACTCAATTGGCTTGAGCTGCTGCGTACGTACAGCGCTTCAATAGTAGCGTTTGAATGTCATAAAAACTGAAAATGGATGCTGGGAATCATGAAGTTGGTGGGACGATTGGAGCAAATGAACTGTCGAGGCACACTAGGCATCATGAGGAACTTCACATTACTGTAATACACCTTGAGCTTCGCGCTCGACCTTAGTCGGCCAATGGAGACGGAGATGGCTCAACGCTTTTGAAATTTAGCCCTCCACAACATACACGACACTCCTGCACCCCGGAGCGCTTCAAGCTGCACCATGAGGCTGGACAGACACTTTGTATGCAATATCAGAGCACCACGCACGCGAGGATCGGCGAGGCAAAAGCTCGATGCGAAAAAGGCCGACGGAGTGCGTGAAACACCGCATTGTCGAGACCGTCTGCTGCCCGAGACCGGCTTCTTGGTGGTTTCTGAAGTCTTCGCAGCAGTTTCAAGTAACATATCAAGTCGTACATGTCCTCAGTAAGGTGTGCTGGTCATAGTTGTGCGAAATCACGTGCTGGATCGGCCTCCTTCGCTGTCTACGGGCTCGATCCGAGCTCGCCGTGGTGCCGGAGGTACTATGTTGAAGTGACCAGTAACGGCTCAAATCACTTGATTTCAGTATGCTGCAAAACTCGGTCCTGGTCAATAGCCAATTTCGAGCAGGCTGAAGCAGATGTCGAGACCAAGCGATTCTCATCTCCGAAAACGAATCCTAGCTCGGTCTCTGCCGACTTTCAACAGCTCGAGCTTCCCAAAGAATCAGGCATCGTCCTTCCATCATCCACATGAAGGCAAAGACGGGAGCGGATCTCGAATTCCCTCCTTGCCACGTCAGACTGGATCGGTGGTGGCTAAGTAAGTCTCACTTTGCAATTTCCAAGCTCAAGAACAAGCTCCTTCCCCCACCTCCCCTCTCAATCCATAATGGTCAAGTACGTGCTCACTGGCGTTGGCGGCGGCATTGGCGGCAACGCCGCTGACTTCGCTGTGGAGATCAAGAAGCCCGAGGACGTGTTGGTGCTCACCAGTTCGGACATCTCCAAGCTCCCCGCTGAGCGCGTGGCCAACTGGAAGGCCAAGGGCGCCATCGTCGAGCAGGCCGACTACCTCGACATCGACAGCCTGAAGAAGGTGTTCGAGGGTGCCGAGGCCGTCGCCTTCATCTCCACGTGGCTGTTCGGCGATGGTCGCCGTGGCCAGATGAAGAACTGCATCAAGGCCGCCAAGGAGGTCGGCGTCAAGCGCGTGTGCTACACGTCGTTCGTCGGCGCCGGCTCGGACAAGCCGAACGAGGAGCTGCCGTTCCTGCCGCGTGACCACCACTTCACGGAGCACGAGATCTACAAGTCGGGTCTGGACTACAACATCCAGCGCGACTGGCTGTACCAGGACAACACTCCTCGCTTCTTCGCTCCGTCGTGGCACTTCACCGAGGACCGTTGGATCAACAACAGCCACGGAGTCCCCGGCGCGTACGTCGCCATTGAGGACTGCGGCCGCGTGTTCGGAGCTCTGCTGCTCGGCAAGCAGGAGAAGAACACTGTCGTGGAAGTGACGGGCCCCGAGGCGGTCACGGACAAGGAGATGTTCGACTGGATGAACTCCATCAGCGGCTACAAGGGCGAGTTCGTCGACATGCCCGACCAGGAGATGTACGACTACTGGCTCAGCCGCGGTCTGCCCACGGAGTTCTTCGGCGACTTCTCCAAGGTGCCCATGCGGTTGTGCATGGGAGACCTGCTCTGCTGCGGTGAGACCCTGGCCAACGGCTCCATGAACAAGGTGACGGACACCGTCGAGCGCCTGACTGGCCGCAAGCCGCTCGGCTTCAAGGAAAACCTGCTCAAGTACAAGGAGATCTTCCCAAGAACGAGTAAGTCGGTTCGCTAGCAGTGAAAATTACGAGGAGGTTATGCCCTCGCGCTGTAGTTGCATGCCGCTAAGACAATGAAATCAGATAATATGGATAGTCCACCCCCTGGTTTGACAAATACTCCATTGAAAGCGATTCACTGCTTCAAAACTTTCTTTACACACATACACGTACGACATCTCTTGGTCGTTGACGACACCTACAATGCCATTCGATAAGGGCGGACGGGCACACCTGACGGCGTGAAGGCCCATTCCCCAGTGTCCATGTCGTCATCCTCTTCGATCAAGTCGCATTCTACAACCGATTTCGACTGATGCTGAGGTTGCGAGCGAGACAAAGGCTGAGCTTGGGCTGTGCCTCGAGTGATAGTTGCAGTATCGGACTGCAGGCGTCTCCTTCGTGAACTCGCTTGGTCCTTCTGCGACGATAACGGAGTGGGGAGTCCAGCTTTCTCGAGACACGAGTAGCAGATGTGCATGGGTACGAGGCCGACAGCATGCAGCTCCACCAGCTCCTTGGAAACGCAGGATCGGCACACCACGTGGCCACACGCGTGGCAGTTGACGCGATTCGACAGCACTTGGAACGACTTGTTGCACTGTTTGCAGCTCTTCGCAGACATCTTCGAGTTCCACTGCGCCTTCATGACGAACGCTCGCGAGTCCAATTGCTTTCGTCGGAAGTGCGAGCAAATACGAGTCAAAGTCGAGCCGAACCTCTCCATGAGCAGACGAGCGGTGAGTCCTGGCGCCCAGCCACCCGGCTCAATGCCCACCATGTACACAATCTTGGTGTACCCTCGAGTCGGATCGGTGCTGGATTGTCTTCTTCCTGAGCGTCGGAGGAAGAAGCCCGACCTGAACATGGGGCAGAACTCAAGGCCGGGCTTCTTCGTGGCTTCGGCGAACTCGGGGTCGTCCACGGAGTCCCAAAGACAGTAGCCGATCGTCGATCCATCTGGTTGGCGCAGCATGTCGGTAGCCACGGCCACGCAAGTGTCTCGGTTCACCATCAGACCAGGGGACTGGAAACTCGAGTATTTGACGTACATGGAGTTCATCGGGCGCTCCTTGGTGGGTCGACGCAGCACCGACAGCACTCGAGCTTCCAGCAGGTTGTCGTTCAGGAGGCGATTGTTGCGCAGCAGCGAGTCGTTGTCGGAGAACAGGAACAGCTTCATGATCTCGTCCACAGTGGCGTGGGTGTGGGCTACGCAGCAGAACCGAGTCTGTCCGGGCTTGACGCTCGTCTCGTCCATATAGTACGAGATATCTTTCTTGCGGAGCTTGGGTTTCCACTGCACGTTGTTGGAGCCGTCCGACAGCATGGACGCCATGACGCTCTGCACGGATTCATTCACGCGCGAGATGATCTCGCGACGTCGAGGAGGCGACAACTCCACCAAAGTCTCTCTCTTGCTACTGCCGCCACTGCCAGCTGAATTGTCGCTTCGATGCCGTTCAAGACTCGGATAGCCCATCGGGATCTGTTGCGTCGGACGTGGAGCGTGTTGGGCTTGAGAGCTGCTGAGACCGCGAGAAGAGGCTGGTGTAGAAGGCCCTATAAAATGCTCCAAGCTACGAGGAATCTGCTGCGACTGGCGACGAAGCTGCTGGGCGCTACTGGAGCGGTGGTTTGGTGGGGGTCGAGTTGGCCCGAGAGAACGACCGAAGTCGTTCGTCCGGTCCGGAATTGACCGTGTAGGCACCTCAGACGTACGTCGCTGCTGCTGAGACTGTCGACGAGGCCTTTGAGACGGTTCTCGCGGCTGTGAAGGTCGTGACTGGGGTGGCACTGCAGTTTGGTGGTCAGGTCGTGGCTGTGTGCGAGTCTGACGTGACGGCCGACTTGGTGGCTGCTGCTTGGTGCTGCCAAACGGACTGATGGTCTGTTCAAACGGCCGAAGCGTTTGCTCGAAGTTGGTACCGCTCTGGTTTGCGTTATGTCTCGCTGGACGTGACACCAACTTGGCGCTGCTACTGACTCCCCAATTGCGGTCCGACGTCCGCGTGGGGACGTGGGCCGGTCGGTCATGAGACTCAGGAGCTTCACGACGTGGGGCGGAGACGGCAAATTGGATTATGGAGACCGATCAGCTCCACGTCGCAGCTCAGACTCTCTCCTACGGATGTGCATCAAGATGGAGCACAGGACAAGTTGTCTGCAGGATAAGCGCTGGCCAAGCCCCTACTGACAGCGACTGACTCCTCGTATCAATGCTGTTGCGCTCTATTGACCCTTTCACCCAGCAGCAGGTGCTGGCCGTCAACTCGATCATAGAGTTCTTGTCCGTTTATCGATTCCTGTGTTCGCTTCTTCGCCTTGTCGAGTGCTTCCTGGGAGACAGGTGGGTGGGGACTGCTGTGTACACGCGAGATGTGCTTTTTATTAGGCGCCTCCTCTCTGACCGGGGGCGGACTCAACCAAAACACGAGCCGAGCCACAGGATCGCATCAACGGATAAACCTTTGGGGTGTCCAACATGGCGAAGTGGCGACTTCACGCGCGCCATGTTGAATCGGTTCATTGAGCGAGACAATTTGCGTTTTGGCTCAACGAAATGTTCAAACCGACACGCGTCATACGTGAGATGAACGACCGCTCTCAGTTCGTTCTCCTCCTGTGGGTTGCATGCTCTCGCGATCTGCGCTTGAGATGGACATTGGGAGCTTGGCAGAGCAGGTTGTTGATGCGGAAGTCGCACCCAATGCATTCCTCCTAGAAGGCAGTGAACATGTAGCCGACAATGGATACAGGAGTCCTGTCAGTGAATCCTGGCAAGAGCTTCATGCAGCATGTAAAGGGTCAGCAATGTCCATCCCACTCGACTTGACAGTGGTCATTACGTACGCCCCGCTCGTCAAGATGTACAGGCAGAGACTTTATACGACACGTCAAGCAGTTGCATTACATTGACTCATTCATACATGTACACACCAAGTATAATTGAAACACTAGTCCCAGTATGACACGCTCCTACTGGACGTCGAGTCTTGCCGTAGCAGGTCTCGGACGATGGAGCTGTCACTACCGAGACTGTCCAGACTGTCCCTCGCTGCAATAGCTTCCAGATTCGTCTTGAGCATCCCGGCCTGATTGAGGCAGTGGTAGCAGATCCGCAGTCGAGTGACCACCGCTCCACGCACACTCACCTCCTCCATAAAGAAGCAGCGGCCACACACGACGTTGCCACATTTGACGCAGTTGCATTTCGCGGCCAGCGGGTTGAAGCCCCGACTGCAGACGAAACAGACTCTGGCGGCGCCTTTGCGCGTCCAACTCTCACGAGGCGCAAAAGTCTCTGCGTCCAGCGCTCGTTTGCGGTAGTGTTTGCACACGCGTCGACAATTGCCACCGAAGATGGACATGTAGATGCGCCCTGTTAGTTGCGGCGCGAACCCGTTGATCTCGACCCCGATGATGTAGCACACTTTGGTCACGGCGCTCGGTTTGCCGGAGTTGCGGAAGAAGAAGCCCGAACGCGTCATTTTGCTGCGGATGATCTTGTCCGAGCTGAACCGGTCGGGGCACTCCGGGATATCCACCGAGTCCCACAAACAGTAGCCGACGGTGGAGCCGTCCGATAGTTGCAACATGTTGGTGCACACGCAGACGCAAATGTCTCGTCCGCTCATGAGCGTCGGTGTCTCGAAGCTCGCGTACCGGATGTAGACGGACTGCATGGGGTGGCTCAAGGTTGCGGGTTTCAGGACCGACAGGATCTTGGCCTCCTTCACGTTGCGGTACATGATGCGAACGTTTTTAAGCAGCATTTCGGTGGTGGAGACCATGAACATCTTCATGATTTCGGCCACGGGGGCGTCCGTGACCCCCACGCAGCAGAACCGAGTGACGCCTTTGTTCACCTTGTCGTCCACGTAGTAGGAGATGCCTTTTTGTGCATTCGGGGCTTCCATTCCGTCAAGGTCGAATTGTCTCCGAGCATGGAGTTGACAACGGAATGTTCTGTGTTTTGCATGTTCTGCAGCATTGCAGCTTTGCGGTCCGAAGGGAGGTCGATGACGTCGAGGGTCGTCGAGGACCGAAGCTGCGTGATAGACTTGAGTCCCAGTGGTGAGGACGGTTGTTGGACTGTCGGGACTTGGAGGGTCGGAAGGTGCCGACGGTCGGCATCGTTGGAGGTTGCGCTGTCGAGTGCAGATAGAAGAGTGAGAATGGAGGAGGGAAGTGTCTTGGAGGTTGGAATGGAGTCGACTGTTGTCTTCAAGATCATTTTCGCGGGGGACTTGATGACTCTAGATAAAGGACCACTATGGATGCTCTTGTCTGTAACTTACAGGTCACGGTAGGGGATGCTTTGTGTTTCGTCCGCGAGGGTCCCTGAAAGAGGTTTTGGAATGGACACTCTCGTGGTTGCAGTGCTACTGACACTGCGTTGTCTTAGAGAATGTGGTAGCATAATATGCTTTGGGTGCTTACTAACAGCCATGCCAGCATACTTTTGAAGTTGATGAAGGACCTACAAGGTTTCACGTCTACACCAGAAAAGAAGTTGACACCGTTTTGATTCCCAAGGTATTATGTACAGGTTTCCCCGCCTAATCCTCCCGGGTGGGACCAGTAAAGACTGAGAGGTAAATAGAGACTCCGAGGAACGTGTCTATGTCAAAATGAGATCCTTCTCGAGCGATTTGTACTAACTGAGGCAGGTGTACCATTTGTGACAGGGGAGGATTAGGCGGGGAAACCTGTATTGTGCTTTTCGTCCAAATTTGCCCTATTTGGGCGATTGGGTGACTTCCAAAAACGCCGCAACAGGCGGTTTGTGTCAAGCACAAGTCAGATTTTGGGACTGGTTTGCCCCCGCATATGTGTGCGGTATACGAGCAGCGTGAGACTTGTTTGACTTCCACAAACAGCGCAAGCAGTTAGTGGGAGAGGTATGCTGACAGACAGCACGGCCATTCATGTTAAAACATTCTCAACTGCGAAACAATCACGAATGAACCTATTCTCGGCTACCGTCGTGCACGCAGCCCTGCAGCGCCGACGACAGCATCACGAGCGCCAGGCAAAAGCGAAGGCAGTACTTATGCTACTACGAGTACGTGCCTGCTTGCGCGAGCGACATTACCTGACTGCAGACGTCTTGATTAAGCCTTCAATGAGTCCGTGGGTTGTCATTTTTCAAGTCGAGACGACAGTGCATTCATCGTCACTGTTTCGTTGCCGGTGGTTCAGTTCAACATGCTGCTGTCGGCGTTCAGCCGGCACTATTGCGTGAAAAGCGGACCCGGAAAAAGGTAGACCCCCTCGTTTTCAAAGCATGAACAATGTGCTGGCGTGTGTTCTTCACTTTTACACAGTTGAATACAAGACGCTGTGTGAGCTCTTCGGGGTTCCTCCTGGTAAACTCTCTCGCGTTCTCAAGAAAGCGGAAACCGCACTACAGAGGGCTATCAAGGAGGTGCCAGAAGCAGCAATTCGGTGGCCATCTTTTGAGCAACAGAACTGGGCAAGATGCGTTTCGGAGCGCGAGCTCTTGTTCTTAAGGCCTAGATACTTCCGCTTTAAGCTGTCGCCGTCACGGTCAGGCCAACCACGAGGAAGTTGCGCGTTGTAAACCGCTGCTACATTGCCCCACTACTCAGCACCAAAAGGCAGTCTCTTGTGGTATTGCAATATACAGAAATCCGTTAGTAATGATCTCAATTAGCACACAACAATCGCCGACAAGTCGGCGAACAAAGACGGTGCTGAGTTGACCCAGCGGTTCGGCCTTTCCAGGACAGCGGTGTCTCGTTTGCGCAGAAACCAGTCGACTAAGCCAGTCAAATTTGGTCGTCGAGGTATAGTCGAGCCAACTATCCCCGGTAAAACCTGTGCCAGCCACCAATGGGTGGGGGGCGGCGCGCGAGCGCTTTTACAGGGCGTCGAGAGCAAAGGCTGCTCGACTTGAAGTGTCACGGCACCCGGGCTATCCGGCGTACCGACTTGCTTAGTTGAGCAAGATTTCGTTGAACGCGCAAAGCGAGGTTCACCCTATCCCGGGTCGACTTGTCATCATGGCGCTGCCCTTTGGTCGAGTCCCTACAAGCTATGCCTCTCGCGACCGACGGCAGACATAATCCAGCCCGCGCAGGGACTTACCGGAGTGTGCAATTGGTTAGAACTTGGAAGATTCTGCTCTGTATATATTGTTTCTAGAGGTCTGTGGAGCTCTTTCTAATTGTTTCCTAGTTCTCTATACAAATATCAAGTGAAATGTGATCGTTTCAGATCTCTACGCCTCTCCAGTCGAGTCGATTGCCTCTTCTCCGAGCTGTTTTGGTCTTGAACGGTCGGCGTGTGCTCTAATCGGGCAACCAGACTCTTGACAGGGCGTTTTACCACCTTCAACGGGCAACCCGACTCTTCAAACCAGATCTCGGCGGACGCTGCTCGCCGACGGTTGGCGGAGTCAACTGCCCCTGAACGGCGGATTACCAACATTCCGGTCGTCTATCGTCCATTGGTCGGCTTAAGTCCGAAGTGTGGCCACACCAGGATGGCCTAGTTGAGGTCTGGCCCGAAACTTGGGTTCACTATACCACACTGTCCTCCACGATATCGAGCATTCCTGCATTGTTTAGTTGTTAGTGTCGATTTTCACACTACCACGCAATATTTGCACGTACTGTTGACCTCGCTAGAGCGGAAGTTCTTCCCCTGCGTCTTCTTGTTAGAGCCACTCATGACTGCACAGTGGAAAGATGGATGCTGGCCTGGCTGGCTCTGATCAAATCAAGGAGTGTGAAGTTTCTTGGTTCGCAAACGCCGGTCTATTCTGTCAGAGTTCACACGTCTTCCTCGAAATAGAAGACGGGATGCCACGTCCTCGAACCTGATGACACAAACAAGAACATAAACACAAGTTTGCTCAGACGAGTTTTGTGTCTTACCATCCCTTGCGCGAGATTTGTGATCGATTTCCTCCACCGTCTGTGCTCCGTATGTGCTGCCGCACAAGTTTGCATTGCGGCGTTTTTGGAAGTCACCCATTGGGCGAACCGGGCCAATACTGAGTCTCAGTCATTTGCGAAAGGCGAAGTCTCGTCCATATTAAGTACGACAGCGTACTTAGTGTGATGACATAGTCAATCGAAGTGCTTTCCAAATTTGGTTGATTGCCTGCGTGGTTGATTCAAAGAACCGCGCAAGGAAATTTCGTGTAGAACGCACAATATCAAAGACCGGAAAAGAAGAAGAAAGAAGGACCCCTCTGACCGCTGCACTGTTTAATGCTCAAGCATGGTCCATCCTCACGGAATCAGCAGTAAGGTTGTAGAATTTGCAAGCCACGTCTGATACATGTACCCTTGAGTACATATATTCAAGGTATGCCCATTATACCAACTAGTCGTTTTCTACAAGGAAGAATGCCCGAGTGAGTGTGACAAATACGATTTGTTTTGTTTTCTCTCTTTAGGAAGTAAAACCGTACTGAGATTTCTTTTAGGGCTAGGAGTAGCTAAGCGAAGTGGTCTAGTCCAAGTAGACGCGTTCCGAAGTTGGTTCCGAGTCGGAACTCTGGACAGAACAAGTTCTGAGCAAGTATAAGTTGGCGAAGCATGAACTACAAAGTGTGCGCTTGCGGCACCGCATTTTTAATGGGACCAACTTTGTCCTGGGGTTTTGCATGGCTCTCTCGAGCTTGGTCGAATGAACGTGTTCGCATGCTTTTCGGAGCACCCCTAAGTCTACAGCGATGGCCGAAAACGGCCGTAGCAACGCCGGGGACAAGCGTGATGCTTGATATGGTTGATCGCACTGTTTCTTCGGCTGAAATTGAAAGCTGATCATGATATATTTCCACTTACATTTGGCATAGACACAATCGATACAGACAGTAAAACTCGTTCCGAGTTCAGACCGCCTCGCGGAGGTGTTCTGAGTTCCCAAGTCAGAACGGTGCAAATTCTGAAACTCGTTCCGAGTGCCGTGCACATTTTAGCCAATCAGATATGAATTTCACTCAGAACGAGTTTCAGATTTTCTACTTAGATCACTTTTTTCGTCTAAAATCATTTGATCTTTCGATTACTCCCACTCACACTGTGTATGAGTTTTTCCTACAACTTTGGTATCTCCACAAAAATCCTTGAAATCGTTACGGTACAGTATTGGTTCACTACATGCCTGGTAGAAACGATTTTTATTCTTCTGTTGCAGCCGAAGTCCGTGTAGTTTTCATCCAGATTATTACTCGCAAGTCCAATAAAAGTTCATAAAAATACTCAACTTCATGGAGCCCGATTACTACATTCTAAATCGTTCCCTGAGTCTGTGGGCGTCTCTGGCTTGGTTTTAGTATTGGCTTCCGTAGCTTTCGTTTCACAAAACGATGCTTGTGAAACCGAGACTAAGGCCCTGGAGCTATTCAACCATAATTACGTTCTTATCTCACGCGTATGTATAAATTATCTCCGCTCTCGCTCACATTCCAGCCAAGCTAAAGTTTCTAGCGATTCTTTCATCGTATATGATAGCATAACAGCCAATATACGAGGAAAACAACAATTTGTAGATGGTGTTTGTGTGCGTGCTGACCGTTCCACTGCAGTGAATACACACGACAATGCGCTGTAGTGCATGTACATGGAAGTAGTACTTCGGTAGAGCTGTGTGTTATTTTTAAATAAAAATTCACGGCACGAACTACAAAAAGACACGTGATCGAGGATTAGGACGAGACTCATCTCATCATTTTGATTAGTTGCACTAAATCTTGGACGTATTACGACTGTTTAGATGAGCACCTCCACACCTACCGATTTTGTCTCGCACCATTTCGAGTTTAGCGCTACAAGGAGAACTCTACTTCCAAAATATCAAGATGACATCTGCGTTTATTACGACGGTGAAAGTGTTGACGACTATCGCACAAATCGTTCTGAGGCTCAGCCCAGCACCAGAGCTGTACAGGGCTCACAAGCGGAAAGATGTCGGTGTGATGGCATTTATGCCTCTAGTCTCACTGTTGCTCTGCAACCATATTTGGTACCGTTCATTGCGTGCCCTCCAATGATTTCAGATCCAAACAGCGGCTAATCATTACTCTTTTAATTTTCATCAGGTTGATCTACGCCTACACCGTGAAAAATATTTTCCCGCTATTCTCCGTGTGCGTATTTGGTGACTTTGCAGTGACGCTGTACGTCATTATCTACGCGAAGTGGTGCTCGGACCGCGCGTACGTGACCAAATCAATTGCGATGGCAGGAATTCCGTTCGTGTTGATTTCTGCCTACGCGATTCTGGTCGCGAGTGGCACAATCAACCAGTCAAGACACCAGCTCGGCCGCGTTCTCGGCTATTTGGCTAATGTGGCAACATTCGCCATGTACGTATCCCCATTCGAGAAGCTTAAGCTCGTGATTCGAACCAAGTCATCGGCTGCAATTCCGGCACTTCTGTGCGGCATCATTTTCGTCAACAGCACCTTATGGCTCATCAACGGTATCGTCGACGACGATCTGTTCATTGTGGTACCAAACGTGGTCGGGGTTCTGCTAAGCGCTACGCAACTTACGTTGTATTTCGTCTACCGTCCCAAGAAAACCGTGTCATCAGCAGACACAAGTGAAAGCGACGTCGAAATTGTGGTGAGTCAGGAGATGGGCATTGCCGGACCATTTCCCACACCTAGGAATCCGGCATTTGCTATGCTAGCATCAGCCAAAAGTTCTCCGAGAAAATAGTTTATGAAGTTCCATTCTGAAGCGTAGCATCCTTCAGGTATCTGAGTTTTCAAAGGAAAGTAAGAGCTAATGAACACATTGCACGTTACCTATTTCGAACAAATGCAGCGAAGGGGACGCACGTTCGTGCAGATTTTTAAAAATCAGGAGAAAACGTTAGAATTCTTGAAGAATACAGCTAGGCAACATGTCGACAGGGCCATTGGAAAATCTTCCAGTCCCACACTTACCAAACTCGTTCAAATCCAGTTTTCACACGGACATGAGTCATGATGATGAACTAGACGCCCGTATTCGCTGGCCGTCAAAAATACGTCAGCCACGCCGAAAAGCTGGGAGATAAAAACGAAAAAGTTATGCCTGAAAGATGCTATTGAAACTTATGTTACTTCAAGTACATGTTAGTGTGGTGGAATGTGGGCTGCTTACCGATAGCGGGGATCAGGTAGCGCACGTACGTCTCGATACCGAATTGTAACAAATATAATGCAATTCATTCTCAGTGTTACTTTTCTCGATACGAACATAAAGCGTCACCTCCTATCGCCAGGATGCTGCGTAATACTCGATCCGTCCATTTGATCAGTTGAGGTTCACCACGTGCGGAACATCCCGCAAGCCCACACTTCCTTTTCATTCTTTCTCGCGACGTCTTTTGAAGTCTTGATGCGTTCCAACATTCTGCTCTGCGTCGTGAAGTACCCCCACTTCTCCTCTGTGAGTCTGGTCTCCATCGTCTCACGGAGCACTTTTGTGATCTTGGCGCTACTCTCCGTAGTCGTGGCCGAACACGCAGCTCTGATGTCCTCCGAGGAACAACAATCAGCGAGAAGTTTCACGACTTCTAAGCGGTTCCTCGAAACAGCATTTTTCAACGCATTGGTGACGCAGGACTGCTGCAGCTCCACAGTCAGCAGAACTTTCAGTACGTCAACGTGTCCGTTCGTGGCAGCGTCTTCGAGTGCACAGGCGAGGTGATACGAGCTGCAGTTCTCGTTCTCGAGCACTCTCAACGTCTCGATGTCTCCTCTCGCTGCGATCACTTGAACCCCGTCAGTCACCACGTAGGGCTCTGGGTGTTCATTCCTCGTCCGATTGATGCGGCACAACCACTTGACGACGTCGCTGTGTCCATTCGTCGCTGCGGCATTCAACGCGTCGCTCGAACAGCGTCGAAAGTAATGGGCTCGAATCCATTTCACGACAGCCAAATGGCCGTTCACCACCGCGTCGTCCATGGCAGCGATCGTGCACCCTTCATTGCGGACGACGTAGAGCCACCTCACAATGTCGAGTCGTCCTCTGGCAGCAGCTTCGTCCATCGCCTTCTTGGTCCACTTTCGGGAGGTTCCATGCACGCGAATGACATTCTGACAGTCGTTGTAGACGGCCGAGTCGATGGTCTCAGGCTTCAACAAGTCGTTGATTTGATCCACCACATGGGACAGCGCTTGAATGTGCTCGGGTAGCGCAAGGAAGACGGAAGTGAGCTGAGGTCCTGTCATGGTGCTGGTATTTTGCCAAATGAAAAAGGGGTTTGTCAGGGTGTCTTCACCTGGGACGTGGCGCGTTGGCAGCTATCGTTCATTTTCGCAAATGAGAAACGCGCTGTCCATTGTGCACGTATGGTGACACACCGAAGGTTTTAGATAGCAGAGGTGGCTTCCAGGCACAGTTGAGGGGTGAAGAAGCCTACTTTTTTCAGTTGAGTTCAGCTTCGTCAGCTAGTCTTTCCAGCTACATTCCGGTTTGTCAGTTTTGTTCCTCTTGGGTCTGCTCATTTGCCCCCACCTCAGCACTCGTCTTTTCCTCCACCTCCTCCTCGTTCCCTTCCTCCATTGAAGGCCCCACTACCGCTTCTCCGACAGCCCCTTCTTCAGTGGCCACTCCCTCGACTTCATCTGCCGCGACATCTTCGTTGGGTTCCTGCTCTTGTTCTTCCTTTGGTTCTGGTTCGTCGACGTTGCTTTCATTTGGCACCACCTCCTCAACGGCTTTTTCACCCGCACACGACGTCTCATCGCCAGCGTTTTCTAAGTCGGCTTCTGCCATTTTAGTGGCTTCATCTTCCTCCGTAGCCTGCGGAGTATCTGAAGCTGCATCGACTTCAACGCTGTCATCAACCACCTTTTCCTCTGACATGGCTAATATGCGCCGTGTGGTGTCTGCGAAGTCTTCGGCATCATGAGTACTGGCCAGCACGTCCATTGCCGCCAGCATCCGAGGATCTCCACTACAAACGAGATCTTCCACACGCTCGCGTTCGTCGCCAGTCATGATCCCTTTCTCCTCCAGCTCCTTCAGCAAGGCCAGAACCAAGTGCCCCTCCTCTGACCCGTCCTGTTCCGTGACTGTTTGCATATCCTTCAACTTCATCGCTTCGAGGCATGCAATCCGTATCAAGGTATCGACGAACTCTTCCTTGTTGCCGTCACTTAAGTAGACCACCAGAGCCGCTACAACCCGATCATCACGAGCCGCCACAAGCTGAACAAGCCGCACTGCTCCGTCAAGAGGAAGTTTTCCTCTCAGAGGCAATGGAGCAATCCAATCGTGAACCATTGAAACGTGATGGCGCTCCCAGGCTGCCAACTCGACCAAAATATCGAGCGTATCAATGAGTTCTTCTGCGTTCTTGTCCTCGTGGAACACATCAACTGCGGCAAATAGTCGCGGGTCTTGAGCCTTTAACAGGGACACTAGGATCTGGATTTGCCACAATTCAAGGCGGCCGGATCTGCCGTAGTCGGCTAGAAGTCGGGACACTTCCTGGCCCTCGTCAACGGGTTCTTCGTCACTTCCAAATCGTGCGTGCTTCACAACGAGAAGCAGCGTTTCTTCGAGTTCGTGTACATCTCCGTCGGCCTGGAACGCCTCGTTGGCAGCTTGCAGCGCTTCGTTGCCACCTTGGAACAGCACCAAGAGACCTGCCGCGTCCCCAGCTTGGACCACTCCACGCCGCTGCATCTGCCGTACAACATCCTCGAGGCTCAGGCCGCTCGCGGGCTCACCCGTCTGAACATTTTGGCCTGCTTGGCTCTGCTCGATCTGTCGCTGCAGCTTGGCGACTCGCTGCAGCGTGTCCAAGAGTTCACTGGCGTCGCCATCTCCCGCAAACACTTCGTACGCGCTCTCCAGCAAATTGTGCTGCTGCGCCGCCATTCTATGCAGCGTGTTGGCATCCGCCGGGGAGAGCTGGTGCTGCGCCTGCCATTGGCCCAGCAAGAACGTCAAGTGTCGCTGCCACCCGAAGGAATCTCCGTCGTCGTCACTATCTTCCCACTCGTTCACCGCGTCGTCCACGCCACGTGCAAAAGCCGCCGCCGCCTTCTCCTCGTCGCCGAGCTCCACCGTAATCTCCTCCACAATGGCCACCAGCGCGTCTCTCAGCGCACCCACGTCGCGGTGGTCGCTGCGCTCAAAGAGCTTCAAAAGCTGCAGCACCTGCGAGTCCTCCTGCGCCACGAGCGCCTGCACAATGTCCAGCTCCAGACTGGTGAGCATATGCTGCGCGTGCAGCGAGCGGACGACCGACACGGCGGAGGGTCGCGTTGCGCACCCGCTTCCTGGCCGGCGAGGGGCTGCTCCTGGCCAGTCTCTTGCCCTTGTTCCTCTTGCCAATAGCAATTGGCTCTGGAGGGTCCACTGATGTCTCCTGAACGTCCTTTTGAGAGGGACGAGCGTCCTCTGGACGCAGCAAGTGCAGTAGAAAGGCCTTCTTGTGGTCCACCGACGTCCTCCCGCCCATCACCCTGACCACCTGGCTCTTCTGCTGCACACAGACGTCCCTCAGCACAGCTGCCTCGAAGGCGGACAGCTGCAGCTCCGTCTCCAGCGCCCGCAGCAGCTTCTCGAGTCGAAAAGCGTCCTCTTCCGCCTCCAACGGCTTGTTCTCAGGTTCCAGAGGGCGCACAGAGCCCGTGGATGGCGCAATTAACGCCGACACGCGACCTGTTAACAGCTGCGGCGCCTCGCAGGCCAAGGAGAGCGGCACGAGCCGTGGAACGGCCTCGGAGCTGCGTCGGCGGCGGCCTGTGGCGCTCTCGGCGCGCTCTTCCGCCACTTGGAAGCCGCAGCACGCGCCCCGTCCAGCTGCAGAGCCACGCGCACCAGCTGCTGCAGCTCCAGCGCCTCCATCCCCGCGTACAGCCCCAGCGTCGCCCCGAGAGCTGCACGTACGCGACGTCACCTGGCATGACCGTTGACTTGGTTTCACTATGAACGTTATCAGTAAGATCGTTCGATTGATTCGTGTGGTGCACATAAACATTGTGTGGTGGACGTGCAAGCGTGTGCTACACGTAAATGTGCAACCTAAATGTGATGTGGCAAACGCCAGATGCGTGTGGTGCACGTAGACGACTTGTGAATCGGTGGCGTGACGCAGCGTCTCAGTTTCTCGTCGCGTGACACCTCGGAAGCCTCTCCGATGAGCAGCGTGTGGCCTGCAGCGGACGACCCGCGTGCCAAGCTCTTCAACGGTCTGTTTGCCGCCTCCTAACTAGCCGTACAAGCCGAGATACTAAAAAGCGTTTGTGCTACATGGCTACATTCAGATCAGGTACATGGCTACATCAAGGTCAACGGCCTGTGCGTGTCGCTCATGGACACGCCGCAGTTCCAGCGGCTGCGCGACTTGAAGCAGCTGGGGACGCTCTACTACGTCTTCCCCGGGGCGTCGCACAACCGCTTCGAGCACTCGCTGGGCGTGAGTTTCCTGTCCGGACAGACCGTCGAGCGCTTCCGGCAGCAGCAGCCGGAGCTCGAGCTCACGAAACGGGACGCCGTGCTCCTTGTACGTGGTTTTAGCCATTGACAGGGAGGAAATTAAGTGTTTTAACGCCTTTTTACAGAGTGCAGCGGGTCTTTTGCACGATTTGGGCCACGGCCCGTTCTCGCACGTGTTTGAGCACGAGTTCATGCCCAGAGTGGCGGCTGCAAGGGGCTTCGGCAGTGCGCCCACGTACCACCACGAAGACATGTCGCTCAGGATGATCGAGTACATGGTGGACGACAACAACATCGACATGGAGAGGGACGACGTGCGGTTCATCCAGCAGCTCATTGTCGGAGCGAAAGAGTGGGGAATTGAGGTGGATGTGGGTGTTGTAGTTCAAGGGAAAGCTGACGGGAGGTTTTGTGGCGTTGTTGCCTATTTTTAGGACGCATTTGGGCTCGCGGGTGGACTCGCGCGGATATCTGTACGAGATCGTGGCCAATGGCCGCAACTGCATCGACGTGGACAAGTTCGACTACTTGGCGCGCGACATGCTCAACCTCTTCGGGCTGCGCAAGGTGTTCGACTTCTCCCGCCTCACCATGTTCAACCGCGTGATCGACAACGAGATTTGCTACCACACGAGCGTCAACTTGGACATCTACGACATGTTCCAGCAGCGCTACCAGATGCACAAACAGATCTACAACCACCGCAAGGGCAAGGCGGTCGAGTTCATGATTTGCGACGCGATGCTTCTAGCAGACAGGGAATTGGGGATTTGTGCTGCCACGCAAACCCCGCAGGACTTCCAGTTCCTCACGGACCACGTCGTTCACGTACGTAAATGTTTTGCTCTGCATTGATACGGATTTTAACCGGTGTTGATTTCGTACACTGTAGTCGATCGAGGCGTCCAAGACGGACACGTTGTCCGATGCTCGAGCGCTGCTGAAGCGCATGCGTCGGCGTGAACTCTACGAGTTCATCGACGATTACCTCTTGCCTCCGGAGCTCATGTCTCGCATTCCGCGCTTCACCAGTGAAGAGCTGGCGACCCAAACTTCCTACGACGGTGTGACGCTGGACCCAGAAGACATTATCGTGTCTGATGGACGGCTGAACTACAACTTTAACGACCGGAACCCGGTGGACAACGTGTCTTTCTACGCATCCTGCGATCTCAACTATAAGTTCCACATTCCAAAGGAGCAAGTCAGCTTGCTGTTCCCAGAGAAGGTAGGCGCGTCGTCCACCCTGCCTCAATTTTTATCTCAGCACCTGAACTAACTCTACATGTTCGATAACTACCAACAGTTTGAAGAGCGTATCATCCGCGTGTACAGCCGAAACAAAGATCCAAAGGTGCACACTGCAATCCAGGTAAGTCGCTCAGCTAGTTTGTTTTCATGCATAGATTTTTGACGAGTTTGTACAATTACTTCGATGCAACAGAACGCCTTCCGGAGCTACATTCGGCAGTTCAGCACGACGCTTCCTCCCCATCGCCATCTTCCAAGGTACGCAATATTTGTTTCGCATCGTCCAGCATGTCATCTGACATGCCTACTTCATGTTTGCTAGCTCTATAGCCAAACGATTTCCGAGCATGCTGCGGCTTCCAAGAGAAAAGTTGTCCGAAAACTACCAGGTATGATCCTCTATCATCGGTCAAGCGTTGAGAGCCCCAGGGACTAACCAACGCGTTCATTATATTTATTGTAGCACTGCCAGAAGCTGACTCCGAACATGAAAAGAATGGCAGTAGCAGTCCTTCTAGCAAGCGCCTCAAATCCAGTGATGCCCACGATGAACACCAGCTTCCATGATGGTTAACGTCACCTGTAGATACACCGATCTCACCATTACCTTGCCTATATTACAATGTGTTTACCTACGAACTAGTCGCCTCTAAACTTTTGCTCGAGTTTATCAATGACGTCGCGGAAAAGTGGATCAAGGAATGTTTTCCACTGCGCGTACGGAATGAACTTGTCCATATCGTTTGGATCGGATGTGTGGACGCGTACGTCTCTTCCTCTGCGGAACTCGTGCCACCTGCAGCCCAAAAACTGACACAAGTTGCGATATCCCCAGCGGTAGCGTTTGCGAGGAAAATCTCAACGATGAGCGTCTCGGGTCGAGTCCACATGACGTTGACCATCCCAGCGCCATGCATTCCAATCACAACGTCGCTGTCCAACATGGTCCGCATTTGGTCGTGCATGGTCATGTTGACGAAATCGAGAGCCTGAAATTCGCACTCGCCATACTGGTACGCGTCTTGATACTCTTCACGCATTTTAATTACAATCTCGTCTTCATTTTGCCAGATCCGCTGCACGCGGCGACCGCTGTAAGGTCTTCGAGAGATGATTGTAACTAAACATCGTCGTGGATTCGATTTGGCTTTGCGTGGGGACACTGCCATGCTCTTGAGTGACTCGTCCCGGAACTCTGCAATCAGGACATTGGCATGACACGGCTGGTTATCATTGAGGTGGCTCATGAGCGGTCCAGTGACTTCGTATGGGGCCAATAGGGCCGACTTGAAGTGTACAACGATGTTCTGGAACACTTCACCACCAATTACCGGCTTAGTGGGGCCAAGAACGTTATGCCGAAGCTCGTCGACAGGTGTGGGCCACGCTCGATCGAGCGTCACAAGCTGCGTCGTGTTTCGTTCCCAGCCCAAAGTCTTCATCATGACCCACGCGTTCAGTATCGCTGAGATCTGGAAGAACGGGTTGTGGTCATCCTTCCGTACCAGCACCACCGCTCTCTTGAGCCTCAGCTCTTCACCGATAGTATCGTTCTCGCAGTTCTTATCTTCCTCTCCAGAACCTCCCACGAACAAGTCCTTCCAGATATTCGGAGCTTCATGATCGACACAATTGCAGAACGTCGAGTTCTGTCTGTACTTGAATCTGGGGTCATGCGCACCGCCATCGTCAGCCAAGTTGTCAATATCGTGAGCCACTTCCGCACCTCGAAGATCCAATGTAAAATTCTCCAGTTTGGTAGCACTTAAACCCGCTTGAGGTACGTGGAAGAACACGTACGGCGAGCCACCGACACTTGCAGTGCAGAATATCTGTGCGGATTTCCCCAACCTCTCCAATAGTCCATAGTCCTTCGTGTAGAGACACTCGTCCCTTGACCCCTTAATAGGTGGCCATTGCACGGGTGGAGCCATACGCGCCACTTTCTCGTTCAAAGTATCCACTTCATCTTCATCTTCTTCTTGGACCTGATGGTGAATTGCCCGCTGGAGTTGTTGGATCTCTATGGGGGCATTTCCACATCTTTGTCAGTGGGTGGATCAGTGTTAGTGGAGAGCTGGGAGGAGGCCAAACTCTCGAAGAGGTGGAGCAAGGATACCACCGCCATAACGGAGACCAACCCTCCCCATAGCAGCAGTCGCCGTCTGGAGCAGCGGGAAGTACCGGAGACCTTCTTCATGAGCAAAGGGCGGGCGACCATTGCAACGCTTGGCAAAGGCTAAAGGGAGAATGAGGGGTGCCGCCGGTCTGGGTTCAAGAGGCCCAGCGGCCTGTGCTTAGTCCATCTGCGCTGGATCCTTCCAGCACAGTGTAGGTAGGTGGGCGAAAGTGAATCGAGGACATGTCCAACGCGGCTGGGGCGTGTGAAGAGTGGGCGTGCATTTCTTCATGTGCGTCAGAAGATGAGAGAGACCTCGTTTAGCTTCCGGTTTCAATCGCTGGTTCAGATGGGGTTGACACCCAACGGTGAGTCATATCCGGAAAGTCAACGACCTTGGACTTCTGACCGAGAGAACAGGCTTGGCTTTCAGAATCTTCTCCACGACACCACCCTCTCGCACCTCAAGACAGCTGCACAGACTAGTCGGGACACCCGGACATCCAACTGGGGTGGAAAGTGCGAATCCTACCTTTTGGCCCCCAACACACACAATCCATGAAAGATTTCCAGATAGCAATGGTAAAACCACTTTGTTTTTATGCTGTCAGTATCCGTATAACGCTCGTCGCAGCTACAGATACGCCAGCCACTTGTCGTCTTCCGCCTCCGCCTCGAAACAGCCCGTCGTTGCCAACCCCGCATACCACTTGGCAGCAGTGCGCGCCGTGCGGTTCAAGAACGTCGACGGCACAGAGTACACATCCTTCTCACCGATGTTGTCCGGGAAGTCGACGTAGTACAGACCGTAGCGAGGAGCGTACGAGCCCCACTCGAAGTTGTCCACGAAACTCCACGCCGTGTAGCCGATGACGGGGATGTTCTCTTCGTAGATGGCGTGGTGCACCATTTCCAGGTGAGTCCGGTAGTACCAAGCTGGTCCTGATTGTCGATGTTTTCGTTGCCGCACCATTCGTTCTCCGTCAAGAGGATGTCGGTGCTCGTGTTGTACGCGTTCGCCCAACGGATGTAGGCCAAGTAACTCGGTGGGAAGCCCGAGTGATCGGTGCAACTCGTGGGGTCCGCAATGCTCCCCGACCCGAGGACAGATCCAGTGTGGACTTGGGAATTGTCCACGCCCATGTCCACGAAGAACCAATCTGCCAGACTGGAGCAATTTGTCTCGGAGCGCTCTGAATCACAGAAGGTGATCAAGTTGGAGAAGTAGTGATTTGTAACAGGGCTGCTGTGACGGTGCCTGTTGACGCGCAACGATGGGATGAGCGGACGGACCGACATGGGTGCACTGTACGATGGCAAGTGCCATGCCGGACGAGACGGACGATTGGGTGCCGCAGCTGGGAGGAGTGGACGGATGGACGGACGGCTGGATGCCGCAACTGGGTGGAGTGGACGAACGGGCGAATGGACGGATGACCGACGGCTGCTGGACGGAAGCGCGAGCGTAGACTGGCTGACTGGAAGGTGGTACGTTGAAGTATCACCTGGAAGCGGCCGGCACGCAATGAAACGTGCTGAGTTGGCAGATTCGGACGGCGGTGCGGATGATTTGGACGGAATGGACGGGCAGAGCGGAGACTGAGTCTCTCACTTTGCAATCTGCGCTGAAGAGCGTAGTTGGCAACTCGGTTGTCAAAACGGACGGACGGACGGGCGAAGACTGCTGGATAAGGCGGCCCGAGGACTCTGAGAGGACTTGTGTGGTAGCTAGGACGGTAGACGGAGCCAATTTGGGCGAACTAGTGTATTGGGCGTTGGTCTGGTATACTAAATAAATAGGCGGTCCTGTCAGTGAGGCAGACCCCGGCGCGGTAGACTCTGTTTGTCTATCGACAGCCTGTCGAATCTTGGACGCGTATCGGCACTGTGGCGACCTACCACTACGAACAAGGGAAACTACTGGCGGGGCATGTTGCATGGTGGTCATACAGGGGCTTGGCTGGAGTAAATTTCGAGACGGAAACAACCGACAAGCGTGAGAAGATCGACAGGACCAAATCAGGCTCCTGTTTTAGTTACGGCAGTTACGACAGTTACGAGAATTAGGGTATGCGCAGAGTCAGCACACTAACAACTCCCAGCACACCAGGAAGAACGACGCGTTCGCAAGGCCCGGCAGATCTCACGGGTTCCGACTGGACAGGCAGAGCAACGACGACTACGGACGACGGGGAGCGGCGCAAGGACCTCCTATGACGCGGACAACGACGACGACTACGGCGGACACCACGAGTACGGCAACCACGCCACCAACAGTAACAATTTCGGCGACGGCAACAATGACGATGAGCAACCCGGGTACGACACCCAGTGTTCCACCGGTCCAGACGATGACAAGTACGGCGACGACGACGACAACAAGCCTAGCGGAGGCAGCGCGACAACTGGCAATGGCTCAGGCGATGGCTGGGCAGGTCCCCGACCCACCACCAGTGACCCAAGCTGACTTGGTGACGCTGACGCAGGCGGTGCACAGGATGATGACGCAGATGATGCAGCTGGAGGCTCGAGTAGGCGGTGTCGCACCACCGGCACCAGCTACGACGAGATTGGCAGAGCAAGGACCAGTAGAGCAACCGGCGGAGCCTACACCGGCTTCGACAGCCGCTATTCCAGCAGCGGGAGCAGCAGCGACGTCGGGTGCGGCGCGCGAGACACCAGGGACGGTGATCGTACCGACGTCCGAGGCCACGGCAGCGGTGATAGCCCGGAGGGCTGCGAGACGGGCGAGACGTGCGGCGACAGCGGCAGCTGCGGGAGGCGACGGTGGCGACGGCAACGACAGCAGCAGCTCCTCGAGCAGCAACAGCAGTGAAAGCTCACGAGAAGCAGGCGGACGACGGCGACGGGAACGGCACCATCGACGACGACGTAACGCGAATGGCGGGCGACCGGGACGAAGCGGACATCGCCGCAAGAACGCGAAAGACTTGGAGCTGACGCCGTACAAGCCGTCACCGACGGTATCGGTGTCGACGTGGATCTCAAGGTTGACTTGGCGGTGGAGGGCGCGCGGATCTCGCGACGAGGCGACTGGACGGATGAAGAGCTGTACTTCATTGTCGGTAACAAGCTGCAGGACAACGCGGCTGGCTGGTGGGTTCAAATGGATCAGGAACTCCCCGCTGCCGAAAAGACGGGGGCGAGACTGAAGGAGGCGTTGATGAGGTGCTACGGCGAGCGTCCTGACCAAGCGATGGCGGAATGGCGTGTGTACCAACATATGATGTACCCTGGTGAGACGTTTGCAGATTTTGCAGCTGGACTGCGAGACCTGACCGGACAGAACCACGTGAGCGAACGGACTTTATTATCGCAGTTTTACCGCAACCTCGACAAGACTACGCGGATGCTCGTGAAACAAGACCCCATACCGACGACGCTGGAACAGGCGGTGGACAAGGCGACGGCCATCGACGACCCGATCGACAATGTGGCACAGGGCATGCTCAACATCGGTCAGGCTTGGGCGACGGCGCCAAACGCGTTTGCGGTACCAATGAACGGAACGATGGGTAATGTAGCGATTGTCCCCGGCGTGGGGATAGGAGCTGGATTATCAGCGGACTCGCTGACGGCGCAGATGGGTGTGGAAAGCACGGAGGTGGCGTTCTTCACCAATCCGCAAGGAGTGTACAATAAGTATACTGGAACGTGGGACGTCCCCGACGGCAGATACTTGAACGGACGTTATTGGCAGCCAACGAAGAAGAACCAGCAAGGGAGGGCGCGGAGCGACCATCATCCGGTGGGCAAGAGCGGCAACCGAGCGAAGGTTCGGATGGTGCAAGGAAGTGAAGAGTCGAGTGAAGATTCGGCAGAGGAGGCGGCGGAGCCGTCACCGCAGCGGAAGAAACAGCGGGCGGCACCACGGAAGGCACCAGCAGCAGTACGGATGGCGAAGGTGGAACCAGAGCCGGCAGGCACGGAAGCTAGACCCAGCCGGGGGCCAACCCGGAATCGAAGTGCTACGCGTGTGGGAAGACTGGCCACTTCGCGCGCGAGTGCACGGACCCCGAGGCGAGAGCAAGAAACGACGCCTAATTGGCGTCGTGTGAGGCAGCACAAGGTGCGGTAGCGGAAAATGTCGAACGGGTGTAGAGAGGGGATCTCTACACTCGGTGAAACAGTTGAATCCCCGGCGGGTAACGCCAAGAGGAGTGAGGACGGCAGACGATGGGAGGCAAGGGCAACCAGACGGACCACCACAAGTGCATGGAGTGGGTAATGACGGCTGGAAACCCGATAACCACGAGGACGAGGACTGGCAGGTTGACGATCCGACGTTCAGCGCGTACCCGGAGTTGGCAGCCGAATTGCAGGAAGCTGACAGGGCCTGCGATCTATACTACGGCGGACAAGATGAGCAGAAGGACGACGAACAGGAGGAAAAGGCAGAGGAGCGACAGCCGCCCGTACAGGTGATGGAGTCCGTCTGCGAAGACGACAGACAAGTGGCGGTGACAGGCAGTAGCTTGGCAGCGCAGGACGGGAGTGTGGCGACAGCCGAACAGGCAGTCAGCGCTCGAGTCGACGAAGAACTGAACGGACGTGATGAAGGACGGGCGCAGCGATATGTGGCGACAGTGCGGCCGGCGATGGCGGCGCTACGCTACGTGCGGCCAGCGGAAACGGATGAGCTAGCTAAGTCTGAGGAAGGCGAGAGCACCGCGGCCGAGGACGAGGAACGAACGGCTGAGGAAGGCGACGGGACCGTGACCATGTACGAGGACACGAACTCCACGACGAAGGACCCACAACCACGAACGACGTACACCATACTGAGGAAGGCGGAGTTGCCGCGATTATGGACGGAGCGACGGGGGCGACGGACATGATAACGAGTGACGTCAGCGACCATACGACAAGGAAGGACGACGACACGGCGGAAACGAAGTTGACGGCACGGCAGCAGAAGCGAGCAGCGCAGCGATTGCGCGTGGCGAAGGCGGTGGCACGACGAGAACGGTTGGGCGCGGCGTATGAGATGGTCACGGCGGTGACTGCAGTGAACGAAGAACGACGTGTACGTAGAGCACAACAAGAACGAGAAGCACGGGGAGTACTGAAGAAGAGGCAGCGGAACAACGAAGGACTTGCCAGCAGTGGAGACGACGTCGCCAAAGTGCGGCTGGTGCAGCGACCCAGTTCTGACGCGGACGAGGCGCGGACGGACAACGACAAGATGATCGGTGTGGCAGCCGAAGATGGTTTGCCGACGGCAACGATGGACGTGGAGGGCGTGTTGCTGCCGGTGAAGTTGGAGAGCGGTGCCCGCTACTCCGTGGCTGGCACCGATTGGATGCCACGGGGTGAGCGCCTACGACACGCGGCTCCGGTGGATGTAGTGGAAGGTATCGGTGGTTTTCTACTGAAGGTTCTTGGCGTCTGGACGTTCGACATGCAGAACGCCTACGGCCAGGCCATTACCGTCGACGCGTGCATTATTGACGGGTGCACCGACGAGTTCTTAGTGGGCTGTGACTTCCTACAGCAGCACAAGGCGGTCATGGACTTTTCTACGAACGAAGTGCGCTACGACGAGAGGCGAAGGCGTGTCATCATACCATTCCGGACGGACGACGGTGAATCAGGTGCCAAGGTGGCAGCGGTACGCCTAGTAGGACGGGCGCGATTGACACGCAGTGCAGTGACACCAATCGAGGTGGCGGTGGCAGCTCTGGACGGCGAGGAAGAACTATTCGTGCCAAGGACGTCGTATGGAGCAGTAATGTTGGCAACGACACTGACCAGGGTGAAGCGCGGCAAGGTGCGATACCGGCCATTAATGCGAGCGGTGGGCGAGCGAAGTTACCGGCAAAGACGGAGTTGGGTACGTGGATCCCGCTCGACGCCAACATGGAGGTGTTGCAAATGGGCGGTGCGAAGACCCGTGAGAAGTTGGACGAATGGCTGCAGACATTGGGTGATGTGGAGACGCCGTTGGACAACGAGAACGAGGTGCACATTGAGAGCAACGACGCAGGCGCCAAGAAGTTGGTGCTAAAGTTGCTGAGGGCGTACAGGGAGGTGTCAACGAACGCTGGCGGGTGTCCGCCACTCACGACCTTGGACGTACAGCACCACATTGACACAGGTCAGGAGGCGCCGATCATGCAGAAACGCAGACGACATGCACAGGTGGAAGACGGACTAATTGAAGAGAATGTAACGAGCATGCTGCAAGGCGGTGTGATTCAGGAGAGTAACGGTGCTTGGGGTTTTCCGGTGGTTCTCGTTAAGTAGAAGGACGGAGAGGTGAGATTTTGCGTGGACTATAGGGCGCTCAACAAAGTAACGAAGAAAGATGTGTATCCCCTCCCGAGGATCGACGAGACGTTGGAGGCTCTCGGAGGTGCACAGCTGTATACTACTTTGGACCTTCGGTCTGGCTATTGGCAGATTAACGTGGCGCCGGAAGATCGTGATAAGACGGCCTTTACTACGAAAAAGGGCCTTTTCTGCTTCGTCCGCATGCCATTTGGGTTGATGAACGCCCCTCGACGTTTCAACGGATGATGAACGGAGTCCTGCGCGGGCTGACTTGGCTGACTTGTCTGGTCTACCTAGATGACATTGTAATATACACCAAGGGCGGCATCGAACGGCACATTTTGGAGCTGGCGACGGTTATGGAGCGGCTCTCGGCAGCTGGGCTAACGCTGAAGCTGAAAAAATGTGTATTCGTAGCTAAGAAGATGGAGTATCTTGGCCACGAGTTGGGCGTGGACGGCGTACGACCAGTACAACGGTTGAAAACCGCGGTGGCAGACGTTCCGGGGCCGGGTGATCCTGTGGAAGTCAAACGGTTTGTACATTTGGCAAGATACTACCGCAAGCTCATAGCGGCGTTTGGTTCGATCATGCAGCCGTTGACACGACTATTGAAGAAAGACTGCGACTGGGAGTGGAGTGAGGCTCAGGAGTTCGCGTTTGAACGTGTTAAAGCGGCCCTTACGACGAAACCGCTCCTAGTGTACCCTGATTTTGCACTACCATTCCGGTTGGTAACGGATGCCAGCAAGATAGGTTTGGGCGCTGCTCTGATGCAAGACCAAGGTGCTGGCTGGCAGCCTGTGGCATATGCGGGTAAGGTCAACAGCTCTGCTGAGGCGAACTACTCTATTACTGAACTGGAATGTTTGGCTGTGGTATGGAGTGTTAAGTTGTTCCGGCCGTATCTGTATGGACGGACATTCACGATCATCACGGATCACTCGGCGCTGAAGTGGTTGATGACGAGGCCCAACTTGGCGGGACGGTTGCACCGGTGGAGCTTGACGCTCCAAGAGTATGAGTTTACTATTGAGTACCGTCCTGGTACTACGAATGTGGTGGCCGACGCCTTATCCCGGCGCCGGCGGCAGTGAAAGGATTGTCGGACGAGAGCAAGACGTGGAGCGAGCAGCGGATGCAAAACTGGCCGCACAAACGAGAATGGCGCGAGGACGAGCTCCGGCACAGACTGCGGCAGTGACGGCGGAAGAGGAAGCCAAGACAGAGGACGACGAACCACCTGGAGCGGCTGAAGCGGTGGCTGGTGTACGGAGCGACGTGCCGGCAACAGTGGCTGCTGCCCCGACGCCAGCAGGAACGGTAATAGCTGCGACGGACGGCAGAGCAGCGACAATGACGGCGGATGCGGTAGTGGGCGAACTGGACAAGATGCCGGAGATAGCGGAAGCCACCACGACGACGGACGGAGCGACCAGGTCGGGGAAACGGACAGGTGCGGTGGGAGCGACGACGGGTGTGGCACCGATACCAACGGATCGACCACTGACACGGGCGGCAAGGCGACGACTGGAAGCAGCGACAACGGCACCTCAGACGACCGGGGTTAACGAGACGGTGGTGACCACAGACACAGCGATGGCCACGAAGGAGGCAACGCGACTGAAGCCCCGACGGACGACGAAGGAAACAACTCGTGGAGCAGCGTGTACGGCACCAAGTGCACCACCACCACGCTTGACCAAACGAATAACGAACAGCCAGCGACTAACGGTGACGGGCAGGGGAGTACGACGGCAAGAACAACGGAGGAAGTGCGCAACGCGACGGATGTGGCGGATGGCGACGCAGTCTTGGTGGGTGAGAACACGGTGGCGGTGGCAACGGGTGCGAAGACGGCAAAAGACGGCGCTACGAAGACGGAGTCCCGACGGCCGAAGAAGACGACGGACAAGGGTGCTACACGTACGGCACCAAGTTCGCCACGGCCAAGAAGACGGCAACGACGAAAGGAACGCCGGCGAGGGTAGACGGCGCTCAGGCGATGATAGGCGGTACGTTGGAGGCCGGTGCGAGCTTGGGTGACCTGGACGAGGACGAGGAGACCGCACCATTGGACAGGACGCTACAGTTGACGGACGCCGAGGTCATGGTCGCCCTGAGGCGAAGCGAGATGGTACAGCGACTACTGAACAACGGAGAGTACCGCGGCATGAAGGTGGAGCGGCGGTACGGGTTGGTGACAGTCGACACCCCGAGTGGCAAACGAGTGGTGCTACCTCCGGCACTTTGGGCAGTATTTTTCAAGGAGATGCACGGCTCCGTGTGGGCTGGGCACCTTCGTGGTCCCCACACGTACGGACGTGTGGCACAATTGTATTGGTGGCCACGGCTACTCAAGGAAGTGAACATGTGGGTGCGAGGGTGCCAGCAGTGCGGCAGCAGGAAGGCCCGCCCACGCCAGGTCATTCCGCCAATGCGCAGCCTTCGAGGATGTGATGTCGGTGACCGCTGGGCGCGGGACGTGGCTGGTCTGTTCCCAGCAGCGGACGGAGGAGAAAGATTTGTGATTGCGGCGCTCGAGTACGTAACTCGGTACGCGGTGGCGAAATGCGTGACCACGCACACGGCGGAGAACATCGCAACGTTCTTGATGGAGGACGTTGTGCTGAAATTTGGTGCGTTCAGAGAGCTGTTGACGGATGGAGCGCCAGAAATGGTGGGCACAGTGATCGAGCAGCTGGTGCTGCTGCTGCAGGCCAAGCAGACCACGCCTGTTCCCTACCGGCCACAAATGATTGGTTTGGTCGAGAGGTTTCACCGGTCCTGGAAGGACATGGTCTCGACGTTCATGGAGAGCGACAAGCAAGATGATTGGCATTTATGGGTTAAGTTTGCTGTGTACGCCTACAACTCGGCGAAGCACTTTACCGTAGCCCTGACTCCAAATGAGTTAATGATGGGGAGACGACTGCGGGCGCCCAACGAACTTCTGCGACGAACGGAGGTGAACGAAGTCGGAGACTTGATGGCGTACCACGAGAGGTTGCTAGCGACGATGAAGTTGAGCCATGAGTGTGCAGAAAAGGCGAGAACCAAAGAACAGCGTCGGCAGAAACGCTACTTCGACCGGAAGGTTCGGCAACAACGGACATTTGCAGTTGGTGACAGTGTTTGGGTGTACGACCCGCCGCGCGGGCCGAAGGCGACTAAGTTTGTTCACCAATGGCAAGGACCGATGAGAATAGTCGAAGCGGTGGGGTATGAGAACTTCGCACTACAGCGGGAAGACAAAGTTGGAGCGCCAGAGATAATGATAGCACATGTGTCAGTTTTGCTGAGCTACAGCTACCCGGAATCTCTGTTGGAAAAAGCGGCGGCGGACCTGAACATGCAATTGGAGTATGAAGATCAGGACGAAGACGCAGACAGCAATGTCACGACGACAGTTGGCGGTGCAACACCGGCAGGACGAGTATCGAAGCGGCATAGAAGCACAGTGGGCGGCGCGGATACCGCAGGTGACACGGGTGGACGGCTGGTGGAGATCCGTAGACGACGACGACGAAACAAGGCAGGGCAGTACACGCTGGAGTACGAACTCCGACCTGTTGGACATGGGCGAATTAGTGCGGACGGAGGACGTGAACGGAACGGTGCGAACAGTGGACGAGGCCGAAATGGTGCAAACGGTGGACGCGGACGGAATGGTGCGCACGGTGGACGTGGACGGAATGGTGCGGACGGTGGACGCCGTTGGCAAATATGACCAGTTGCTGCAGGACGGTAGGGTCGTGGAAACCCTACAGGAGAGGAAGTCGTGTAACAGGGCTGCTGTGACGGTGCCTGTTGACGCACGCAACGATGGGATGAGCGGACGGACAGACATTGGTGCAGTGTACGATGGCAAGTGCCATGCCGGACGAGACGGACGATTGGGTGCCGCAGCTGGGAGGAGTGGACGGATGGACGGACGGCTGGATGCCGCAACTGGGTGGAGTGGACGAACGGGCGAATGGACGGATGACCGACGGCTGCTGGACGGAAGCGCGAGCGGAGACTGGCTGACTGGAAGGTGGTACGTTGAAGTATCACCTGGAAGCGGCCGGCACGCAATGAAACGTGCTGAGTTGGCAGATTCGGACGGCGGTGCGGATGGTTTGGATGGAATGGACGGGCAGAGCGGAGACTGAGTCTCTCACTTTGCAATCTGCGCTGAAGAGCGTAGTTGGCAACTCGGTTGTCAAAACGGACGGACGGACGGGCGAAGACTGCTGGATAAGGCGGCCCGAGGACTCTGAGAGGACTTGTGTGGTAGCTAGGACGGTAGACGGAGCCATTTGGGCGAACTAGTGTATTGGGCGTTGGTCTGGTATACTAATTAAATAGGCGGTCCTGTCAGTGAGGCAGACCCCGGCGCGGTAGACTCTGTTTGTCTTTCGACAGCCTGTCGAATCTTGGACGCGTATCGGCACTGTGGCGACCTACCACTACGAACAAGGGGAAGGCGGGGCACGTTGCAGATTGATCATGATGAGGTCGTACGACCCCTTCACGAGCGCAGCTTCTTCCTTTCGGTGAAATTTGGGAGTCGGCTTCCAACCCGCTCGCGCATCATGGGCGGGTACTCTCCAGTGGCAAGTGGGGCGAGGAACCAGCCCGAATTGAACTGGTTGAAGCGTTCTGCGGCTTCCACATCTACCTCGTTGGTGTCATCGTACGGAATCCCGAACCCAGACAGATTAAGACCGAAACGCGCGCCACTCTGGATGACGCCTTGCTCTTGGAGGCGTCGGAATAGAGCGACCACTTCGGCGTGGGCAAGCAGCAGGTTGTGGGCTGCTTCGTACTCATCACCGTCGCTGTAGATGTAAAAGATGTACATGTACGAAAGGGGCTCGTAGATAGTCGACCAGAACTTGACCTGCTGGCCGAGCTCCGCGTAGTCCTTGAAGTGGTCGACGATCGTTGTATTCAGGAAGTCCCCGGTCGAGTACAGCTCGATGGGCATACCCAATGGAAGAGTGTGAGCAGAGGCTCAATACCCTGCGCAACGAGACCATCAACGAGCGAGTGGTAGAAGGCGAGTCCTTCAGGGTTCGGTTGCATGCGCTGGAGTGTGATGTTCCAGTTCATCGCACGCGACCAGGAAATGGAGAAGCGCATAGAGCCGTAGCCGTCGCTCTTCATCGTCTGGATGTCGTCCTGGTAGCGGTGGAAGAAGTCGTCGGCGACGTTGGCGCAGTTCGGGAACGACTCGGAGCCGCAGATTTCATCCCAGACGCTGGGCGTGCGACCCGTTTCGTTCACGGCACCTTCCACCTGATAGGAAGCCGTGGCCGATCCGAAGAGGAAGTTGAAAGGGAAGCATTTGATGGTGCCATTGGCACTACCAGAGGATCCCGAAGTCTGGACAGCGGAGGTGAGGGCAGCGCAACAACACAGCACCAGCCCAATGATGTAGCGAACCATTTCTGATGTCGTTAACGGGCAGGAAGGAGTGTCGACGTTCTTGGCGCTGGTAATTGCAGGCAAAAACGCGAATGAACTCGTTGGTGCTGCACTCGTTGCGCTAGCAGTGCCAAACATCGCGCGCAAAACGATTGCGCAGTTCGCGTTAACGTACTTCAAGGGCGTTCCCGCTGGAGCGTGGTTGAACCTCAATAGTTTGCGACGGTCTCAGATTTTGTGGGGCAACTCGAGACTCATGTGAGCCAGCTCAAGTTCAGGTCACTGACCGACGCGCATGGATTCCTTCCCGGGTGAAACGTGGCAAGGAGTCACGGCATGGCATTCACAACATACGACGGGTGTTTCCTGCCACCTTGCTTAGGTGGAGGCCTCGCCCTGTTCGTTCTTCGATTCCTCGTTCTAGCGGTTCTGCAATGTAGATATGCTTCCTACGCCGAGTGAGTATCTTGCTTGGTCGTCCAGTGCTGGACCTCCCCGTCTCACCTTTGCAACTTCAACGCTGTACCCTGGACGTCATCAAAACTACCACCAACGGTGTAAACCAATTGACACGAACATGCGGATGAAAAGTGAGTACATGTACTTGTCTTTTGATTTGTGCTGGACGCTACGATCGTGCCCTACAGATTTCTGCTTCCTCTCTACTCGGTAGACTTTTGTCAAGGACGTATACCCAAAATGCCGACCCTCTACTCGGGCTTGGGGAAGATGTTACGGTACTTGAGCATGGCGTTCTTCCAGTGCGTGGGCTTGCGGCCCGTGAGCTTCTCCACCGTGTCGGACGTCTGGCTCATGGAGCCGTTAGCGACCGTCTCGCCGGAGCACAGCAGGTCGCCGATGCAGAGCTTCATGGGCATCTGCGAGAAATCTCCGTACACGTTGACGGGTAGTCCGCGACCCAGCCAGTACTTCTCGAGCTCTTCGTCCGACATGTCAACGAATTCGGCCTTGTAGCCGGTCTCGTGGCACATGAAGTCGAAGATTTCCTCGTGCGAGACCGCCTCGGGTCCCGTCACGTCGTACACGTGGTTGGGCTCGCCGCGACCGAGCAGCAGAGCGGCCTGGACGCGGCCGCAATCATCGCGCGCGACGTAGGCGCCACGAGCTCCATGCGTGTTGGTCAGCCACCGGTTCTCCGTGAACTTCCAGGACGGCGCAAAGAAGTTAGGGATATTGTCAGCGTACAGGAAGTTGCGCTGGATGCTGAACTGCAACCCGGAGGCGTAGATCTGCTGCTCCACGAAGTGGTGGTCACGCGGCAGGAACGGGATCTCCTCCTCCACGTCCGTCGCAGCCCCGGCACCAACAAACGAAGTGTAACAGATCCGCTTGACTCCGCACGCCTTGGCCGTGTCTATGACGTTCTTGGCCTGGTTACGGCGGCGGTCTCCGATGAGCCACGTCGAAATGAACGACACTGCCTCGGCACCCTGGAAAACAGGCTTGAGGGTCTCGGGCTCGTCGTAGTTAGCAGCCACGACCTTCACGCCCTTGTCCTGCCAGCGCTTGAGTTTGTCGGCGGGGATGCTGTCCAGCGTGTAGCTCGTGAACACGAGCTCGTCTTCGGGCTTCGCGATCTCAACGGCGAAGTCGGCCGCAACACCACCGAGGTTGCCATCAGCACCGGTCAGGACGTACTTGGGCATGGCGTTTAATGGAGGGGGCTGCTGCTTGGGGCTTGGATGCAAATTGCAAAGTGGTTGCTGCACTCGAGCTGCTTGGAGACACATCTATAGACAGCACCGCCTGACGATATCAGTTCACCGTGGCGACTGCTCGCACATTTCGCTGTGACCACCCAGTACTGCACGTGCCGTCGAGAGGTCTCTGCTCGCTTCAAGGACAGCAGGCAAATCATAATCAAGGTCTCTGCTTGAAGGGGCAAAGACACGAGGTCCTGTCTCGCCCAACAGAGACGAGGCGGATGACCATCCGACTACCGAGATCACTTCAACGATTCAAAGGTATCTTTCGACCAGTCATGTTGAGTGATCTGGGAGACGGCGGCAAAGAGTATCAATTAACGGCTTACATATTTGTCTAGTACTCAATCCGGCTTTGGGTAAGCTTAGAGGTCCTTGTGCTTGAGCAGCAGCTGCTGGGACTGCAGCGGCTTACGGCCGGTCAGTTTCTTCACCGTGTCCGACGTGTTAATCATCGCACCGATGCCGAGCATCTCACCGCAACAGACCGCGTCGCCAATGCGCAGCTTCACAGGGAGCTGAGAGAAATGTGTAACAGGCGTGTTTGACGCCAACGGCTTTATCGTTCTTGGCCTGGATACGGCGGCCGCCACGTAGTGATGAGAGACACAACCACCGCACCGTCGAACACGCGCTTCATCCCATCCGCATCGTCGTAGTCGGCCTTCTCCACGATGGCACCTTTGCTCTCCAGCGCTTGACGGACTCGACCGGAAGCGTGTCCAGGTTGTAGCTCGTGGTTACGTCTTGCTCCTCGGGCTTTGCGTTGTCCACCATGAAGTCGGCGACCACGCGGCCCAGGTTGCTGTCGGCATCCGTAAGCACGATCTTATTGGTTTTGCCGTGGGCAAGTTGCGAGAAGGCTCGATGCAGGCACATACACCACGTACATAGAATACCGTGCCTCGATGCCAAGCACTCATCGGCCAATTGCGGACAAGTTTTCGCGTCGTGAAGCACAGTGCGACGGTTGTGAAGAAGGTTCGTGAGCTGTTTTCTGCTTGGTATCCGTAGTAGGACCGTAAATGCTGTTCCAGTTGGCGCGTAGTAGAAGATGTCGTAGCGCGTGTTGGCTGCGATTCGGTTCGGCGCGGCCACGATGTCAGATACTTCTTGTATTTCGCGTCGCGCGTCTTTGGTGCTTGGTGCGCCACCAAGCACCAAATTGTGCAACCCTCGCTCATGGAGGTGTTGTTTGGATTCTACAGCACACGTACAAGTCCTGCGAGTGCTTACATACAGGAAATATCTGTTTGAAAGTACGCACAGCACTGGAGTTGCGAGTGGCTTCGCAGTCGAGCAGCATCTAGCTAGACACGCACTTCGTGTCGTGGCGGTCGCACTGGAATTGCTCGATGGCAGTGCAATCTGCTAATGAGTGCGCTCGAAGCTCCTGCGTGAAGTCATGACTTTGTCACTGATCCTCGCCCTGCGGGTGGAAATGCTTGCGTGTGTCTGTCATTGGCCTCTTCAGCGATCGTGACGACGAAAAAGCGCTTCAGATGCCGATCTCTCTCTCATTGAGAGTCTCAAGTCCTCAACACGCCACCACAGATTCACTCACTTAACAATTTGCCTTCAAGCATCACAAGCAAACACTCTCCATCCATCATGACCAAGTTCGTCCTTACCGGTTCTGACGGCAACCTCGGCCGCGTCGCCGCCGAGTTCGCCATTGAGATCCTCAAACCCGGTGATCACCTCACTTTGACCAGCTACAACCTCAAAGCCATCCCTGGTGATGTTGTCGCGAGTTGGCGAGCAAAAGGCGCCGAGGTGGTGGCCGCCAGCTATGACGACGTGGAAGGCATGAAGAAGGTGTTCGAGGGTGCTGAATCTGTCGGCTTCATCTCGACGTGGCTGTTCGGTGACGGTCGTCGTAACCAGGCGCGCAACGTCTGCGCTGCAGCTAAAGCTGTCGGTGTTAAGAGGGTGTGCTACACCTCGTTCGTCCGTGCCGGCTGTGAGACGGACGTGGAGGAGGAGATCCCGTTCCTGCCGCGCGACCACCACTTTGTGGAGAAAATCGTCAAGGAGTCCGGTCTCGACTTCAACATCCAGCGTAACTGGTTGTACATGGACAACATCCCCAACCTGTTCGCTCCGTCGTGGAAGTTCTGCGGCAATAAGTGGCTCTCGAACAGTCACGGTGTCCCCGGCGCGTACGTCGCTCGCGAAGACTGCAGTCGCGTGTTTGCTGCTCTGATTTTGGGTCGTGGTGAGTCCAACAAGGTGTACAACGTGACCGGCCCCGAGCTCGTCCATCAGAAGGATTTGATGGAGTGGATGTGCGAACAGACCGGCTACAAGTGCGAGTACGTGGACATGTCGGACGAGGACTTGACCAAGTGGTGGCTCGACCACGGACTGCCCACTGACATGGCCACGGGCGACTTCTCTCAGCTGCCTATGAAGCTGTGCATTGGTGACGCGATCTGCTGCGGTGAGATGCTGGGCAATGGCTCCATGAATTCGGTGTCCGACACTGTTGAGAAACTGACCGGCCGCAAACCCGTGCACTACCAGGAGTGCCTGCTCAAGTACAAGAACATCTTCCCCAAACCGGAGTAAATGAGATCATAGCGTACGTTAGACCTCACTCTGCCTGTACAGCTTTGAGCTCCTCCTGAGAATTAGCGTGATAAACATGATAGTTTGTTCTTGAAAAGGGTGGATTTCCTTTGAACGTCTTGTAGGTGAGGCAGCAACTTCTGGTTGTGGGGAAAGCAGAGCACTCATCATGAAGCAGCAGTCACCGATAAGATTAATCGTATGCTGTTGCAACGCAGATTTCATCTCGTTTCAACCTCATGGCATTTCACTGCATGTACCCCGTACGTACGTCCTGTCCTCCTAAGGATCATTTTCCAGAGCGGTAACCGAGATTTGAAATGCTGGCACGTGCAGACGGCAACCAATGCGTACAAACTTACCACTGCATGCCTTTGAGCACGAGCTTTGACTATCCTACAGCGTCCTCCCCCTGCATTCGCACTATCAAACTTGCGTCGACAAGCAACAACCTCCTCAACCACCTTCAGCATGGTCAAGTACGTTCTAATGGGCGCCGGCGGCAATGTCGGGGGCTCGGCAGCCGACTTCGCTGCTGAAATCGCCAAGCCTGAAGATCACCTCGTGTTCGCGAGCAGCAGTCTGGACAAAATCCCCGCCGAGAGACTCCAGCGTTGGAAGGAGAAAGGTGTCGAAGTTGTGGCCGCCAGCTACGATGACCGTGAGAGTATGAAGAAGGCGTTCGAAGGTGCTGACGCGGTGGCCACCATTTCCACGTGGCTCATCGGAGACCGTCGTCGTAACCAGATCAAGAACGCGCTCGAAGTGGCCAAGGAGATGGGCGTCAAGCGCTTCTGCTACACTTCCGGTGCCGGTGCCGGTGTGAAGGCCGAGAAGGAAGAGGACATTCCGTACCTTCTGCGTGACCACCACTACATCGAGCAGTTGGTCTACGCTTCCGGTCTGCAGTACAACATCCAACGCAACTGCCTGTACACTGACAACATCCCCATGTACTTTGCTCCGTCATGGAAGTTCTGTGGTGACAAGTGGTTGACCAACAGCCACGGTCAGAAGGGGTGCTATGTGTCTCGTGACGACTGTGGTCGTGTGCTGGGTGCTCTGCTGCTTGGCAAGGGCGAACCGAACACGGTGTACGAGGTCACTGGTGGGGAGGGGTTTCGCATGAGGAGATTTTCGAGTTCATGAACAGCCACTCGGGCTACAAGGGGAGCTCGTGGACTTGTCCGATGACGACTTGAAGAAGTGGTGGCTCGATCGCGGACTGCCCACGGACGTCTACGGAGACTTCTCTCAACTTCCCATGAAGTTGTGTATTGGTGACCTGCTGTGCTCCGGTGAGATGGTTGCGAATGGCTCCATGACGCCGGCGTCGGATGCTGTGGAGAAGCTCACGGGCCGCGAACCTGCACACTGGAAGGACACCCTGAGCAAGTACAAGGACATCTTCCCCAAGTGAGAGTAGAGTTTGTTGGCCATGAAAACTCTAAAGTGAGTTTTTTCTAGAATGGCTAAGCAAACTGAAGGGTGCTGGAGAATGCTAGAAGTTGAATTTATCATCACCAAAACTCAACGAGGGTATCCAACCATGAACTGTGTGGCTGAGTTTACCGCTAGAACTTCGATGGCATGACAAGAGCGAGGACGGGCGAATGGAGCAACCCCGAAGCACGAATAGTGCTCAGCCTGCTGTAGTAAAAATGGGCTGCCTATCCCGTCGTTCCACTGCACACCAACGCCACTGACGGACCTCCACAAGCTGGGGATGTTGAAAAGCATGTTCTTCAACAACTGACGTTGAAGTTGCACCCGAAGGACGGCAATTGAGCAGGTTCAGCACCATCCGCGTCAGTGATGACGACGGAAACGCCTTGATGCCTACGGCGGACCGATTTCGCTCCAGGGTGGAAGGCCTGCCGTGGCTGGATAGTAAAACGGTGAAAGTCGATCGAGAGAATCCGTCCCTTGAGAAACACCTCCACGTACCCCACGCAATTTTCTTCATGGCTAAGTCAAGTGGCAACAGGTGCAAACGCCACCAACAACTGATCCCTCTGGAAGCCACGCCATTAACGGCTGCCACCAAGGCATCGCCGCTTGAGCACTCGCTACATGTAGCGGTGCCAAGGGTGTTCTAGAGCTCTCCCCACCGTAATATCGATGGCCTCCACTGCTGACAATTATGAACCCAGCGAAGCGTTCGTTGTTAGAGGCCTACTAAATGCCAATAGGTATCTTGTTCTGTTGAGCCCATCAATATCGTTGACTCGCTGTGGCTCCGAAGCGCGGCATTATAAGATCGGTACGACGTCAGGCTGATGCTTGTCAGTTGCGCAGTCTTCCATGGTGCCGCTTCGCGATGACCGTGGGGTTGTCGATGTTGAAGTGAGCGTTCGGGCCGGTTGATCTTCGACTTTCGACTGGAGCAATGAAACCCCCGATATCTCAGTTTGCCCCACGGCATTTAACGCGGTTGGACAAAACGTTCGTTGTTAGAAAACACACCTAGGGCGTGGAGTGACTACGTGTGCATGCACTTGCGTTGCTTAGTTTCTTGATTGCTTGCTGTCACAAGTCCTTGTCTTCAAATTCAATTTTTTAATGGCCCCACTGGGACATTCGAGTCACGGCGCAGTTTTGCATGGGCTTTCACGCCTGAGCGCGCAATGTTGACGCCGTCGAGCTGAACTGTGACGCCTGTCTGGTCGGTTGGTCCGCCCTCAACTCGAGCTGAACGCTGGAAACGACCGGCGAGAACGGCCCTGAAACTGCGCGCGAGGAAAGGTCATCGCGCCTCGACGAAATCAGCGCGGCAGCCGAAACCCGAGAACAATCCAACTTTGCTGCGTGCTGTAGAGCGCAAGACTGTCACAATGTCTGCAAGATCTTATCAATGACAACGTTAAATTTGGGACCCCTGTGTTGCATCTTGCGAACTGTTCGCAAAACTCAACGACCAAGCGTTGCGCTGGCTGTTGAGCTATCGCAGCGAGTTGACTTGCTCTTCTTACCCCCCTCAATCGCAACACCGAATGAGCAGGTCTCAGTGTTTGTTGTTGGAAAATGTGACTCGTACTCACTTTTTGAAAGTTTAATGTCTTTTGTTTTTCGCCTAGAGAATGAAATTCCTGGAGAGACAAAACTCAACTTTGCGGATCCACTCGGTGTCAAAATCGTCGCAAAGATTGCAAACGCAGAACTCGAAACCCTTCGCCTTTACGATTCGACGGTGAGAGTGGTACGCAACTTCAAGTTCAGTTGTGCCCCTTCGTGCCCAACGCGCTAAGTTAACGCCAAAAACTGCAACTGGTACTGTGGCCCAACTCCGCAGCCTGGTCCGCCGTGCGCTCAGCCTCCTCGTGGTTATTCGGACTGACCAGCAGGGAAAACGGTCCTCCCAAGTCGGCGCGTCAGAAACTGCCCCGCTGAAAAGGCTCTAGTGATAGTGCTCATGAACTCGGCCCCGAGCGAGAGCTGTGAATGAAGCAGCGTCTCCATGCACAGCTGAAGACAAGAGCTCGACAAAACTCCATGGGTATTGTTCTTTGTGTCCGGGTGAGGCGAGCAGCAGTCAGGTGGTGCTTCTCCGCGTTGCCAGAGTACCTGTTCCTCACCCTCCGCGGTTGCAGCGCTGCTGACCCTCTGACGCCACACCCGGCAAACAGGACGCCAGCAACGGATGACGCCTGTCAAGTATTGGAATATTCCCCGTCTACCAACGCCTGTTTCGCCACTGGAAAGGCACAAACACGGGTAACCTTCCAAAAGGACAGGAACCTCTCGGTGAACTCGAGTCCTCCGCTCCAGAGTCTCACATCTCAATTTCCTCACTCTTCACCAGGAGTACAAACACAACCCCTACATCACCACCATGATGTCCTTCCGCACGTTCCTCCCGTTGTCCCAGCCCAGCTTCGTCGAAATGCCGCAGCTGCTCGGCCTCAAGCCGACTCCGCAGTCCAAGCCGGTCAACAAGTGCTCCCTCAACTTCATCCTCTCGAACGACAAGGCCATCGCGAAGCCAGCGATGCTACCGTCGTTCCGTGGACGTCTCCGCAGCGAGGATCATCCAACAAGACGTTCGCTCCGGTCCTCGCGCCTCCGTCGGGTCCCTGCAAAATCGCAAAGCGCCGTCGTCTCCAGAATGTCAGCGTGTCCAATGGCAGCACGAAAGTATCAGGCAAAGCTGGAATGGTGCTCGCCGACGGCACAATCGTCAAGAAAGGCAGCAAGTACTGCATGGTCGAGGGCTGCACGAGTCGAGCCAAGCACGCGCGTCGCTGCTGGCGTCACGGTGGCTCGGTCAAGTGCAAAGTGCCCGACTGCGCCAACCGAGCGAAGACCAAAGGCGTTTGCTGGTCACACGGCGGCGGAACTCTCTGCTCATTCAGTGGCTGCTCAACAATCTCCGTCTCCAATGGGGTCTGCTGGGCCCATGGCGGCGGCAAGCGCTGCGCGATGGAGGGCTGTGCCCGACCTGCCTACGAACGCACCGACCACCTCTGTACGCTGCACTTCGAGGAGAAGCAGCACATTTCCATGATTCACAGCAGCAACACGCAGTGCCACCACCCGCACCAGTGCTGATACCGGTATCGCTTTTTGAGGCAGATCAAGTTGCTGCCACCAATTCAGAACTTGCCACGACGACAACAACCTACATACATTTTGAACACTTGCACAACAACAACTCCATCGTGAGTACAGAATCATAAAACTTCCTCAATGGGATAAATATTACAGAGGAATGAATACAAAAAGGTAAAAAAATATGTGCATGATCATTGGGTACTTGAACACGGGCGGCACAACGGTGTTTCTTCCTTCCGCTGAGCTAACTTGGCCGCGAGTACCAATTCTTGATTCTTATCTTACCGTGGGCTCTCGCTCCTTGCTCTTGAGGTCACATGCTATCATTTCGCTTTGCTGCATTGCTGCATCTCTAAAGTAATCCGATTCTCTGCCTCGTTCGGCTGGCCACGACGCGCACCAGGGCGTGAAATTCACGCAAATAACTGACTGAAGCTTACGATGCTTCTCCACGTAACACTGCTTGCTGTTCTTCAAAGGCGCCATAGGTTTCGCGGAAGAGCGGATGGAAGAAAGCCATCCACTCGTCGTAAGGAATGCGCTTGTCCTTGGTGTTGGGGACAGGGTCCTTACCAATATCCTCCCCACCACGGAATTCGTGCCAGTCGCAACCAACGAACTGGCACATGTTACGGTAACCCCAGCGGAATCGTTCCTTGGGGAAAATCTCCACCACAGTCGTCATGGGTCGAGCCCAAATGACATTCACCAGCCCAGCGCCGTGCATACTAATGATCATGTCGCTCTCGACCGTCGTCTTCATCTGATCCGCAAGCGTCAGATTTACGTAATCGATGGAGCGGAACTCCACGTTCAGTCCCTTGTACTCAATGCGCATGTTGGCCATCACCTCGTCCTCGTTCACCCACATGCGCTGCAACGTGCGTCCGCCGTACGGACGACGCGTAATGACCGTCACGATCATGGATCGAACACTCGTCACACCAATTTCGCGCTCCACTTCCGGCGTAATGTTCAGCGTCTGAAGCGACAGCGATCGGAACGACTTGAACAGCGCCGACTCGTAGCATGGCTCGTCATCATTCAAGTGCTGCATCATAGGACCCGAAAGTTCAAACGGTGCGACCAACACGTCACCTCGGAAGTGGACACGTTTTCCTATCAGCGTCGCACCGTCAATAATTTCATGGTTCGGTGCCAACAACCCTTTGTGCAGAGCGTCAATTGGTGACGGATACCCTCCATCCAGATGAACAACCCTCGTCTTGGTGACATCCCAGCCCAAGGCCTGCAGCATCACCCACGAGTTCAGCGCGTATGAGATCTGGAAGAACGGGTTGTGGTCGTCTCGACGTGCGATAAGCACCACGGGGTCTTCAAACACCAACGTCTCGTTTTTATCCGGAGCTTTCAGCGGGTTCTTGACAAAGTCCCAGGCCGAGCGTTTGTTGTTCTCCGGTCTCCGTGGCGAGCAGATGGTCGTCATGGGGATGCCGTCTTCGGGTAGCGACATGAGCGCCGGCTGCCAGATCTGCTCGGCTTTGCGTTCTTTATCTCCTGGCAGTTTCCTGAAGTGGTTGGCTAGATCATCACACGCACAGTTCACCAGTCTCGGGTTGAAGTTAAACCTCGGGTCGTGCTTGCCGCCGTCCTCCGCCATGCTCTTGATTGGAGCGTGGACTTTCACCCCCACCAGGTCCAGCATGAGGTTCTGGAACGTGGCGGCGCGGATCCCTCCACCCACGCGGAACGTGGAGACTTTGGTGGCTTTATCGGGGCTGATTGGGGCCTCTTTCTGGGCGCCCCAGCCGCCGTCCGCGCAAAAGTTGCGCGAAGCTTCCTGCACCTTAGAGATGAGCCCCACGTCTCTCTCGGCGTAGCACTTGTTCTTGGTTTCGAGGCTGCTGTAGTCGTGCGGGGGCTTGGTACGTTGCACGACCTTGGCTTCAAGTTGCGCTTGCAGCTTGAGTTGCGCCACGGTCTGTTGCGTCACTGGAGGTGGCGTGGTCGTTGTTGCTGCTGCCGGAGTGATGGTCTCAATGTTGCTCGAAGTGTTGGTCTTTTGTTGCTGGAAGCCATTATGGCGCACGGGGCCGCGAATGCTGACTCCTGATTGGCTGTTGGCGCTACCAGTGCGGAAACTCGCCGTGGCGGCCGAGAGGTCCACGACGCGCGCCACCATCGAGAGCGCTCCGAGCAGCAGCAGAACGAGCGCCAGCGTCTGCAGCAGGCGTCGGCGCGCGCCGAAGAAGGCGGCGGGGTCGCGGCCGCGTCGTCCTTGGGCATGGCGGGGGCGGGGAGAGCGACGGAATGCTGCTCGGATCAAATAACGGAAGAGCTTTTGAGCTCGAAAGGGCAAGTGGCGTCGTGCGATTGGTTAAAAAGACAGTTTTGGCCAATGAAAACGAAGAAAAACGACTAAGCGCGAGATGACGACGGCGGACGTGGACGGGCCCGGTCTCCTGGGCGAAAGACAACATGGAGACGTCGAGCGGCGAAAGTCGACAAGTACGGTACAACGTATGGGAGCAGATTCTGAAATGAACTCCATCACCGGCAGACTGGCGTATGTTACAGCAATTGAGGAGAATTTGAGAGTCAAGTCGGCTCGGAATTACAGAGGCCCACCCTGATACTTTTTAGTTTAATGGTCGGGCGCATTCTACTGTACTTAGTGAGCTTAATCTCATGTACGATGAATATCCTGATCTTTTGCTGCCTGTCAGAGATCGACTGTGCCATTCGCCTTTGGCTGAACTTACTCATGTTGAATCAGTGATTCAGAATAACCAGTTGGAGGGTGTGATTGAGGACAACCCCTACGAATGAATTGACTTGGGAAATCGTAAGTCCAGTTGGCGACGAATCAAAAGCGACTTTTTATTAGTTAAAAAGGGCCATTTGTCTTTTGGCGTTTGCGTGGCTTGAACGGCAAACTGCACGTGCTGTCTGCTTCGCGTACCAGCCTCAACACAGTTGTAAGTTTGATCTGGTTGGCTCGTCGCTTCCGTTTGCTAGGCTTTAACTTCAACGTGTCGTACCCCATGTTGAACAGCTTTATAGCGTGCGCTTCGTCGTGTATGGCCGGCATTGGTGAGTTCGTTTTTGATTCGACGCCGTTGCCGCATCATCACCGACCATTCTGACAGAGTTGCCTTCTTATGCGATGGGCTCAGGTCGTTAGATGAAATGCCTTTGTATGGAGGGTACCCACGCCTGGTATCTCCAAACCACCATAACATCCAAGCTCCAAGTGGATCGATGCTTGGAAAAGCAAACTCTTCTGGCAGCAGGTGAAACTTCCCTCCCCACGTATAGTATTGCCGTGCTGGTACTGACAACGACTGACTTGTTTGCTCTGGTTCGTTACGTTTGTTTAGCCCCACAGCGGCCATTAGATGCTTGATATCCTCGCGCAGCATCACCCTCGTGGTATTACCAGCCGCAACACCTTTCTTTTCGAGCACTTGCACCATTCGCTCCTCCAACATGTTCGGTAGAGCATCAATCGATTGTTGCTGTCTGTCGAGTTTCTTATACAGCTCAATATGAGGTGGAATCCCTGTGGGATGCATCAAACTCGACTCACCCTTCACCAATTTTAATTGTAGCCCACCCAAAGCCGCCGGGTTTGTAAATATGACGGTAGACAACAGTTCATGGTTGCTGGGCAACTTTTCCAGCAGAAATTCGGCGTGCATCACTAATGAAGCAAGACAAAGTTCCAAAATTCCACTGAGATTCGATTATTGAGCAAGACCAGGAAACATTTTCTGGCGGCTCGACGTGACTATGGTGTCAGCATAATCGGGAAAATGCGGTGGTAGTGCAGCAAAGTTTGAGTCATTGACAGGAAGACCTGCAACTACGCGACCAAAAACTGGTCACCGGCAGCTTCATAGCGAAAATACCTATCTTGAACGCAACCGATAGACCACCCGCAGCGCAGATATACACTCACGATGGAAGGACCACCTGTACTTCCACCACAAGCAAACGTAGCAACGCCCTTACGCACTGAGTGAGTTTCAAAACTTTTCGCAACTCCCTTCTTTTGTAGAAAGCCAGCCAAAACCTTGCCAAAGCGAGCCTTCTGTTAGGATCCAGGGAACAACTCACCAGGCTGTAGTCTCGGGTTGCGTGTCAAATAAATTCCTAAAGCGGTCATCCAGCACCTGGACAGGCTAAACGGGTTGGCGTAGAGATGACGGGGGTCACGAGGGCCAGCACCTTCCTGATTTGTTTTTGTCTTTAAAAAATGGCGCCGACGCTGTCGTCCTTGGTCATCAAGTGCTGTGTCTGGAGTGTCTGAACAGATACCGACCGGCACATAAGATTCCATTGTGTAGTCAGAAACAAATGGGAAAACCCCTGTCATCGCGCCTGAGGGTATCATTGCACAGCTCCTTGTAGTGAGAATACGTCAAAGGCTGTTTCCCGGAGGTCTTGGGCGTGCTTGACTGGTTTTGTTCTGCTTCAAGTCGTTTAATCCCCGAAAATAACTGCTTCATATCGTCGCCATACTCCACGGGTAATGCGACGCGCTTCAATCTGTACAGATCCTTGATTGCACTACGATATCCACTCAGGGTAACCGATCTAGCACTACTTCGCTTGTACACCAAAAACTTCTCAAAGAATACCGGCGTGAACTCAGTGAGGTTGAGGTCGCCGCTTGCATCGAAAAACCTGACAGTCTCTGGGTCGTCCTGGGCGAGTTCTTCTCTGATCCATTTCTTGATTCCACTGATGTTACTTGTGTACGTCTTCCTCGTTTGTGGAGAGATGCACGCATCACGTATTGCCTGCGCATCGACTGTCGGACGCATTGTACTGGGCCCAGCTTCTTGCGAGCTTCTATGTTGCTTTGCTGGCTGTCTCTCACGGGGTGTTTTGACCAATAAGAGCGCGGTCTTATCGTCGCCGACTGGAATTATGATTTCATGGAAGGATTCGATCCACGACAGCTCATAGTGAATCCTAGTAAATATGGTCTACGGGAATACGTTTATTCGTGAAAAGATAAGCACAACTGCCGACGTTTCGACCAAAACGGCAATATGAAAATTACGAAAGTTGGGGAATGTTTGTTCTCGAGCATAGGTAGCCTCAACCTCTCGAGCTGATTCGTTTTCCTCGCAGCTTACACAATGCTATTCGTACCGCGGCAGTAAAGACCGAAATGTATGCGGCGCGTGTTGAACGCGTGCCCAGCGAGGCCCTTGACCGTCGGCTGCGCTTTGTCCGAAAAAGCCAGTAAGCACGAATTCCGGTTTAGCAGCATTTTACAAAACCCAGTCAAAAACCACAAAGATCTTTATCTGTACATGCTCTTACATTACTCGAGTAATCAGATGAATGATGGACGGCAAAACCAACATTCCTAGTCTCAGATTACAGCAAAATTACCAAAATTACCACCGCCCTCTCGAGGAAGTTCACAATCGAAACAGCCTTCTAGGACTCACTTGTCCAAGATGCAGCACTTCTCCACCTTCTCCATTCTCCACCTGCTTCTCATGGCATTCGCGTCTGCAGCCGTCACAACCACCGAAATCACCACCTCCACAGACGCTTTGGCGCCGCAACTGCTGCAAAAGACGTGGACGGTCTCCGCTGCCACGCTCGACAAGCTCGAGGTGCAGGTGGCCGGCAACGTGTTCGTAGACTACGACGAGTCTCTGGCCGAGGACCAAGTGGCCGCCAAGATCATAATGCGCGCCAGCAATTCCCGTCTGCTGGATGCAGTGGACGTCAACGACGCAATGGACAACGCAGTGCGTCTGCACTACAAGAACCAACCGCTGCACGTCGAGGGCCTCGTGACGACGCAGATTTTGCTGAGCAAACCCAACTCGCTACGCGCTGTTAGCACAACCAGTTCGCAAAATGTGGTGCTGGCTGAGAACGTGGTGAGCGACGACAAGGAGGCGAGTCTGCACTTCTCCACGCACGGCAAAGGACACCTTTTCGTCGATGCTCAGACTGTTGATGTCCGCTCTATGGGCATCGTCGTCTCGGGAGACGGAGGTTTGCAACTCCAGACCTCCACGCTCAAGGTGGCGGAAGAGTTGGTTGTTTCTATGGTGGGTTCGGGCCACGTTGCTGTTCTCACTGGAAGCTTCGCTGCTAAGAAAGTGGAAGCCGCTGTTGCTGGAACTGGCAGCGTCTTGTTTCAGAGTCCCGACCTCGAGGTCGACACCCTCGCTACTGAGATTGTGGGCAACGGACAAGTCACATACGCAACTTCTGGTGTTTGTGGTACGGAGAAGATCCGCTTGGCTGGCGAAGGATCTGTGAACGCCGCGTCTATTGTGTGCAAGAACGCCGACGTCAGCATCCTCGGCATTGGTGAAGCGGCGGTGCAAGTCACGGATCTGTTATCGACTACGCTACTGCTCACGGGGTCTGTAAAGTACGTGAACGGACCACCGAAGTCCATCCAATCGTCGGGTATTGTTCTTGAGAACAGTATCGAGCCAGCGGAGGCTGTTCCTACGACGGAGTTCACTCCTTCTAATCCACCCAACCGACCGGCCACTGGCGTCTTCCTAACCGTTGAGGTCGCCACCAACAACGAAAACCCGTACGTCCACACACGCCCCATGATTGAGAGAAGTATGGGACTCCAGAAGTTGAGCGCGTCGTTACCCGAGAGTATGAGCGCCCTCGTCATCTTCGAAGTGGCGATCGTCGCGATGGCGTTCGTCGCTGTCTCGGCTTTCAAGTTCCAGCAGCGCCGCATCCGCAGCAACAAGTACCAGACGCTGCCATAGTTCCAACATGTAAAGTATTGATAGTAATTTGTATCCTCGATAAAGAAGTTCATATTGTCGCTGTAACTTCAAGCAAAAGTTGCCTTTCTAGCCAGTTGTTTCCAATTGTGTTTACTTGGTGTGGTAGGTGTTGATTCTGAACTTTAGATGAGTGTATCCATTATCCAGCGCTCACTTGAGACTTTTGTCTGAATGGGTCATAGCAATTCGCACTTCGTCATCTACACGCGAGCTGAACATGGAAATCGATGCCACCATCGCGTCCAAGTCGAGGATTCCGCACTGGCTCGAGGTGCAATGCGAGGGTGGCAGCAGTCACTCGTGTGATGCGCAACGGGTGGACGCAGTGGCGATTCAGGGCCGTCGCGACGTCTTCATCCGCTACGAAGCACCGGACAATGGCAGCAATGGAATTGCAAGGGTTCGAGTCATCAAAGGGGACGTTCATGACCCGAAGGACATTTTGGTGCAACTTCGGTGGACAGGAGAGCTCCTCACACTCGACGTCACCGCACACCGGAAGACTGTGGAGGTGGTAGTGTTTCAGAAGGACCAATTGCAACGGCTGGTCAGTCAGGGCTCAGGAGACGTTGTCGTGGAGGACAATGTATTGGCCACAAGGGGTCAAAGTTGTCCATCGCTGCGCTGGGCAGCGGCGATGTGTTCGCGACGTCCACGGAGTCGGTCCGGGTGGACACAATGACACTCACTTCGAAAGGAAGTGGACGACTGCAGACGTCGCTGTCGAAGATCCGAGTGTCCAAGTTGCTGATGCGGTATTTCGCGTCTGGAGACATTGTCTTGTTAACTATGGAGGACGGTGATGTGGACACATTGGTCGTCGTCGCGGAGGGATCGGGGGACGCGTGTCTTAGCTGGGGGTCTCTGTCTATGAACCAGCTAAACGTCGAGCAGGTCGGCTCTGGCGACGTATCAATTGGCCCTCGAGGGTACTGCCAAGCGTCAAAGCTTGCTATGCAAGGTTCAGGTCTTCTTGATGTTGGTGGACTGCTGTGCGACAGTGTGGACGTCGACTTGATGAGCAGTGGGGAAGTCGTCGTACAAGCGTCCAACTCACTGACCGTCGAGACCTATGGTAGCGGCCAAGTGAAGTTCAGTGGTAAAACTCCTCCGTCGATCACCAGCACGGGCTACCAACAGTTTCATCCGATACCCGTCGAGAGTTTATATTTTCCGGTCACTTGTAAACGTCACAAGACTCCGTCTATCAAGTCTAAGTACGCTGCACTCTCGAGTGGCGTCCTCGCTTCAACGGGTATAGGTGTCGAGTTGGACTCTGCTGAAAGCAGCTCGCAAGCTGTTGGGGTTTTCTGGGGTGCGACCGATGAAAGAGACAGCATCATTCCTCTGGCAGCGCTTGTGTTTCTCGTGGCGATGATTCTGCGCTGGTTTAACAGCTCACGCCGCCGAGCGCGAGAGGAACAGCGCCACCCTCTGCTTGGAGCGCAGCGAAGAGTGTACATTTAAAGTGATGAATTAAATAAAGGCGGGTTGTCCGCTATGAACGTTCGACGACTCTCGACAAGAACACTTCACCTTTGCCTTTCACGTTGAAGATGGCCGTAAATGCACCTTTCACGGTGGCATGATGCCCAATCATCAGCTGTACATGTGATTTAGCAGAGACCGTGCCACGTCCGACACGACTCCGTCTGTAGTTGCTTTTTCCACCTTCAAGGGCGATGAACAGCTCGGTAGCCGACGCAGCTTCGTACTGGACAGTGCACTGTACTCCCGGGGGTGCTCTTTGCAACGAGGACCAAGCGTTCGTCGTGATTGTCACGGGCAGCTACGACGTCGTGCTTCGATACGAGGACTCGGACGCGGCTGGTAGTGGCGATGTGGCTCGAGTGAGCGTTGAAGACAGCTCATCACAGAATGTGCTCACCCAGACGATGATCATTGACGGTCTACCAGTGCTGGAGCTTCTAGCGACGAAAGACGACCTCGACGTGGTTTTACTACGCAATGAACGCGTGCAACGAGTGGTGAATCAAGGTTCTGGGGATCTAACTGTGCATGAAGGCGTGTTAGTATCGAAGGGACCAAGTCTCACAGTCAGTGCTGTCGGGAGTGGAGATCTCTTCTTGACGTCGTCAACGCCACTGGCGGTGGACGAACTCGCGTTGGCTTCTCAAGGAAGCGGCCGTCCAAGCCTCGTTCTCTCAATTCCATGTCAAGTCGCTGTCCATGAAGGTCTTTTTCTCGGGTGATCTCTCTGTCCTTGCGGAGTCGACAGGAACTGCAGCTTCGATGGCGTTGTCCGTCCAAGGTGCTGGCGCTCTGTGTCTTTCGTCTGGTTCCTCCTCGAAAGCCACCAAATGACTGTTGACAAGATTGGTTCAGGTGACATCTCGCTGGGTCCACGCGGGTCTTGCCAAAACGCAGAGATATCGACGGGAGGGGCTGGAACTATCGACGCTGGCGGGATGAAATGTACCAGCGTAAACGTGGACCTGTTGGGTAGCGCAGAAGTCATCGTACAAGCGACTGAGTCCTTGTCTGGCGACGTCTACGGACGAGGGCGTTTGAAGTACTTTGGTGCTGCGCCGCACTCGGTCAACAACGTCAACTTTATGGGTCATGTGACTGCCACGTCCGTGTCAAGTTCGTATCGCCCTTCAGGGTGCAAGGCGAAGGCGTCTCCACACCTGAAATCGACAGCCAATGCCAGCTCATCCGGAGGCGACGAGTTCCGCTATGATTTCACCTCCGATGAGAGCAAGATGCTCTCGTTCGCAGGAATCGTCTTCCTTGTGGCGCTAGCGCTGCGCTGGTTCAACGAGTCCCGCAGACGAGCGCGAGAGGAACAGCGCCAGCCACTCGTCGGTGCAGCCCACCGCCGAGTATACGTTTAAAGCTACGCAGTGAATGTCTTGATCATCGTCTTATCTTGCTTGGATGCAGTTACTTCCAGCAACAATCCAGCTTTTGGAGCGACATCGCCGCGGGCAACGATCATCATTCCTTGCGGTAATGAATGGCAACAACTGGACTGGTAGACGTGCAGTGGCTTATCCTTGGGATCGGCACCCAAGGAATGATTGTAGACACTTCAACTTGCAAGCTTTGGCACCTGTGCTGTCCACCTCTCACAACTCAATTTGCCACCTGCCGCCCACCCCAAGTTCCCATTCGTGATGAAGTGCGTCTCACTACTCGCTGCGCTCATCGTCACGCTGTCTCAATCAATGGCAGAAGGAGCTCTCTCCGTCGCATTCACGGAGCCGACACGCACCAACGACCTTAACGACCCCTTCCTTGAAAAAGTGTGGGCTGTACGAGGTGAAGACGGCGACGTGCTCAACGACCTCAAGGTGCAAGTCGCGGGCAACGTTTTCGTGGACTACGACGTCTCTCTCCGTGCAACCGACGGCGTCGCTGCCAAAGTAATCATGCGCAGCGGCTCGTCCGAACTGATTGAGCTAGTGGACGTGTCCGTGCACGAGGCAGAGGAAGCGGCACCCGAGTGCACTACAAGAACCAGAACGCCCGAGTGGTTGGTGAGGTCGTGACGCAGATCATTGTGAGCGACGCTAATGTACTCGCCAGTCTCAGTGCGATGCACGCGGACAACGTCCTCGTGGGTGAGGGCGTCCTGGTGACCAACGACTCATATGCCAGTCTGGAGCTAGACACGAGCAGTGATGCCGAGATCTTCGTGGGCTCCCTACACCAAGACAACGTTTCACTGAAAGCCATCGACATCACCAGCTCTGGTGACGGCCACGTGCAGTTCTTGGCCTCGTCGATCCAGGCTGCTACAATTTCTGTGTCGCTTTCGGGCGACAGCAAAGCTGCTATCCTTGCAACGGACCGTATCACTGTCAACTCCTTCATCTCGACCGTCTCGGGGATGGCAAAGTTTTCGTCCAGACTGCTGATTTGCAATCTGAAAAGCTCTGGGCTACGCTATCGGGGGCGGGAAGGTGTCGTACTCCACAGCAGGATCGTGTGTGGACCAGGCCATCCACTTGAGTGGAGACGCTGCCGTCTACGCTGGGTCCATCGTCTGCAAGAACACGGTCGTGGCCACGACTGGAGACGGCAAAGCGATCGTCCAAACGACAGACTCCCTCACGTCGGTGGGTGGCGGCTCTGTCAAGTACGTGAACGCACCTCCACACCGCATCGTGTCCAGCTCCAGTTTCAGAAAGCACAGTAACGTCAAGCGGGCGAAATACAACAAATTCAAAATGCACCGTCCGTCGACTTCGCCTGCCAGAGCCCCCACCGAACTCACGATTATATTGAAGGCCGCGTGGTTTGGCGATTCGCCTCACGTTAGCGTTTACACAGGCATTGGAAACTCGGTTGTCATCGACGGCACTAGTCTTGCGGTAGGGAATATCCTGGAGTATCACCACAGCATCGGGCTCTTCGCTGTCGCAGCTGCGGTGGCTTTCGTTGCTGCGTTTGCCGCAGTCGCTTTCAAGTTACGCGAGCGACACACACGCCAAGAGTACAAACCCCTTGTGTGAGACTTTGGGTTCGGATCAAGGTGCGGGCATTCAACACCTCGAACCAGTTGTAGTGAACATCGAAACCCAAAAGACATTGTGATCTGCCTGCAATTCGACGTTAGTATTTTGATGTGGCGGCATCGGGGTCACACTCTTGTGGTTGCATACGCCCACGCCAGCCCTGGAGGTCTTCACGAAGCACAACAGGTCTGGAGGTACATATATCGGATATTATATCCTGCTATTATAACGTGGTCACGCTCGAGCTGTTAGGGAAATAGGATGGCGATAGTGGTCTGCACACCTTCACACTCGTTTCAGCAAAATACACCACATGGAGAAGCTGGCAATCAAAGCTGGGCCCGGTTCAGTAGAGCATCAGTGCTATGGCGACTTTCACGTTGGCAATATTTGGTCTCTCTACAAGCGCAACACAGCGAATTCGTTTACGACCATCGACGCGCTCGTGTTGACTCATTGTCCTGCACAATCTACCCCCACGTTACTTGTGACTCGTTTCGGCGCAGACGCTTTGCTGGAACTGCGCCAAAGTGTGTAAAGTTCCGTTAAACCATGAGCAGGAGCTGATGATAGGACAAACGTGAGTTTTCGGACTATAATAAACAACAGAGTCCTGATTCATGGCAGTCTCGGCCGACACGGTGGACACCACCTGCAACATTTTTCTTGAGAGTTAGGGGCTGCATGCGAAGTTAAAAAGTGCGAGTTGTGGGGTGGCCGACGGCCAATCGATCGCGATTGTATTGCGCTTCTCAGTGTCCTGCCGTGCATTTGCAAGCCTGTGCTTGCTGGACCTGACTCATTGTTCGCAAGAGACTGGTTGTAGGGATCCAGAGTCCCAGTCTGGATGCACAGTGTCGAGGCCACGATGTTTTCCACTGAGCAAGCTGTTTGGAGACGGCAGTGCTGTTGAGCAGGAAGTGATTGATACTGCTTCTCTGCCTGACCGCTGAAGTTACTAACGGATACTTTTGGTGCGGCTGGCAGACAAAGTGCCACCACGAGCTGCTGTTCACCAAAAAGCCTCTTGCACAGCATGCAGAGACCGCAAATGTTCGCACATTTTGACGCGTGCAAGTCGCACTGCATGCTGACAGAACTTAGCAAGCGCATGGCTGAGATCTAGAGTGTAGTCAGGTGCCCCTCATCCTCGGCGAGGCTCGGCTTCAACGCAAGCAGCTGAATGAACAGAGCTGTCGCAATGGTTTCGTAGTCGGGTCAGGCCGTGCTGGTCATCGTTTCCGTCTCCACCAAAAACCCCACGCCACTCCGAGATCGTAGGACTTGCACGGTCTCTACCAACCGCTCGAAAGCCGAGCGGAGCTTGGTCGGTCTCGCTTTGTTTCGCTTTTGCGTCTTGGTGGAGATATCAGCACTGGAACTCAGCGTTTCCACAGAAAATCAAAGCCAAACCGGACAGGACGAAGACACTTCACCATGTGCGGCACCGAGAATCGCGAGAACGCCGACAACGACGGTCAGAACTCGGCCGCGAGCTCCCCACGCTCGACCAAAGGTTCACTCGCCTTCATCCTTGACGACGTGGTTCACGATAGCAAGCGCTCCGCCGCTTCCGCTCAGTTGGATGCAGTTGACGAACACGCACCAACTAAACGCAAACGATCTTCGGTCGGTAGTACCATCAGCAGTTTGTTAGCACCAGTCACCACCGAGAACGAAGCGCGCGACGCCACCCGTACAGCTCCACCGTTGAGAAAGGTACGTCGATTCTAGGAGGTCTGTTGCAACCTCAGCACTGACACTGACGATTCACTCATTGCAGGGTAGCAAGTACTGCATCATTGAAGGCTGCGTGAGCCGAGCCAAGCACGCGCGGCGCTGCTGGAAACATGGTAAGCAACTCCTGCTTGAGGTTTGTTGTTTATGACAACAATTGAGTTATGAATCGGAACGATGTCTATGATAGGCGGCTCAGTGAAGTGTAAAGTGGCTGGGTGTCGGAACCGAGCCAAGACGAAAGGGGTGTGTTGGTCACATGGCGGTGGCACCATCTGCAGCGCCGACCAATGCTCGACTATCGCAGTTTCTAACGGAGTTTGTTGGGCGCACGGCGGAGGTAAGTCGCTGAATGAAAGCATAACTCGAACACTCTGGGGGTAAGTTCTAACGACTCCTCTGCTCGGGGATTGCAGGAAAGCGCTGCGTGACGCCGGGGTGTTCGCGACCCGCGTACGAGCGAACGAGGAATATGTGCGCCTTGCACTACAATGCGGTACCGGCGTCTACATGAACGGTATAAAGCGTGTAAGAAGACGTCGCCGCATAAAGTTGGCACCTGGAATTCAAGGCCTAATATCATGTATGAAATGCTTCCCGTTTCAAGCCATCGCTCCTGGATCAGGAAATGTCAACGAGAATAGCGGATGCTCTCTTTGAAGCTGTGCAGCTAGATTCATCACTCGAGGCGGAACTCAGCTGCATTGAAACCGCGAGCTCAGCCCGCTTGAAGCTACAAGTTACCGGATATCCTGGTGATGTACAAGGCTTGCTGCTCTTCTACTTGGACGGGTACGGCTTGAGCTTGATCATCTGGTCGATGCTGGCCTCGTCGGCGTTCTCGAGATGACCCTGTTGCACCATCTCGTCCAGCGCCACCACCACCTTGGCGTAGTTGGCCAGTAGACTGCTCTCTGTGAGCTTCTTGTCCAGTTGCGTCGTCAGCACTGCGTGCAGCACCGTCATGATCTCGTCCACTGGCAACCAAGCACCAGATGAGTTAACTGGACTAGAACCTCTCACATTAAAGCCTCTACGACGTACAAATGAGCTCGTCGTACTCCTCATTGCCCGAGAGCATGAGCCGCAGCTCTCCGATCTGGCGGACGACCACGAACTGCGACTCGCACACGACCAATTGGCTCTCGGCGTCTTTCCGGCCTTGTTTGTCGCCCCAGAGGTCCGGCACTTGCTTGCAAATGAGCGCGAGTTGGGCCTCGTACGTCCTGCGCGCTTCGAGCGTCACCTCCGGCTGGAAATACCGAGCGAGCAGCACGTAGTTGGCCTCGTTACAGCAGATCAAGCTGTGCAGCATGCTGGTCCACTGGTCTTGAAGTTGAAGTGAGGTATTGGGCCAATGGAAATGCGTATAAGACGCGATTTCAACCAATGCCAGCGCTGGACGCGAAACGACGCACCGATTCGAGGCCATTTTGAGATCTTCCTGCAGTCGACGCCATGGACGGTGGAAATGCTGCTATTTGCTGTAGTTTGATGAGGTTTCCGACTGATTTCGTGGCTGTTGACTGCGTTAGAGCCCATCAAACGCCTGGCGCCCAGCGTCACCATCAGTGACTGCGCTTCCGAGGTCTTTTGCACGAGGTTCTCGCCCGACGGGAGACTTTTGGCTGCCGGGTGTGGCGACGGAGCCATTCGAGTGTTCAATGTGAACGACGGCAAGCTGGCGTACACGCTGATGCAGCCGCAAAGCAGCTACGGGTTCGGGTTGCCGTGCACCGCCATCCGATTCCGCCCGCTGACGAGTGCTACCAAGACGAAAAATGTGCTGCTCGCTGCAAGTACGTAGGGGCTTTGAGTAGGCAGAAGGGTAGTTGAGGGAGTTAATCTGTTGGGTCATTTGTGGCTGCAGATTCCAACGGGTCTCTGGAGCATTGGCACATCACGTCGGGCAAGTGTCTGAACGCCATCAGCAACAGCGAGAACCAACTCTACGCTCTCGACTACCGTGAAGACGGAGCCATGTTCGCCACGGGAGGAAAAGACCACGCGATTCGAGTGTACGACGAAGCCACCAAGACGGAGATCTCGTGCATGGACAGCGGTGTCGGAACTCTCACTGCAGGCCACTCGAACCGCGTCTTCTCCATCAAATTCGCCCCTGAAGACGACAACACTTTGGTGACAGGCGGATGGGATAACACGCTCCAGATCTGGGATTTACGTGTCGGCCACTCTGTGCGGAGCATCTACGGTCCTCATATAGCGGGGGATTCAGTGGACATGAACTTGCGGGGAGAGATTCTCTCTGGCTCGTGGCGTCCTGACAACCCGCTCGAGATTTGGGACTTTGGGTCTGGCAAGAAAAAATAACTGTGCCATGGAATCAAAGCTCGCTTCGATCGGAGCCCTGCTTTCTGTACGCCGCGCAGTTCTCCAAGTCCAAGACCGGAAAGCAGCTCATCGCCGCAGGAGGTAGCGGCTCGAACGAAGCCAAAGTCTTCAATCACGACAACAACAACAAGTTGGTGGGGACGATTGCCGGACTGAGTCGTGGCGTCTTCTCGCTGGACTTCGCGTCGGCCAGCGATAAAATGGTCGTAGCGGGCGCTGACGCTGCCATTCGTATTATCGACATCTACGATCACGTTCCAGGCGAAAAGGGCCGCGAGAGACCCACCACTCCCTCGATCAGGTTTGCTTATCATCGTCGTCCTTGTCTTCTGTCAGCTATTCTCATGTTCTTCTGGTGATGTCCCTACAGAAATGCAATGATGCCACACGAAAGCTTGACGCGTCTTGCGTCCCCGACTGCAAGCATCGAAGCGCTGAAAGCTCCATCCTCACCGATGCACAGAATGGCCATGGCCGCGCGGGACGATTGAGCTCGAACAATATTCAAACATGCAGCTGGGCCCGAAAAATGGCTAGCAGAGTTCAACAAGTTATCTCTTCTTTATCCAAGCGCGCAGTCGCACTGATTTACTCCATCCAGCCCACGGTCTCCTTAGCTCGTAATGTTAGTACATGTACTTTTGTTTTACGCTTCTGCAGACACGAAAAACTCCCCAAAAGTTACAGATCATCAATATCATTTTTTCACACACGTCTCGTAGCTTTGTGTTGGCTCGCTGTCCGACTGCGTATATAATCTTCTGTACCAGCCAGCTCTGTTTCTACAGCAGCGACGCCCCACCCTACTTCTATTCTTCTTTTGCTATGTATATGCACGCACGTGCCACGGCGGCGCTAGTTCATTAGATAGACCCGCTGAACAATCGCTGCTCTTCGAGATCGTCTCCGTGGTGCCTCCGGCCGTGAGGACCGCCATTTCGTTGACCGTGGTCGTGACCATTGGTGTGGCCATTGGTATATCCATTGGTATACCCTGTGGTGAGCCCGCTGTGGTCAATTACCTGGCCGTTTGTCGGGGTATACCGAAGTGGTGTGGTCTCATTTTCTCGTTCGTCGAAGCTTTTCCGACTGAAACCACTGTAGGCATGACCTTGAGGCGAAAGTGGCATGAGCGCACCGAAATGGCCGGTCAAGTGCGCGCGGTGGCCCGGAGTGGCGTGTTCGGGGTCATTGGGGTCGTCACTGTCATCTTCGCCGTGCTTTGCCAGCAGGTAAATGCCCACGATGATAACTGCAAGCGATATCAAAGCAACATATCGTTAGTCTTGTCACGCTAAAAATCTGTGATGCATAAGCGCGTAAATAAACGTACAGGCAAGTGCAATGGGCAGGCAAATCCAATCGAAGAGTGAGAACCGCGTGTACTTTTCGTAGAACACCACACCACCGATCACACTGGACTAGAAGCATACAAAAAAACGGTGTCAGTTTCTCGTAAAATCAGCTCCGTGCTGCAACAATACGCACCCCAATCCAGAAGCACTGGAACATGGGGAACACGCTGAGCGTGTCTCCCACCATGATCGCGCGGTTCAGCAAGTCTGTCTGCAGTACCAGCGTGCACATCATGCCGCCCATAAACAGGTACGTCGTGAAGTAGACGAACTGGTTTTCGCCGCTAAGAGTCAAGATCAACAAGATGGACGCGCACTGCATCAACATAAAAACACATCAAAAGGTTAACCCATTTCCATCTCTCCACAACAAATCGACTTGTTCTCACCTTGGCCAGAAGCACCGAAAAAGACCCAAAAATGCCCGACGCCGTGGCGTACAAGAACGGAAGCAGTCGGTACTTGGCCTCGTTGAGCGCTCGCGGTAGTCGCGAGATCGTTTCAATCTGTCCGAAGATCGCCCCGAGCACAGCCGTCTAGCAAACAACAGACCCTGTTTAGCCTGATAACCCTGTCTATCATGATACCCTCTGCTCACCATGACGCCGAGGTAGATGAGGAAGCCCAACTGGAAGAACTGCTTCTCCAGCTCCAGCAGCGACATCTGCTCGTCCGGCTCGTTGGCCACCGTGCTGAGCACGACGCCGATGATGATGAGCAGTGTCCCCAGCACGTCCGTCTTGGTCAGGATCTGGCCCAGCCACAAGTGGGCGAAGAAGACGTTGGCCAGCACGGTGAAGCCGCCGCCCACGGCCGCCACGAGCGCCTGCGGAGCGAACCCGAGCGCCTCAAAGTCCCCGATGGCTCCGAGAGCGACGAGCACGAGGCCCGTGAGCCACAAGGGGCGCGTGTAGTACGTCCGGCGCTCGAACGCGGCCTTCTCCTCCTCCTGAACATGATATTAATCACAGTTACAGAGAGATCAGTGCGCATTCTGGTGCGGTATCAGGTTCGACAAGTGCGCATTATCAGGTTTCACGAGTGCGCACTGGAATGCGCAATTAGCTTAGAGAGGAAACGCCGTACCCGCACGTGGGAGAGCTTCTGCACGTTGACGCCTAGGTTGGAGAGCACCGCGGAGCCGATGACGATCCCCAGGCCGATCCACTTGCCCTGCACGTTGTCCGCGTCGTCGTCGCCGCCCATCGCGGCGCTCAGGAAGCGCGCCATTTGCAAGAGTGAGAGTCAGAGGCTCCTGAGCGTCGGACTATTTATAGCGTTAGATCTGAGACGGCAAAAATCACACTGGAATTTTGACGATGCTGCAACCGACTGGACGGGTGCAGTAGTGATACTACTGCTCCCGTCTCGTACTTTCTCTTGACGACAGTAAATGACCTTGCAACTGTTCAGATAAGTCAGTCGGGAGCAGCAGTGGTTTTGCGTGGCAGAGAATGGGTACAGTTGCTTCAAGTGCGCGGCTAGGCAGCTTCGGGCGAGACTATCCGCTGCATTAATGGCGATGGTAATGTAGCGTTGCAATATCCAGGCTGGAGATGACGCTTCGTCGCGCGTGGCGGCGAATGACGACACTATCGCCATAATCGGCTGGCACGCTCAACCAATTGCAGGCGAATGTTGCAATAGGACGAGCTCATCCTCAGCGTGATTGTGCCGATGTTGTTGCGACAGACTTTTTGTTCAACACGAGCAAGTTGTCAGGCGGAACACGAGTCTGTCACGGCGGAAAGGCACAGATAAGCCCCGACACGTTTCCATCCACTGCTCTGGTTCCAGCTTTTCTCTCGTGGAGTTGTCGTTGCAGTTTACTTTTCCCTTCAGCTACGCCAATTATTCCATGCAAAATGGACTTGCAATGCCACAAATACAGATCATGTGCCACTTTGAAAAACTCTAAAGTTTCTGAGAAACATTTCCTCGGTTTCTGGGAGTCGTCCTCGTGCTCCTCGGCTCTTGAGCAACTATTAGTCGTCCTCATGGGTGTCGCCAGTATGTATGTCTTCATGTATGTCTTCCATCACAGCATGCCAGCCCCATCGACGTGGAATCGAGTGTCCCCTGCGGTTGATAGGCCAATGGATTGGAGTGATCGATCGGGTCGGACGGATGTTGCATCCCTATCATGATCAGAAGACTCGTCACCATGCACCGGTGGCGTAAAGCAACATATTAATTGATACCGGTATTAATACGTAGTTTCTATTATAGCACTCTGTCATGCACCTCGCAGTCCAACTACCTCTTGTCAAACGTCCGTTCCTATTCACCTCCGTTGTTTTTCAAGTGTCGTGATAGCGCTGCGGAAGAGCGCCGAAGAAACCCTTAAACTCATCGTACGGAACGTATTTGTCCATTTCGTTCGGATCGGTCGTGCGTACAACATGTCCTGACTTTTCTCGGAATTCATGCCATTATTAACACCCGAGATATTGAACTACACGTTTACTATTATAGCGCTACCCAGAAAAAGTGAGATCGGCTGACTCTAGTTAGTCGCAACGGGCCAGCCACTGGAGAAGTCCAGCTTGTTCCAGCCAAACTGCTTCTGACCGTCAGCGTAGCCGATGGTCGTGTCCACATAGTGGTAGTACAGGACGGGGCCGTACGTGGGGTCATCGTACACACCTTGGCCACCAGGGCCGTACACATTGTCGTGTGACTCGAGGACGATAGTGCCACCTCCTTCGGTACACAAGTTCCCATCGGCATCACGAAAGTCCATGACACCAGCCTTCGAGCGACACACTTTGATCTTGTACTCTTCACCGGCCGCCGGCATTGTCGTGTCAAAGCCGCAGCAGACGCCATTCGAGTAGAAAAGGTAGTTGTAGTCACCGGACTTGAACATGTTTGCACCTTCGTCGGCGTGGATTCCAGCAGGTTCATAGGCGAGTTTGCCGTACGTGTCTGCAACTGCCGTCGTTGGTGGGTCGTTCATCACCACCTGGAAAAGCCCTTCTTCGTAGCTGCCAAAAATCATGTAGTTGCGACCGTCCTCGACGAAGAGATCGGGGTCGATTGCATTGTACTGGCTGGTGTCGTCACTTTGAATGCCAGTACTTCCCAAGTCTTCCCACGTGCCGATGTCCATCGTCGAGGAGGTAGCGACACCCACCGCTGCCAAGTTGTGACCGTCGAAAGCCAACGCTCGAACAGCGGAATAGAAAAGGTAGTAGGTGTCTCCTACGAGATGCACGTCAGGAGCCCAGACGTCCATGTCGCCATCCCAGAGTTTGATGCTTGTTCCTTCGGGTAGAACGGCTCCCTTGTACGTCCAAGGTCCCGTAATGTCGGGGGCCGAGTGGACGGCGATTCCTCCACCGGTCGAGAAACGGAAGTAAGTGCCATCATCACGACGGATGATACTTGGGTCGTGGGTGTTGACGCAGGTACCCGAACATGCTCCCGGGTTGACGTATGCGCCAGTCACAGCGTTTAGGAAGGAGAGACCGAGTGTTGCAATTGAAAAGAACTTCGCCATGGTCAAGTTGAGTGGTAGTGCCGATTGCCCGAGGAAAAGAGAAATGAACTGATTTGGAAGCCGAAGATGAACATTTTCACGGGCGGTAACTGCAACGTAGTGGGCGTAGAGGTGCTGGTAAAATCGCAGTGTCACTGCGATTACACTAGAGACGAACAGGTAGACCACTATCTGCGGGCGAATGTTTGCGCCCGCCGAGCGTATTCTACATGCTCGTACTATAGTAGATGCATTTCTGTTCGAGCATGTAGTGTCAGCGCTCGCTGTCGGTACAGATGCTATCACCACCTATCTGCGACTACATTAGTCACTGACTAAAGATCACTTCAGGTTTGAATCGGTTTGAATCACATGCAACCACGGCGGTTTCTCTAGTAGCAAGGTGGATGGTGCTCCCAAAGGCAACCTCCTTTACACTTCAGTCGAGATGAGTGATCGCAATGAAATCACGCCCAATACAGTCCATGTTTCAGAGGAGAAAGGGTGAAAGGTCGATCTGCCGGACGTCTGCTGTTTAACATAGTGTACGGATCTCGCCGTCTTAAACCCAGGACCTAGCAGTGTCGATCACCCAAGCGAAGGTGAAGCTTGCGAGCCCAAGTGGGCTAAGGGTTCTGTCATCCGTGATCGCGGACCGTGCGGAGCGCGTAGCATGGTTGTACTTCAAGTTCGTGGCCATCTGCTCTAAACAACATTTACCCTTTGTATCCAACTAAGTACGAACCAAGGTTAGCACCCGTAAATATAGGTTTCCTGAAGATGCTGAAGGAAGACTATTTTCCAGGATCAGAAAGCGAGGACGCTGGGAGAGGTTACACTCGTCGTCGTCAAAGTCTAATTCAAGTCGTAGCTCAAGACGCTGTAGAAGTAGAAGTAGAAGTAGAGGCAGTCATTTTGGAGTTTTCCTCCGACCAGTAGCATCGAAACAACCAAGCAACCTTCATCACCAACTCCGAAACCAAGACTTCTCATCATGGCTCCTACTCTCCCTCTCGGTACCGTTCTCCTCCTCTCTCCGGAAGACCTAGACGGTTCTATCCAAACCCCGACGTACACCAAGGTCAAGAGTTCAAGGGGTCAGGTCGTAACGGCTTTGGCCATATCGGATGGAGCTGGGGACGTCAGAACCGTGATTTACCAAGGGAGATAGCCCTTATCAGGAAGGTGGGGAGCAGCGAAGCAGATGGAGCTGGCTTATGAATCCTGGTCCGCCAAGCGGTATGTGTGATTAGCGAAGGGCTCTTTCAATACGGTCAAGTTACTGGATACGAAGGAGACAGTATCGTCGTGAACACTCCAACAGGCCCCGTGGAGACTGAGAAGGGCTCCGTGTGTGGAACCGTTTCCCCGGTGGTGGCATTGGCAATGAACTGCCACACATACTTAGAGTCGGAGTGGACGGACGAACGCCTTGACAGCATCCACACAGCGATAATAGATCGCCTCCTGCGGCCCAACACTGCCAAACCACCGTCAGTGGCCCAATTGATTCATGGATTGCTACCGGACATGTCACCCGCTTACGATCGTCTGTTACCATGGGTCGACCCGCTATTCAGAGATAGAACTCGATGCTCTACTACGTATTCTATATCGATGGCAACAAACCTCTCCCAGTATCGTTCGAAGAACCCTTGGGATCATTGTTTTGCGCAATGCGTACCTCGGTCGACTCCGCTCCAACTCAAACAAGACAAGCCGTGGAGTCTTCGCATGATCCAGTCTCTCATTACCCACCGTCTGGCTCAGGTTCAACCTTCTTCGACGTGTCTAGGGTTGATGATGAGGAGGAAACCACGGCTGATGAAACCTTGCTGGCTCAGACTCTGTTAGCACCAAATTCTAACAACAGTGTCGATGCCACCACGCCACAAGGTGATACTGTCTCGCCGCAATCGCGCCGGAGTTCACATCAAGTAAACCAAGGACAACCTCTACCAGTGCAGCCTTTCGCGACTCCGACCATCCCGGTTAACCCATCGCAGACAGACCATGAGTCATCGCACGACTTTGAAATTTGTGAGCTCATCCGGGCGCACAAGCCGCATCTTCTACCATACTACCTCGAGGCCTGCCGCACCGCTACCGCAGGAACAAAACGCTACCTCGATGTTCAAGATGACGTCGGTTCTGGCAAACGAAGTAAGTTCAGCTTCTCACCTACATCCGAGAAACAACAAGTGCACGCTGTTCTCACAGCAGAAGCTCACTGGGGTAAGCCCCCTCCCCTCCGTATTTATATCTTTTGTGGTGTCAAACGATGGGGATCAAAATGTGGGCGTATCCTCCGTGTTAACGCGAGCGTAAGAGCTCCAGTTCGGCACTCGTGGTCCATCGTTTCTCCATTTTACCGCAGTCGAGCAAATGCAAGCGTCAATGAGAACATTCCATCAATATGAGCGGTTTTCCGTATCAGCGAAGCTTTTTATCATCTCCGGAACCATCGTCTTAGGAAGAGGTATTAGCGGGTGCCAATGGGTTTCAACAATACTGTTATGCGATGTGTGACCCAGTCACACAAACTCTCGCTACGTTGTGCGCTGAAGAACTGAACGTAATGGCCCCTGGCAATGCTTCCCACTCTCGTCCTATGGATACATGCTCAACTCGAACGGTACCGAAACGCTGTGATCTCAGACCTCACGAGTGTTCTGCCGACACGGCATTTAATTTCGGCACAATTTACCCCAATGACGTCGAACTCCATGGATTGCTGCTCGCCTCGCAGAGGGATCAAATGGAACGCCTAGATCGCGGTGCTACAATCGAAGGATCCCGACGTGATGATAACTCGCGGTACACCCGTCAACAGCGCAGCTCTTGTCGAAAATTCCCGAACGATGATGCATCTTCCATTCCTCAGCAAGACGGCAAAGAGGTCTGCCTCAAGTTCCTCTCCAAGAAAGGATGCCCATCGAGCGATCCAAATGTGTGCACATTTGCAAGTCGAGTACATTTTTTCCAGCTGCCTTGTCGGAGAAGCTCCGGGGTTACATCAGACGCAAATTCGGGGACTGAACGCCAAGAAGAAAAAAATTGATGGCGTCCACGCCGCGCTGGTCCCCGCTGCACTGGAACATGTAGCCTGGGCCATCATACAGCAGCACGAGCGATAAATTCTCCTCCCAACCCCGCAGCAACTTTTCGTACAACATCGTGAGTTACTGAGTTCGGTCTTCCCCAAGGAAACATCAGATTGCTCAGTTCGAACAACGCAAGCCGCATCAGATCGGTCGGCAAAAGTTTTTCCCATCACACGAAAACCCATTTACCCAGTTCGGGTGAATTTGGCCGCACCAGTTCGGTTGCCGAGGTCACAACGAGCTCACAGTCCGTTAACTTACTCAGTTCGAGTAGTGAAAGCTGTACCAGTTCGGTCAGCATGGCTCAGTTCGAGTCACAACGGTTTTCGGGAGAACATGATGACGGACGCCACTCACATGCCCCAGCTCTCGTTCTGTTCTTCGCAAACTGCTGAGCGCTCTTGAGGAAAAAGAGACGAACCAGAGCACTGGGTTCGAAAACGCATGTGAACGACTGGGCATCGCCCCTCCAGTAGAAGTTCACCTCCGGCTTCCAGACGGCCGATGGCAGTTTCAACAGCGAAAAACAACGTGTGGCCACGACAATGACCATACAGCACGGTTGGGGCCTTCATGATATCACCGAAGTTGTAAGAAGACAGTCCCGTACCGATTTTGCGACCTAACGAAGCGGTGTACCCGTCTCGTTTCGCGCGGCTGCTAAAAGGCTTCGAACACCAAGAGCTCCTAGTGCAGGTTGCCAAACACGGTATTCGACCCAAGTGGAAATTCGAGCAACCAAGTCAAACCCGACTTCAGAAAAACCATGGATCAGCGTCGCGGCAACTCAACGCCGTAATCAAGTCTCTCCGCAATGGCCAAGAAGCTGGCCAATATCTTGTCCAAGATATTGCAGTACTGGACCACTGGGACAACGTCCAGAGCAGCCCACTCGGATGCGTAGTCAAGAAGGACTGTGATCCAGCGGAGGACGTCCGGTTAATTCACGATCTTTCATTCCCTAGAGGTATGTCAACCAACGACATCTCGGACAAATCGACGTGCCGAACGTTGAGTACAAGCATGTTACTACCATAGCTCAAAGAATCGAAGACTGCCACCTAAAGTACGAGGGAGTCGTGATCAAGATCATGAAAGGAGACGTGAAAGGCGCTTTCCGTCATCTCATGTTAGCGAGTGGTCATGTACGCCGGATGGGAGCAACATTTCCAGAGCTAGGAGTTCTTATCATTGACATGTCGGCTCCTTTTAAATGGAAAGCTCTCCAGCATTTATGGTTCCTTTGGTGGGGTCATATCCTGGCTAATGGGTCGCGAAAGCCCAGCCTCCATGGATACCAACTCACTGGATCACGATTTATTTTTTTGCGTACGAATGGGTGGACGACCACGTACTCGTCGAACCGGACATTGCTAATCGTCTTCAATAAATGTTTGCCAAATTTTGGCAAACGAAACCATGCGGATAGCAATGCTTGCGGTATTCGCTCCAAAAGCGATAAAAGAAGACAAGTTCTCTAGCTGGCCAACGAAACCATGCGGATAGCGATGCTCGCGGTATTCGGTCCAAAAGCGATAAATGAAGGCAAGCCCTCTAGCTGGCAAACAGCACTACAGGTGCTCGGTTTAGAATTTGACACGATTGGCCGCACTGTATCAATGCCAAGAGACAAGATTTTGAAAGCGCTGACACGCTTGCGGGATATCCAGAAGAAGGTCAAAACAAATCCAAGAGAATTGCAGCAGCTATTGGGAAGCCTCCGCTGCGAGCTGTCAAAACGTTCTATCAGCAAATTCACGCAACATGCGTTCGATCGCCACGATACGGCCATGTCAGCATCCATGCTCTGGTGAAACAAGACCTACAGTGGTTGAGCAAATATTATCCAAATACCAGCTTCAAAAGCTTCCGCTGGCGATGTACGCGAAAATTCAGGATACGAGTGTACATCTGTACATGGATGCGAGTAACAGCGGTCTGGCAGTCCTCAATCCAGCAACGCGGCAATTCATCCAAGTTCGCCTCGACAGCGACGAACAAGAGCAGATCCGTACAGCGTCAGGCTCGAATGGGTTCAACATCAACGTGCGCGAGCCGTTCTGTGTCTCCTCTGCCGCGTGGATGTCCGGTCCACCATGGGTCCATCGTCCATGATCTTTGTGAAGGCCTGGTCCGACATCACATCGGCGGTGTCGTGGGCCAACAACCTCAACAGCTCAAACTCAATGGCCCAGGAGCTTCTACGAGCGATCGGTCTCGCTGAAGCCACATTTGGTTTTCGTATCGTTTGCCAGCATCACAGGATCGATCAACACGATGGCTGACGCAGGATCCCGCGCATGGACACCAATATTCTACAAGAAGTGGCCTAACATGTCATATATATGGTCACAGATCGAAGTCCGTAGATCCTTCTCCACGGCAACGGAATGCGGGAGAGCTTTACACGAAACGACACCTGGCTTCGAGTTGTCCCTAGAAAATATCTGGTATTGCTGCACGCCTTCGAGAGTCTGGTACATCTCCTTCAAATGCGGCAGGTACGACTCAAAAGTCTCATTGCCTCGAGGCACGTGCACATTGATATAGTTGGATGCAGCCGCGTTGACAGCGTCAATAAGGTGGTTCATCGTCCAGCACTCTGTAGTGGCCAAGAGCTTTCGAATATGACAGAAGTCACGGTCGCAATTTTTGGTATGGCCCTTCACGAAAAATTTGTAGTCCACATGCTCAAAGATCTCCCTGTCCACGAGGCTCACATGTACTTGATAACAAAATCGTTCTTGTTTTGACCCGAGCAGTTGTCCGCGTAGCCAATCAGTCTTGTTTTGCCTGACGACGCCAGCTGAGTTGTGACGAAATGCTCCAGCATAAATATCACTTGGTAGCTCCTTTTCCACTGGTAGTTTAATCGTAAATGTAGTTAGTTTGAGCGCCTTCGCTTTCGAAATAGATCCCGAAGCAGCTCATAGACACCAGAGAGCAAAAGTACCACTGAGATGGAGTGATTGCCATGCTGGAAATCATCAGGTTCTGAGAGAAGTCCCTGACAATGATGGCGTGGTCGTTGTCGCACCTGCTCTTATCGTGCTTGTATTCTCGCCTGCCAATAATTCATAATTTTACCACATTATACGTCAGATTATACAGAGGTAATCAAAATGTTGCTTAGATCTTGAAACAAAACTTAACGCATTTGCCGCGCAGATCCAGTGTGACGCCCCAGCGCCTCGGTCTTGTCAGCCGTGACGTCGCTCCGCATTCCAGAATGGTAAATGATACAAATATCGCAAACGTTGCTACGCAGAGACCGAATCCGTATCATGGACAGTGCCGCGTAAGCCGTTTCCGCGTAGTATTTCTCGCTGGTTCACGCGCCCTGAGCCCAGATTCCACGTTCGTGTGCATTTCATCCCATATCGCATCCCAAGTGAAATGGGCAGGCAGCATTGTGTTCTTGTCGCTGCTGTAGTACTTCTGGATGGATCTGTCCTTCATCTTTTGCATCCTCACGCGCACGGGGCCACCTCTCCAACTTCTCTGCAAACTTGGTGAACCACTTGACAAGCCAAACCACGTCGACTAGCGACGCGTTCTTGTTTAGTATGTCGCCGTGGTCTTTGACAACCATACTCCCTTCGCGAATACGTTTCTTGTATCGCTGAAGCGTCAGTAGCACGACACCGTAGCAGCGCGCGAATACAGCACGGAAAACATCACCAACGAAGGGTTGGTAGTAGTTGAATATATATCTGTCTCCAACTCCACGCTTGCGGTCGACTGGCCTGAGGACGTGTACAAACTTGTGTTTCTTTCTTGCTTCGACATCTTGTCGAAAAGAACAGAGACTCCAATTCCTTTGTCTTGCTAGAGAAACAACGGCTCTCGCACGCGTCCGACTGGATGATCTCAGTAACTTGGGCTGCCAGATCGATGTCTAACAATAAGTTACTTAAATCCCCTTCTGATTACTCAGCACTTTGCGCACTCTCGGGTGTCAGCGCTTCCTTCTCATCACCCTCGCTGTCAGACGGAGAGGAAAAGTCCTCATCACCACTATCGTCACCCTCATCACTTGACCGTCCTCATTGGATGCACCAACGCAAGGGGCAGCTCAACTGCCTCGAATTTTACAATACCGATCTTCGTCGCAGGTTTCACCGGTGTAGGTGCCACTGACAGCAGCCTGTGGTTGTCCTCCGTGGTCTGATGCTTCAACCAGGCGGTGCGCAGAAGCGCAGCGGATGGAGGTGGGAGGGCGGAGGGCGTGGAGTCGGGCGACTGGCGGTTCTGCGTGACTGCGTGGTGGTACGTTTGGGAATGGTCTCGATCCAGTTGAGACCGTTGATACACCTCGTTTAATTTTTGAATTTGAGAAAAGGCCCGTCGCTCAAAACTTTGGGTACGTACGATTTTAATAGGCTGCTCTTTGGAGAAAATTATCTCGATAACTCCAAAAGGCTAATAAAAACATTTTGATTGCCGTGGTCTCAATAGTTGTCGTTCTCCTTCGTCCACGCAGCAGCAACCGTAATATCACCGATATTTGTAGCAGTAGTCACTTCCTGGTTTTACCGCTTGGTCAGCCTCTTATCCTTCTTATGAGAAGCTTTGCTGTTGGCAGTATGATGCGGCTGTCCTTCCGGGTCTGCGTAGCGCCCGTCGCCGGAGATGCCTTCCTCGCCTCTGACGGTTGTCCTGGCTGGTCCAGTCCTCTCCGGCTGAAGTATTCCCATTTCTACCTGCAGGTTGTTCGCACGACACGGTATCCCCGCGCACTTTTGGGTCTGTTCTGGGACGTCGTGAAGGCATAACAGGTCAATCTATTCTTACAGGTGTGTTAGGTTCCAAACTATTTTAGACTTCTATAGCGTATTTACCGGCTTCCTCCGCTTATTGGAGACACACCAGGTACTGGTACACTGTAACAATGCTCTGAAGCGAGGTGCCGATTCTGGTAACCGGTATCTATACCGAAACAAAAAATTACACAATTGGTACACATAAATGTCATCTATTTATCGTTCACCTCGATGTCGTCATCTGAATCAACCTCGCCGATGTCCGCGTTGGCACGAAACGTTTTCAATCATTTCTCCTGCTGTGATATGGCGTCATCCAGCAGATGACCATACGCTTTCTTGTACCAGTTTTCTATTGCAATGGGTACACGAAGGCGTTTGCGTGTCCACGCTCTCATTGACAACTTGTGGCACACTTAAAAGGCACGCCTCCACCTCCACGACGCACTAAACCATTATATACTATTCTCAGTTGCGAGCTTTTGAGCTTGAAGCGCTGTACAAACCCCTGCTGGGCATGCCTTCTTCTTGCGGCTTCCATTCTTCCTTACGGCGTGGCTCCACTTCAGTGAGGATAGCGTTCCTTGATTACACGCGCGATGTATTTCGTAGCCTTCAGAGTGTTGGCGGCGTCCATCTTCTCCCGTGTCGTGAAGGATGCTCGCCGTTTTGGTGCAGCGCGTTGGGATGCAGGAGGCATCGCCAAATGAATGGAGCACGTCTATAGATTTTAGTCTTAACCGGTATGATACCAGTCAAAATGTATCGATAAGATTGTATCTGTCTCTTATATGCCGAGGTTGAAGTGACGCCGAATTGCGATAAATGATTGGTCGCTCTTACATGGCGTTGTCTCCAATGAGCTGAGGAAGCCGGTAGTATCGAAGTAAGTTTGAATATGAGTCGCAAACGTGGGAGTAACCCTGGGTCTAAAAATCCAGAGAATGATTCGATCTATCAGCTTGATCACAGCCAACTAGGTTGTCGACGAAAAGTGATAAACATTGGATTTTACAAAATGCTTACTAGCCATTTCCTCATGGTTGGTATTTTTAGTTGAGGTTTTGCAGGATAACCCGATTTACTACAGTTTGTTTCGCGATACAGCCCATTTTTTGTATTGAAAGAGTTACCATTATTGTGAAAACCGGCTGCTTTCTCTATTTCGTTTGCAAATCGGCCGATTTAGACGCTGATTAAGAAACCTCAATTTTCCATTAATGACTGACCGAATAGCCTGACCTATTTAAAACATGTGATCCAAATAATATATTGGTTCAACCGTCCAGTCATATATTATATGACTGGACGGTGGAATGCCCACTTCGTCGTGGGCATTTGGCTAGACCATTGCTTACTTCTCATTCCACTCATCAGTAGTACCAGCATGCCTACACCAGTTAGCGTTGGCGTCAAGATTGGTGAAATCACGGAGACGAGCAGAACAAGTGTCAGTGTACCAATTCTAGTGTTCAAATTCAACGAGGGAGTTGACAGTTTTGACGAATTTAGTAGAAAGGTAGAGGACAGAGTTGCCGCTAGTTTGAGGGGTTATGGCAAGACGACGACCCGGTCCGACTCCAGAATCTACATCTAGGCAAGCCAAACAACTCGAGAGCGAGACTGGGTTCCGCTGACCGCAAGTTCATTCGCGCCTCTAGTCGCAGCTGGGCGCGCTAACTACGAGAGAAGCACGAAAGACACTGGGCCGTTTGAGATAGAGAAATTTGCGCTTAAAGTGATGAAGCCGCGCAATACCATGAATGGCACGCGTCGCGCGACAGCTCCACGCATTCAAGAAGCGGCTCGCAGTATTGACAGCTTTCTAGAGCAACGACCAGAGGGTTAAGTCGGTGACATTGCAAGGACTCATTGGGCAGAATCACAAGCCCGCCAGCCAGAAGATACCGCGGTGTATGTCCCTGACCCAGTGACGTTCGCGCAGGCGCAGCACATCGATACGATGCGAGTTGAACAGGTAAAAGAGGTTGGGAGCTCGTTCAAGACTAACGTGGTCCGTCTGAACGGATCCCGGGAGATTCCACTGACAATGAACGTGGCCGAGCTGCGGTGAGCTTTAGGACTTCTCAACCGAAGCCTCATGGAAAGCGGTGTGTTTGCGTCGTTTGTCGCTCCAGGTGAGTCAGAGGGAGACGCTTCTGACAGCGATCACACGGCTTAAGAAGCACCACAAAACAGCAAAATCAATAGGCAAACAGGTATTGATTTCGAAAACACCGAGGTGGCGTGCCACACAAGCCACTGCTTCAAGCGCCCAAACATCACCTCGATCGAGTTCACGTGCGGACAGTACGGAGGTAGGTAGAGCAGGATCGCGCCACACCTCTGAATCACTTCCTCTAACTGACGGTACATGTGGATGCGAGCATTGTCCAGCACCACGACGAACCTTGGGAGTGGCCAAGGGTTGAGGTGCCGCACAACTTGGCGGACAAGCCCGCCGTGAAACCGCTTCCTTGAAAACGTGCCGCGAGTTGTATCCTACTCGAAGAAGCCATGCGCGTCGCAAGCAGCAAGAACTGACACACGTTTTTCCGCTTGAACGACACACACACGAAAACCTTCTCACACCGCTTGGCCCCCGCGTACCGCTGCATGGAATCGAGGCCAATCTTGGACGTCTCGTCAAGGAACACGAGCTGCTCAGGGTAGCTGTAGAAGCGGGGCATCCTGTTCATGTACGTGCCCACCTCCAATGGTAAGACGCCCTCGCTCGTCGCGCTAGCACCATACGCGACAACCCCAGATCGAATCGCACAAGACGCAGAATGCTTGTCGCTGTTAACCCCTTCCACTGCTCGGGGAACTCCGCTTGCCTTCGCCTGAAAGCTCCTCCACATAAAAACATGGATGACTCTTCACTTACGAGGACGCGTACAAATTGATCGAAATCTCCCAGGCTGCGAGAACGGGTCAGAGCCATTTAAAACCCGACCGATGAAGTGTTCTGCATACTCCTGCACCCGACTGGTCGGCTTTACTTCCTCGAAAGTGGATGGTCACCGCCGCCGCTTCCTGGAGGTTTTCTGCTGCACACCCGCGCTTGGTTGTAAACTTGATATCTTGGACTCGAATGATGTAGGGTTTGACGCGGTTTCCTTTGGCAATATACTCAGATCGTCTGAGCATAAAGAAAGAGCCCACGACCGCAGCCCCCCACAGAATGCGGTCGTGGCTTCTTTGGACGTCGCACTGCTGACGGATTTCACGGAGGATGATCATCGTGACTGCTTGTTTTTGTCTTGGGGGTGGAGACAGCCGTTGCATCCCACGCACTGCAAATTGATGTCCGGCGTGAAGCCCAACCGTGTACCCGCGATCTCGCCTAGGATACCAACATATACTTCTAATCGCAGGCCGAACGATGTTGGGGGAAAGTGTTTGGCCGAACGATGTGGAGCATGAGCACCAGTAGTGCACCGCGAAGAGGGCGAGTTGGTATGAGTGCTGGTGTTGCGATGCAGGAAGCCATTTCGTGTACCCGTTTGAAGCACTCCATCTTGACCATCGACCCCACGTGGCTGCGTATTTCTTTCGTGATGCCGGGGCCAGAGCATGAAATTGAAGCTGGACGATAAGGTCATGTACATTTCTCGAGTTCCGTTGCTCTGAAAATTGACGGCATTTGAATCGCGAAGGAGAAGGTGATTAGAATCATCACCGAAGTCCTGGCTCTACCTCCGATTAATGCAGAAAATAAGACGCAGACGTACAAGTCAATTCGGCCGTATGTGCCGGAAGAGTTCCAGACTGACCCTTTGCACGCGAAGCCGAGTGAGCACGAAGGGGCCACAGCGAAGTCGACGAAGCAAGATGTAGGATGACTCATAGGCACCTTACGGAACGGACATGGAAGGTCGTTAGCGATTAGAGTTAAATGAATTTAATGTACCTCACTGAAAACCGAAACCGAAGCAAGCCCGCTTAGCGCATCGTGCTGCAATGGCAGCGGAATCAAAGAGAATCTCAGAAGAAGAACTATCGCCAGAGAAGGCACCCCAAAAGAGAGAGTAGCTCCAAGCAAAGGGAAGGCGCAACAAAAGACAAGAGCACCTAAAAACACGAAGCCCACTGCATGCAGCAAACAACTCAAGAACCCAGCGCCTGGAAACGATGAGATGTAGTCTACAAAGGGAAGCCCATCAATTTGTTACCTTTGTCCACTGGCTGGGAAAACAAAATGTTATATATTAACCCTTTCGCGAGCCCCTTGCCTAAAGTATACTATACAAGGTCAAGATACTCTAGTCTAAAAGGACACAAAATTCGTCCTTTAATGAATTCACGGTACTATCTGGGGGGTGATGTGCTAGTCACTATCCTCCCGAACGCAGAATAGAGACGGGCGAGCGAGCTAAAAGGACGCGTCCGGCGCCCTTTACGAATTCACGGTAGTTTTCGTGGACGGAGCGGATTGGCTAAAAATGTTTTTCTGCGTCGACTAGACGAAATCGACGTTCATTGGTTGAATTTCAACGTAATTTACTCGGTAAGAAATTTATAGTCTCGTAGTTTACGACAGCGGCCACGTCTCCACACGGATGACGCACCCGGTCGACGCTTCGTCCCCGCGCAAGACACAAGGTCGAGCTAGCCGACGAATGCATAGCGCTGGGCTAGGGCAGCACGCTAGCCGACGTTGTGGTGCGGAATATAGGCAGATTAGGACAGCCATGCGGTAGCACTAGTGCGGAAATCGGCATTCTACAGTGTGCTGGGCTCAGACCCTCTTATAATTGACCTATCGTATGCCCCTCTTGACGTATGCATTTTATTGACCAATCGTATGCCTGCCGTTTCCCGCTAGCCAGATAAGTACGGATCGGTTCAAATATCTTGTTGTTACTATGCTTCATACTGGGTTGCTGCCGAGATTCGAGCGCGAAAATTTGGCGCGAACCTGTTATCTGATACCTCTCCAAACAGATGTGTATCGGTTATTTTTATGACACAATTTTGTATCAAAGCACACCTCTTTGAACATATATTCTGTGACACGACACTCCACCCGCTCACACACCACAAAATCGAATTTGCGCCGGCGGCCAGAATGCCAAAACGTCCGGCGGAGAATGCGACCGGCAGCGCGAGAAAGCGGCGACGGCGGCAGTCACCGCAACCTGATCCTGGAGCAAGTGACCTCGGGGGGTCGCGTTTAATGACGCGTGGGCGTGGATGAAAAGCGCCGGGTGGATCTCCAAGCCACCTCCCAGACAGAGCTTGGACGTTCGCTATAGATACATCAGGCCGGGAGGCAAGACTGATAACCAGGAAGGAGATGACTTTCTCCTAGGAGAGTTCGCTGTTCTCCGCTACGCAGCTGCAGCTACGGGTATGGTGTTTGCTGGTTTGTGTCCAGCAATGCGGCGTGTCCGCGTCTTTGGTTTGTGCAGTATTAACGCATTGATTGTTTACCAGCCGCCGCAGCCGCCGCAGCAGCTACCGCAACACCAACAACAGCCGCAGCCGACACAGCCGCAGCAGCAACGCCAAGCCACGATGGCGAAGCTCGCGTACAAGACGCAGAAGGTGGTGCTGCCAGTGGACGACAAGCCGGCGCTCAGCACGGGCGAGGCCTGGTGCGGGACGTGGTGCGGCTGATGGTATGTGGTATGGTTGCGGCTTTTGTTTGGGCTGTACTAACGTATGGATTGTTTGCTAGCCGCTGTCACCGTCGCCGCAGTCGCAGCACCAACAAAAGCTGCAGCCAACGCAGCAGCAGCAGCAACGCCAAGTGGCGATGGAGAAGCTCGCGGCCCCGCCGGCCAAGATGGAGAAGATGGTGCCGCCGGTGTACGACAAGCCGGTGGTCAGCGCGGGCGAGGACGAGGACGTGGTGCAGGTCGTGGGCGTGAAGAAGGATGCGGTCGTGTGGCAGCTGCTTTGTGGTGTATTTGGGGCTTTGGTTTGTGTAGAACTAACGATAACCTGTATTGATTGTTTGCCAGCCGCAGCAGCAGCAACGTCAAGCGGCGATGGACAAGCTCGCAGCCAAGTTGCAGAAGGTGGTGCCGCCCGGGGACGTCAAGCTGGTGGTCGCCGCGGGCGAGGACGAGGTCGAGGACGTGGTGCAGGACGTGGGCGTGGAGCTGGCCGCGATGATGACAGTGGCGCTGCAAATGGTACATCTCATGATTTTGTTAGCCTCTGATGCTATTACTTATGGTGGTTCTGTTGACGTGAATGCGTAGTTGGCCCAATACCAGGCAATATCGGAACAAGTTCACCGTCAGTCACCGGAGACCGCGCTCCCAGAGAAACACCTTATTCCGCAAATCGGCCTACGAGAACGCCCCCGATGCTGCTGCAAGAAGTATACCTCGACAAGTTGGTGGCATTTGCCCCCGCAGAGAGCCTTGGATGAAGTCGAAGCTGTACCGTCCAGTCGGCACAGCGTACATCGAGGGGCATATTTACCGAAGACCATTGCGAGGCAAGTTCGCCTCTCTTCGAGATCCGGTGGCTTGATAGCCAGTTCCAAAACGTGGTCGAACATGTCAGTGTTGGTATGGTGCAGTGTGGCATCACCAATTACGAAGCACTTACCCGGTCAAAGGACAACCCAGATTGGCAAGCACTTGTGAGGGGTGACATGAATGATGATATCGCCGTGAATGACGAGCAGTAGCGGTGCCAAGGACAGCGGCAGTAGCGGTGGCGACGACGACGGAAGCAGCGGTGCCACGGACGGATGCAGCAGCGGTACCAACTAGGGCGGCAGTAGCGGTGCCAAGGACGGCGGCAGCAGCAGTACCAACGAGGGCGGCAGTAGCGGTGGCGACGACGGCGGAAGCAGCGGTGCCAACGAGGGCGGCTATTGCGGAGCCAAGGACGGCGGCAGCAACGGTGATACCGCCTGAGAATGCGGCAGTGCTCCTACTGTCTGACGCTTTACACGTACTCGCTTCCATCTTCAATGAGGTCACCGCTAATGATAGTCGCCAGAAGTCTGGGCGAACTCATGGTAACGCGGGCGAGCTACTTCCAGCGGGTATCGCCGACATGCTTGCAGCGATGGGGCCCCTCCACGAGTGTGTGATGTGTTCCTCGGCATCGGCGCGGGAATAGGCAATGTGCTGGCTCCAGTTGCGTTGACGACAAAGGTCAGGAGGTGCATTGGCGTCGAGGTTCATGCTGAACTATGCGCGCTCGCTACACGGCAAATTCGGCAACATGCCGTCAAAGATTCGCAACTTCCGAAGGTGTTGATGAAGGCCGCGGATGTGCGGGACGTACTGCTGACGCAGCCTCGAACGTCTGTAGATTATCTAAAGTCGTCCACGCCTTGCCTGTGTCGCCTCCTCACATCGGCGCGGCCATCTCCACCACCAGGTCGCCACGGAGCAGCACCTCGTCCATCACGTCCGCGTCAGTGTCAGATTCCAGCACCACCGCCACTAGCTTGATGCTGGACGTGGCCAGCACCTCGTTCTTCTCGTTCGCGTCTGTGGCCGCGTCAGTGCCCTCAGCGCAGTCACCCCACCAGCAAGTCGGACGTTAGCTTGGTGCTGTGCAGCAGCACCTCGTCCTTCACGCCCGCGTCTGTGGACGTGTCAGCGGCATCCGTGCAACTCAGTCATGTCCACAAGTAAGACGGCACCTACAGCAGCACCTCGCCCTTCCCGTACACGTCAGTCGCATCCGCGCACCGCGGTCACGTGCACCAGCGACAGCAGCACCTAGTACTTTCCATCCGCGTCAGCGGCATCCGTGCAGCTCGTTAATGTCCACCAGCAGGTCGCCACCGAACAGCAGCACCTCGTTCTTCCGGTACATGTCAGCGGCATCCGCGCACCGCGGTCACGTGAACCAGCAACAGCAGCACCTCTTACCTCCCGTCTGCGTCTGTAGCCGCGACAGCGGCATCCGCGCAGCTCGGTCATCTCCACCAGCAGGTTGCCACCGAGCAGCACCTCGTCCATCACGTCGGCGTCAGTGTCCGAGTGGAGCACCACCGACAGCTTCTTGGAGCTGACCACGTCCAGCAGCAACGCCATCACGTTCGCGTCCATGGCATCACAGCAGCTCGGCCACCTCCACCAGCAGGTACGCTCACTACATTTTGTGCATATATCTGAATGTTTGTATCGGCAAACACAGGATCGTTGGGGGCCTCGTAGCAGCTTTGTCGGGTACAGCTACATCATAATTTGGCGGACGACGTCAGGTTTTGTGGTACGTTCAGGTAGTTCAGGCTGGGAAGGATTGCTTCCTGTCGCGGCACTTTTCACTTGAGCACAAGTAATGACCCCGACGGATGTTCCCTTTCGTCTTGAATAGGTTCTTGGGTAAATAAAACTTGTGAAACTTATCCCAGCAGGTCCAGGATTGCTGTGGACACATCCAGGCCGTTGGCGACCTTTTGTTCACTTCTCGACAGAGGCACACACTATGAGTGAGGCAGTATGTTGTCACCTCCGTAGGATAGCGATCTTCCCATCGACCAATTATGCACCTGCGCCGTTTCCTGCTCTTCTTGTGATGTATTTGCTTCGATGCACCGGCAGTACACCGCAGGAAAGGACTGTCAGCGCTGGGGGTCGCCCGTCGAATTGGCGTAACGCTCGAATTTCCACCGTCACCCACGCCCGCACTTTCGTCTGCCACCGGTGCTCCGTAGACCATACGACCCTCGCTCGGAGCTTCGGCCCACCTGCCGTTCATGAGCTCGCTAGCCAAGTCCACCACGAACTGCCGGTGCGGGTCACGCGCGGTTTGGTTGGGTTTGGCCTGTCGGTGTGTCAAGTACGCGTTCGACAGTGCAACATCAATCATGACCAGAGCCAGTTTCGTGTGCCATTTTTTGTATGAGTGGCCATCGGCGATTGAAAATCTGCCTCGGATTTGATCTAGTCGGTCAACACCTTGCATGTTTTGATTGTACTCGCCAACGCAGGTTGGAGCTGCGAATTCGCTCGCCGAAACACCGACCATTCGGGATACCGGCGTAATAGTAGACGGATCAGCATTGGACACCAAGTTAACGACATCTCCATCGCACCACGAGGCAGCAGTAATGCTGTAGTCACTGGAGACCGCCTGGCGGAGATCACCGCGGGTACATTTCTTGTCGTCGAGGATCGTATGTCGAGGAAAGTGTTTGCTGTTGGACTTGGTCGTACCCCGAGCATACAAACCTTTCAGTTCAAGAGCTTGCAGTAGTTGGATCGACGTGTAATAGTTGTCCATGTTCACGATACGTTTCGTGCCGAAGAACGGCCGCACCACTTCCAGCACGTGCTGGCGAATTTTGATACCTGGTCGAACTCTTCCCGCAACAATCGGGCTTCTGTATGGCCTACCACACCGTCAAGTCGACTTCCAATATCACATTTATTGCAATGCAATTTGTAATTGATTGCGATCCACGTAGACGAGCAGCATACAACGTAGAGCCGAAAGTGGTATTTCCCGGTAGGCTTCATGGGATTGAAGACAATCAAGTGCCTGCCTTGTCGTGCCCGACACGCGACACTCGCTTCATCAAGAGCCAAATTTCGCCCAACGTCGATGTAGATACCGCCGGTGACTTTTAGCAGGTTCAGCAGAGGTCTGATACGAGCAGCAGCGTCGATATCCAGAGTGGTAGGCACTGCATTGAAACTCAAACAGCGCCGCAGCAGTTTGTACCGGTTCAGGGACATCACATGGTTAATCGAAATTGAGCTCCCGCCAAAACTCAAGTCTTCTGGTTGCTGGCCCCACTAGTTTGCGTACTCGCCTTCGTCGTTCAACGCCATGTAGAACATAATACCAAAGAAAGCCATCAATTCATCGAGTGTGAACGTCCTTGAGATCTTGATGTTGTAGGTAGCCGCGTACAGGTTGGTTTCGTACAGGACTTGGCGCCAGAAATACACCGGCAAGTAGGCAAAGAAGCTTGAGGACGCCGAATGTTCGAAAATGTGCTTGTAGGCCGGCCGGATAGTAGTCGTCGTTGAGCCATCAGCGCGCTTGAAAAGGTCGGAAGGCGCCACAATATCTCCTGCAGGCTCAAAGCGTAAGCTATGAATGGCTTCCACTTCCTCTAAGCTGGTTGGGAGCTAAACCCCAGGATCGTATTCTTCGTAGTGGTCTGGTACCTCCAGATCGTCATCACCCTAGTTGGTACCGCTGCTACATCCGTCCGTGGCACCGCTGCTTCCGCCAGCGTCGCCACCGCTACTGCCGCCGTCCTTGGCACCGATACTGCCGCCCTCGTTGGTACCGCTGCTGCCACCGTTGTTGTCACCGCTGCTGCCGCCGTTCTTGGCACCGCTGCTGCCGCCGTTGTCGCGACCGCTGCTGCATCCGGCGGCGGGAGAGATGTTTGCGAGCGTCGAGTCGCCGTGTGAGGTGGGCGTCTCCCCGACGAAAGCAGACGCGGTCCTGGCGTAGACCCAGTAAAGACACAGCGAGGGAAGTTCTTGATTTCCTTCCGTACGTGCGCTTGAGATTGACAAGCCGCAACCGGAGCTGACTGGCTGACCTCTTCGATCTCGCCATGCGCCGCGCCACGTTCGACCATGTCACTCGTATTCCTTCGTTCTCGAACTCCAGTGCAATCTAAACTAACTGTTTGTCCTCCCAGTCCAGGAAGCTGGTGCCCATGGGACAGGAAGAGGTGCGAACGACTTGAAATTACTATGGCCTCGTGGCCACTGACTGGTGCAAACGTGTTGAAGTTTGTATATGCAAAACGAGTGACACTGGGTGGCTGGGAGCGAAGGACTGGTTTGGTAAGCAAAAGAAGAAGATGGGGAATCCCAGTTTATGGCCGTGATTCCGGCACGTAGCTCAATAAGTTACGGCCATTTCCACACATGCGCCAGTACCCTCTGTTCTGATTGGTAGAAACAAAATGCGGTAGCGACGACAGGCAAAAGCTTAAAGGACACAAAATTCGCCCTTTGAGAGCTGCTTTCTCACCGTGTTTTGCAAACATCCTCAAAGGGCGATTTTTGTGCCCTGCTACCGCGAAAGGGTTAACAGTAATCACATTTTTGGAAAATATTCAAACATATATTTGAAGTGGCCTAATAAAATCTATTTTCCGACATGTTACAGTCCGTTTTAGTCAATTTTTGAGACCACGAGCGGATTCCTCGCGTAATTTTACCCCTAACAAATCCAAAAATATGTTTCTATTCTCGAGCCAAAATTGAAGATAATTGTTTTTGACGACCTCGATCTCAGCTCCATACCCACCAAATTAACTGTGGGTGGGCTCAAACGATAGCTAAGACGGCCCTCGTTTGTAAGATGTGCTTAGTCAGTATCAGTACTTTGGTTGATAAACAATATTTGGTTTGCCCTTGTCTCATTCGCGGAAGACATCGCCCCAAGGGCAATCAGGAAAATGGAAGGGTCAATCCTGCCCCAGCTCCCACGAAAACGGTAAAGAAGAAGGGCGGAGCATACCACGAGACCAGCCCGAGTCTCGCGCGTAATTGCGTACGCGACCGCTTCGAAGCCGGTATTGAGATCGACAACAGTGCATATGATGAAAGTGGGACGATGATTAGAGCCCCCCGAGATAGCAACACAAGGTTGCTCACACCTCTCCCACAGACAACGCCCAATCGATGGAAATGAATGAGGAACGGACGCAACATACACCAGTGATGCCTCGCCCATCCTGTCTGGGTACGTGGACTCGTCAGCGCCTCCCCAGTCGACATCCCCAGTGCCAACGACTGGCTCGGAATTCCCATATTCGCTCGTTTCGACTATATAAGATAAAGAAGTAGACCGTCATAAAATGAGGGCGAACAAGGACACTACGGAAGCCACTGACATGGAGGAGAGGGAACGGGTACCTAGGAGCACGCCAGAGTCAGATGAAACGGTCAGGCCATCCTTGAGCCATGATGGATCCCAAATGCGACAGACACGAGCATGCCGCAGCAATCACCGACGTTTTTCTGTCAGCTCGACGGCACGCCTGCCCCAGTTCCATTGAACGGAAAATGTGCCTACCCAGCGCTACATGCTTCCACCTCGTTTGAAGCTCGGAGGGGGGCGTTCAGCAGCGATGCTATCCGAAACAATCAACCCAGACTTGGTCTTCTATGATTGCGGTTTGTTAACCCACAAGTTTGCGCAGAGTCTGCAGCATTACTTGGGTTTGCCAATGGCCGTCTGCTGCCGAAGTGGTTATGGAATCAGTTTCTTGCCTAGTTCTACTTCGGACTAAGTACAATGCCGTCTCCGAAGGGTGTTGACAATGTACGTTTTGGTGAGGCTGCCTACTACCGTCTGCGAGAATTGGTGGACTTGCAGGCGAGCAATCAGCACGATTTCCCGATGCCGTTGGACCTGCCGAAGCTTCTCTATATCTAGTATCACCTAACGCGGCCATGGTATGACTGTCCATCATCCTCCAGTGTAATCCGTTGATCATTCAGTTCCAAACGATTCGGGTATCTAGGTTGTTTGGCGTAGTTGATGCTACACGTTCGGGTTCTTCATGGCATGTACAAGCTCACTCTCAGAACATCGTTATCTGCGGTGACTATGGCTACTACACTGTACTGAAACCCGCTATCCAATTTTCCAGTGATGGTATTTCAGTGCAAGTTGTCACTGATTGGTGTTGGCTGTCCTCTGACGAAGATGGCGTCGTCACGGCGCAGGACGTTGGCGGTCAGTAACTTAAGAGGCGGAATCCGCTGTCCAAATAACTACGGTGTTCTTCCCTCCCAAGATGTTCTCGTCTGGAGTTCCAATGCAGATACATGTTGGCTCATGTGCTCGAGTAGCGGTGCCTCATTCGCCAGACTGCTTCAGTCATGGTCCGAAATTTGCGACGGGTCTATGAAGTGACTAAGATGAATGTACCCAAATACCGATTCCGACTACATGAGCTCACTCTTGCCTCGGTGATCTCCAGCAGACGCTACTTCGGCGGTTTCCGGTCCTTGATGCATTTTTATATGGACCACTTTGTTGTGTCTCCTGGACAACATTTTCATCTGTGAGGTCTGCAAAACCCCGACTGCAGCATTACTCGAGAATTGAACGTTTGCTTAAGAAGCCTTCGTCCGAGTGCTAATTTTACAGCTAAGATCGGATGCATGACAATATGTTTACCTGAATCAGTTATCCTCGTAAAGTTTGTGCCGGTGGCGAACAGGTGATTGCATCCGCCTTGTGGGCAAATTCATCTATGCAGGTACCATACCGACGAGATCTACGATGGTACCCTATTTGATGCGGTGACTCTACTACAGTGGACGAATAATTTAATTCATGGACTAAGGCTGGTGTCGTCCACCTCATTGTGATAGCGTTTATGAAACGCGCGTTACTTCAGCTACGTGGTGATGACTACGCTGAGATTGATGTTGTGGCAGGCGAGGTTGTGCCACGAGAGGTCATGATTGCAACAATAATACGTGCATCGATCATTAGCGTTCTTGTTTGTTTAGGTGGTTGGGTTCTGGCAGCAGTTATCGTGCTTTTTCGAATTCTGAGAACTGTCGCGTCACCAGGCCAGTTCAGACCAAATTCCTGCGTTCATGTCAACATCTCTTGAATGAGCGACTCTGCTTTATACCATGGTTTGTTTCTGCCCCACGGGCCCCCGACTCTGCTACATTGCGCTTTCTGCGTGCATTTGGACTTGACATTTGGCGGGGCGACATAGCAACTTGCTCATATCCACGGGCTTCTAAATTGAGACCACCGTTCTGTGTTGAACACGCCAAACAGTTCGAAGCGCTTTATCCCGATTCTCATTCAGTGTGAGTCCGTTCAAAAAATACCAGAATCAGGACAAAAGGTCTATAACAACAAATGGCCCCAGAACATACCGCATAGACAATGCAGTAGTTGAACAAATTCCATCAGTCGAAAAACACAATTCAGCACCAGCTCATTTCGTCGCGCTATCCGCATACACCTTTCGTAAATTTTCTCGAGCCCTGTCCCCACAACGCCATTCCCAGCGCCCACGCAACCAAAACCTGATATTCTGAGAATTAACGACGTAATCCGCGCCCCCGATGCTCTATCGTCCTAGGTGCACCCTCGGCTCGACCGATACGTGCTGCAAAGAGACCATGGTACTGCGAACGGGAAGTTGGGGTACTCATGGTAAAAGATCAGTTTACATGCGTTCCATGGCGATTTAACACTCTACACGCCTAAAAGAGACTCCGAAGTCCCCTGAAGCACCCGCAAAGGCACCGGTCCCAGTAACGTCGCATATAAACACTGAGGATGGGACAGTTCCCGCGGAGCTTGTATCTCCGCTTACTCCAGGCTCGACGTCAGCGCAAGCTTCAATGAACACCGGGACTGGGCAAGTTTTTCCCTCCAATTATTGACCGTCTCGGTATTTGAATCGCGTTCAATGGTGCGATGATCCCACTGACTATCGTTGGGACGATACTTGGGAACTCGGCAGCAGTTTAAGGGAGGCGTCGACCATGCCCACGTTTTATTCCCTATGTAAGCTAAACGGCCAAGCTCACCTCTTGGGTGCATCACCAAGAGCTTTTGCGCATTTATTGCTGTGGGTTTGGCCGCAACTGTGATAGTAATTTCTGGTTTGGGTGATTTCACTTTCGTAAAGATTTAATTGCGTAGTGTGCCGCCCGTAATCGTCCGATCTCTTCAATGGGTGTAACCCACGGAGAGGTTCGATGTTTGCTGAAGTATGTAAACGGAAGAACTGAGCAGCCGATTAGCATCCATACGTTAGATTCGATTACTATTTTTTTTTTTTTTTTTGGGGGTGTGTGGCAAGGACACGCTATCGCGTTTGAGTTTGCTGGATCTTCATGGCGCCGTGGACATCTGAGCAGGGTACAACTCGCTACGAGTCAGCCACTACGTGACTATTCAAGTTGTACATGGTATACAGTTCGTTTACGACGAGAATCTAGACGGCGTAGCTTTTGGGGTGTCGATCTGAGCTGGTTGTACGCAGTTTCGTTTGTGCGGTGTGTCGATCTATAATATACTTGTGAAACCGGATTGAAGTCTCAATGAGGCCTAATTATGACCTACCGTATTATGATTCCTGTGGTATGAGATTCGTTTTTAGACGGCTCGGGATAAAAGTGGTAAGAAACGCATTGCCTCCATTACGATGAGTAAAGCGTCTGCCGTGTTGTTTCAGTATATGTTATCTACATGAAGCTCCCTTTCTCAGCTCACGTTCGATCTCATCGCGGGATGCATTTCAACGCTTACGGAGTCTTTACGATGCGTGTCCACAATGCTGTGTGGGCTCTAGCGAAAGCAACGGCGTGTACTTGCAAGAGTGGACAAAGCGGTATGTCCTGGAGGTTAATTGGCGTGCAATATTGACCTCTATTGAGGAGATCTTCACCCGAAGAGCTGCTGGAGTGCGGTCTACACCACGAGCCATGGATGACGCGATTCAAAGTGCAGCGGAGCTGATCTGAACTCGGTGGAAGGCGTCCTGGTAATATTTTGCTGTTGACAAAGATCGCACGCGACCCCTCCAGACAAATACGCTGCTGCATCGGCAAATATGCTGCTGCATCAGCATTACACGTGCAGTACCTCAAAATATCGCCTTTTAGCTCCGAGTACCATATGGGGCGATACTTCAGAACCAAGTCCTCCTTCGCCTCTTTATATTACCGTATTCCTTCTGTGCTTACAGACACCCATCTTCACGATTTTTTTGGTGTCTATAACAAAACAGAAAACTTACCTTCACTCGGAAATTATTAGATATCTTTGCTTCACTATAGTGTCAGTTAGCACAAAAGGCACAACGGTACAGTAATTACTGAATTGTGATTGGCTGTTTGGACTGTCAGTAATGAGTGCCCGTCAGTAAGCACAGAAGAAATACGGTATGTGCCGGGTAATCTTTATGAAACGTATCCCGTGCAGCTTTGGTGAGATATGTGGGAGCCGAGTGACCCAGTTGCAAAATATCCTGACGACATACATCATATTTGGCTGGTGGCTTGGCCGTCACGACAATGTTGGCAGTAGGGCTTTTGCGTTTCGACCAGTGGACGGCCGAAACGTTGTTGCGTAAGAGGCTTTTTCCCACAGGCCATGACCGGGCCAACATAGTTTGGGCCACATCAGCCTCACGCCCGCACTGCCGGACAAAATAGATCGAATAAATAACACCCCTGTAATTATGGCACGCGGGCGCCCACTTTGTCTTGAAGACCGAGGCCCTCAAGACACGCTAGTTTGCAAATCTTTAACCAAAACAGATTTCCATTTTCCCCATCAGACGTAGGTGCGCCGCGGCTTGCTGGTACGTGGTCCTCCACGACTACAGTCAACCCCTCTACCTGGTGATCCAGTGTCTTTGGGCCTCAAAGTGATCCACGGTTTTCCTGGTCTACATCTCAGAATTCCTAGCTGCGGCAGGACCCAAGGTTCTATATACGGGAATAAGCGGAAGTAAGGCTCCTAAGCGTGGTTTGTAGTCTGTGTATAACTGGATAAGCTTACGGCAGATCAGATTGCTATCGGTGCGGATTGTATGGAAACAAGTCAAGTAATGAATTTCGAGATATTATCAAGGTTCGATTGCACCGGAGATGCCGGTATACAAATGTCTGATCATGAGAGCGTGGTGCGCGTAGTTAGCCAGGAAAGCCAGAATGCTTGATAGTGTCCAATACCGGCCATAGACACAAGAGATCTTGCAATTAGGTCACGTGATCTAAGTATGACCTACGTGCTCGGTAAGGAGCAGACCCATAATTCAAAATGTTTACCAATGCAGCCTTAAACTACTACACTAACAGCTTCTTCGACGTCGTTTTGTAGTTCAGCTTGGACTGGCAGCACGTACCGTTCAACACGGCGCGGGGGTTTGCTCTTCCCAGGTTGATATCGTTCCGAAGCTGCACGCGCCTGCGCGACACGTCTTCTACCATCTGAATGAACCGCGGAAGCGATGGGTGCGGGGTTTCAAACCCTCCATTCAGTTCACGATTGAATCGCTCGAATGGATTGTTAGTGCGCGCAACCATATCAATGCTGAACTCGTGCAAATTCCAAAACTTTGGCGCATCCACGTGCGCTCAACGTACTTTCAAAACGAATCCCAGTTAGTACTGGAGTAGGTAATGCTGTCCTTGATGCATCGCTCCCGAATCTCGCTCTTTACCCACGAAATATCCTGTGGGTCGATTCGGTTCCTATCAATTACCGTGAGGGTGTCTAAGAAGCCTGACCACATAGCAATCTTCACTTGATCTTCATGAATGCGGTACTTCAGCATACGTCGTCGACTTGCTAAACAAGCAGCCGATTACGGATGTTTCAGGGAACGAGTCACTCACCGCATTGATAAGTGCGGCATCGAAGTCGCAAATGGCCTCTTTGGGTTCGATCGCTTCACCACACGCATTCGAGACGAACTGGAGCAAGTTCCAGTACGTACCGTAGTTCTTAGATGTGCACATCACGTAAAACACTGGGATGTACAGCGTCGTGCCCCGATCGTATACCATTATCACAACGCACTGTGCAAACTTGTCGGGTGCAGAGCGGAATGTGCCGCCCACAAATAACGTGATGTTCTCGTACCGGAGTAAGTTCAACAGAGAGAGGTTCACCCAGCCGATCACCCTGTCCAACGCCTTGTCCTTGTTGCTCCCAACATGGTGAACTTGTAAAAAGTAAATTGCTGATCTTGTAGTTCACCAGCGGGGTTCTTCAACTAGCCCGTGCACGTCCGTCCCGTAATGTAGAGCTCGAGCATGATGTACTCGTTTAATCAGTTGTGGACAGGGTGATCGGCTGGGTGAACCTCTCTCTGTTGACCACGGTGCTGTCCCCATCGGTCCTGTAGTACTTGCAGTTTATCTCATCCCAGATTTGGAGAGGCGTCGCCACCGTAGACGTCGCCAACTCGACGACCTCGCGCTTTATGTCAGCCGTGCAGTTGAGCACACTTGTCTCGTCCTGGGTCGAAAGAGCTCGCATCGATGGCGGGACGCAGGTGTGTGAAATGCTGTTGGCAAAGTCATATTCCATTACGGCAGCGATAAACTCTAGCTTCGCTTTGCAACTCTGGATCCGGTAAAAACTGCAGCGGTACCTGCGTACAACTTGCGCGCGTGTACTCGTAGTATTTTCTATACAGCTTCGTGGTGCCCTCACGCATTTGGGTGGCTGGACCATCATCACCACTTGAACGCGGAACTATTGGACTACATCGCCTTCGTTCCAGAGACTCTTGGTCGGTGGAAGAATGGGCATTCAAATCGCAACGTTAGTACTCGATGATTCGTGCTCGGCACTGATGTTACTTCCGCTACTCGTATCCAGACGTGCCCCACATTTCGGAGGGGAGGTCGTGTACACCCCTGCTACAGCATCTCCTCCTTGACCAACTCCAGTGTCTCATCCTTCACTAACTTTAGCGTCTCCGCCATCACCAACTCCAGCGTCTCTGCCTTCACCAACTGCAGCGTCATCGCTGTCGTTCAAGGTGCGCCCCACGCGTCACCTCCATATATCGACTGCTTGGGCCTCGCCTCGGCGGGGAACACGTACACGCCGTCCTTTGCCAGTTCGTGGTGCGGCGTTATCACGCCGGCGAGCGCCCATGCAGCGATGGTCGCCATGAAGAGATTTGTTGGGTTGGGGGCGGCTGCGCTCACATGCGTTTGCGCTGGACGGTGCGTTGAGGCTGTCGTCATGCGCTGGGGTCTCTGCAGGATGTCGGCTGCGCCCACGCTCTTTCTTTCTGGGTGGCTCATCGTAGCTGTCGTCGCAAGTATTGGTCCGCGCGGGACGTCGGCTGCACCCTCTCGTTCTCTGACTGGGCGGTTCGTCGTGCCTTTCATCGTGAGTCTTGGTCGACGTGGGGCGTCGGATGCGAAGAAGCGTCGGCGGTCACAGTCACTTGGTTCAATTTTGCAAAAGAAGAAGTGGCAGAACGTATGGATAACATGATACCAACCTGATAGCAATACAAAACTTCAAGACCTCTTGACGAGACCACCATGAAAAGCCTCGTGCGACCTGATTGTGAACTGATCTCCGACACAGGAAATTTGGGGAATATTGAAGAATTCCCCAAATTTCCTGTGTCGGAGACGACGTCGCTTCAAGCTCGAGTGCGGAGCGAGGTCCCAGCTGGAGAGACAAGTGGGGACCGGATCAGCCACTGCCTATACTGACGTATGAAGATGATGAGGCGTTACCGGCATTCGTCGAGGCCGAGGAGAAGATAGACACGAGGGAGAGTGTGTGTCCCAAAGATTGTCCAAGTATTCTGGATTCCAGACTGTCGACTTGGAGATCGGCTTCAGTCTGGGCCGTGGAAAAGAAAGAACTTACTGTTCTGGCCTTGGTCCGGGCCGAGGAAGTGAGAGGACTGTGGAGAACGTATTGCATTGCATCGATGGGGATGAACTGAGGCGCTCCAGATATTGCTGCTGTAACACATCAAGTTTTAGAACTACTAACAAAGTGGGGCTGATGCCACATGGGCTCGTTACGTCGTCTGAATCAAGAGGACAATGTGAGAACGCCTGGCCACCGACGCAGTGTTTTCCGCGCCGGACAGCTGACTCATGACTCTTGGATACTGAGGTTGCATATTCCTCTGACTTCGGAACGTACTAGATCAACCCTGGAAACGGGTGCAAATGGGCTTTCGGTTTTGAGGATTTATATGTTGAGAATTTGTATTCGTGCCTCATCACAGTTGATTTTGGCATTGAAGTGCAACAACAACAAAAGCTTGAGCTCGGCGTTTGTAAAGTGTTCAACGGTGATCAGACTGGTACGATAAAATTGTTGTCCGTTGTCAGTTTCTATATTTCTAACAACTAATCTTTGCATGTGCAGGTCTATTGTTTATATCTTCCGCAGCGTACTATTAATACACGTGGGTCGAAAAATCTGTAGGTGCGTCATGGCGGCAAAAACAAGGAGCAGGGGTATTGGCAGACGGAGAAAATTATCCTTCGTTTCTGGTGCTCAAGGCGAATCGCGACACCGTAGCCAATTGGGACAAAAACGAGGCGTGGGTTTGGGATTCATGTGTGGAAGGAAGCCAGAGCAATCATGGGAACTTTAGACGTCGATATGTATGTTAAGCCATCAGCGTGGTGGAACAAGCTGAATCATATTGAGTGGCTAAAGGCAATGTTAGGTGACCGCCCACGGCTTTGACAGCCTGTCATTCTAGTGTAGATGACATTTCAGGGCACTGGATCCCGCTGGCAAATCGAGGTTCACCTCATGTCCGTGGCGCCGTCTTGTACTGAAACCTGTCAGCCGGCAGATATTGCGTGAAATAGGCTTTTTTAAGCCTATGTACGTGGGGAGTGGGTGGCGATGCTGTGCCGGCAACTGCGGGATCTCGACGGATCTATATCTGCCTTTAAGTTCAAGCCACCGAAGCGGCCTAGCGTTTCCGAATAGGTATACCTGAGCTGGATTAAGCTCTCCGTGTCGACAATCAAGAATGGCTTACGGCGACCTCACATTTGGCGCCGCCTTCGACTCAAGAGCAGGAGCCAGAAGAGCAGCAACTACCACAAATGAGTTCTGTTAATGATCAAGAGCTGCGCTTGATAGACGACACTGCCAGAGATATATTGGCGGACGATGAACTAAGCCTCTCCGACATATAATCGGATATCGATTTAGTTAACATTTTATTTTAACATGATTTGCACACGTCACATATTTTACCAGTGCAGGTATCTTTTATACTCGTGAAAAGGCCCATCCCAGCTCAAGAATTTGCCTGCTCCCAATCACATAATGAATACGGTAGGTTGGTTCATGTTATCAACCTCATGCTGGGTAACTTTTGAATCACAACGTAAGATGTTCTATTTGCAATTGATTTTTCACCCGCGCATTTAGTAAATATCAGGTGCTACAAACTGTTAGAGACCATTACGAAGGAGATACACCAGTGTCGAGTACATTTACCATCATGTTGTATTTGACAATATAGAGGTTTCTAAATTGACTTTTCACTTCCACTACCCTCACAGCACGAACTTGGTGGTAGTGAATAATATTCGTTTTATATAGATTTCGAAGCTTCACTACCATCAATTTGCGTTCCTCATAATACTCAATAACAACCAGCTGTTCACTACAGTACAATAGAAATGACTGGCGTTGGTGCAGTTTAGTGTCCACGCGCTCGTTCCAAGCTCTGCATCGCCGGCGGCGCTGCCATCTGTACACGCATTCACAGCCCCAGTAGCTTCGCTCCCCTGGCTTACTGGTGCCTATGATTGGGTACGTTTTTTGCTTGCGCGGCCCGCCTGCCGGCGATAATTATTGCTGATAGCGGTGACCGCTGCCCTGAGGAGGAAGCTATGTGCATTTTTGTGTACCTCCTGAGCTAGCCCCGACGACATCACGACATGGAGAGCAAGTTTGGCCGCGCGGGTTGCGCGTTATCGTCTACATGGGTTCGTCCGAATGTTATTGCTTACTTAATGACTGTAGGACTGATACTCTAATAATTGTATTGTGTTGTTGTAGTGGACATGATAGACACCGGAATAGAAGGCAAGCTTACTTCTAGAAGAGTCTCATTAGTGAACGGATCGAATCATACTGTTCTGCAATCTCAGCACGAGCATCTTTTACTAGTTTGTTTGCGTTTCCAGATGGAACTATAATTTCGTTGTGTCAGACGAGTGCGCGGGCACGGGGGCGCGAGAAACCTTAGAACCCCAAGTCTATAGCGATCACAAGAGAACTCATTGCGTCATCTACCGAGGTATGAAGCCGTGTTATCGTTTGCAAGTGCATCGCTTCTGGCAAGTATTTGTCTGCTGCATATATGCTGAGTACACAGGGCTTAAGGCCTCGGATGACTTGTTTGTTCGGGGTCGTACGAAGGGCGCCGGTACGTTTACGGCAAACTAATTTCTTGCATATTTCGAGTATGACGACGACTGATTTGCTGGGAAGACTATCTTTGGGGACCCATGGTACCCTTCGTGCGTCACCAGGGGTAAATAAATACGAGCCGAGCGACTTTACGGATTCATTGGCGCACATTTAAAGAGTGAAATGAACAACCGCGGCGTATATCTCGTTGCTCCGGACAAGGACTATATCAATATTAATTTAATTTGAAGTGAGTTAACATTAAGGTCTTCTAGCTAGCAAGTGCCATCTAATGCCTGTGCCTAGTGGGGCCATTAGTGCCTCCACTGGGGTAAGAACTAGATCAACAGCATATCCCTTTTCGTTTTGGACTCGTCCCAAAGGAAAACCACGGTCATTGGTGGTGGTTTTTGAGTGTCGTGGAAAAAAGCATTGAGGGAGTATTCAAGCGCACAGCCGTGTCGGACCAACAGAATAGACCGCTTTCCGCTGTGAAGACAGTGTTCCCATATTCAGGACACCATTTTAGCCTCTTTCAGTATGTGCGATGCGCACATTAAATTTCACCGGGGAGCACATCATCATTTGCAAGATGCCTAGGAGTTGCTGCGAGAATCACCTCAACATGTTCAGATCCTTGCTCCTGGAAACGAAACATGCTGCTGTTAAGCAGCCGGATTGTATTACACACGAATACTGGATGTAGTACAGCTTCCTCGAAACATTCGACGTGTCAACGTATGGAGAGATTACGTCCAATCTAGCTGAACAGCCAAACAATTGGATTGAAACTGATTGTTGCCGCGCATAGCCTCTCGATGCATTATACCACTGCTTCATCAAACTAAATCATATTCCCGGCGATCGTCGCAAATTCGCAGTCGACTAAAAATTTACCATTGGTGGTGACAGCTTTGTTCCAGTGAAGCAAAAGAAACTCGCTGAGTACACAGTTCTGTGTGCAAGATCCGTGCTCGAGTAGAGGCAACCTAGTTTGGTTCAAAGGTCAGGTAGCTGTTGAGGATTGATACATACTTGGATGTTTGCTGACCTCCCAGCCCCGAAATGTACGTGTGTAAATTGGCAACATGTGAAGTTCCCCTGTGTGCACGCTTTGTATGCAGCAACCCTTGACAGTCGCGACTTTGAAACCATTTCCGACAAAAAGGAAATGTCCGTAGAGCAGTTCAAGCTAGCGTACATATGTGTGTTCCGGCCGTGGGCAACGACAGTCATGCTATCGCGTGACACCACGCATTTATTGCTGCCAATAACGCCAAAACCGCTGGGTATGAGCAAGCGAGGTCTGAAACCACGCCCAACGCCGAAGCACAAAAGCAAGACAGTCAAGAAGAAGGCATACATGGGGTATGGTCAGACATGCTTTCTCTGAAGTTACGCTGACAATCTCATGTAACTTGGGTGAAAAGTTCACAATAATCCAACAGTTGGTCTAACATTCGCATTACAATTATACCAGAATCCACTTCTTTTTGTTTTCCAATGTACTATATTGATACGATATCCGATTGAATATCACGTAACATATGCGAAATGTCATAATATTTCGACGGTTGACCAAACAATTGCGTTGCAATTACACACACAAAAATGTTATTGTTTCCTAATTTCTATACCGTAAAAATCTTATCGGGCACCCTTGCAGCTCGAGGATTCCCGTACATGGATATATCAGCCAGTCAGATCAAACTATTTTGATGATGTTTCATGACTTGTCAAAAGGATAAATTACAATCCGTATCTCACATCGTTACACGTCGCGTAAGAAGGACGTGCACGCTCATAACACAAAAACGTATATCCGAAATACGTTATGTATGCGTAAATGTAGTTAATTTGTAGGTGACATTTCTCATGTACCGGGCACCCTGGTGCTGCAAGGGTGCCTTTTGATAAGATGTTTACGGTTGTATGCATGTTGTATGGTCCCGCAATGATTTCAGATATCGAGGTTTTATATCCCCAACCCTTTGTTAGAAGGGGAACCCGACTCAGAGTACTGAGCATACTGGCTGTCAATCAGTTTACTTGATGGTGCGTAGTCGGTCGCGAAAGGAGTTCTATGGTGGCCTCCTAGACTTGGAGTCCTAGTAATCTGACTGAAAGCCGCCATACTAGTTATGAGTTGAGTTTTTGCAGACAGAAGAAAACGACCCCCGTCATCTCGGTCGTAAAACGAGGCTTTACCACTAAGCTACACCTTCAAAACGACGCCATCACAAGTGCTGCATTTATTATGTAGTCAATATGGACTCGGATTCGTATGCCGAATTGATAAAGAGAACCCTACGTTGTATGAAACTACCCGAACGCATTGAGGCAACAGGCAGCCAGTTGGTGAAGTTTTAATAGGCTTTGCGATGTGATGACTGAATACAAGCGAAACAGTGCTAGGTTCCAGACATCCTGGGGGGTTCCTGAGCAAGGGCCTTATGGTTGGTCTTGCCACATTTTGCCGGCGATCCTAGTGCGAGCGTGGCGCATTTGGGCTGACACTGACCCTCGTCATGACAATGTCAAAAAAAAACGAAGGGCGTGGTCGACTTGAACAGCCACAATCGAACTGGTTAGTATTTAGCAATTTTGTTACAAACAACTATGGACACTCCTGCCTAAACCAGAAATCTGCATATTGTGTGTTTCACTTGACAGCAGGTCGTTGAGAATGTGGGTTCTCGTCAGTGACACTAAATCACGAGCGTCGAGGCCGAAAACTACCCGGAGGGCGATTTCAAGACGACGAAGCTCAAGGTGATGCGGCTGGGCGACGTGCCTGACCTCGTGCCGCTGACGCTGGTGAGTTCGACCGCCTGCTGAACAAGCCCAAGCTCGAGGAGGGCGACGATATCCATGATTTTCTGACGGAGACCACGCGCGCCGTGTCGCACGCTCTGGGCGACCACGAGCTGCGCAACATGAAGGAGGGAGAAGTAGTGCAGCTGGAGCGTCGCGGTTACTTCCGCGTGGACGTGCCGTACGTCTAAGAGGACAAGCCCATCATCAGGATCCACATCCGGCGGCGAGCATCGATGCCAAGTACCGACGGGGGGGTAGTGATGCTGGATTGGGTTAGACGCAGCAAAATATCGGTATCAAGAAACTAATTATAAGATGGCTTTTCTAATTTGCATCGTTACCGGAGGGTTAGGTTGTACGTCATACTTCTCGGTATGGCTGTACCATAGGCTTTCGAGCTCTCTTCCAGCAGAGTATGCAAGAAGGTTCCTCTATTATGACGAAGCTGTAGTGGCTATTAAAGGGTTCGTATGTCTGTCATGGTTTCTGTAAAGACGCATAACGATTTAGAAATCGCAAGAGGTGAACGTCTACAAATGTGCGGACTGTGTCTGCCTGGGAACTCAGTTATGCCTTGATTTGTCCGGGGCAGAAGTCGCTCCTCATGATTCAATGGTGTTGGCCCACAGCAACGTTCTGTAAGATTACAAATCGCATGACTGTTCTACCTATCCAGGCTACACTCTCTACCGGAAGATTATCATCCGTTCGGGGGTCCGATATCATCTCAAGAAGTTGGCAGAAGGGAAGGGAACCACAGACAGCGAAGGAAATCTTCAACTTGATGCATGCAAAGGCGAGAAATGTCGTGGAGCGCCTTAATGGATGCATGAAGAGGAGGTTTAGAGTCCCCCTGAGTGCAAGTTTGTTGTGGTGAAGGCAACTAAATTCGATTGTGTGTGTTTCTACAACTTTATCCGATGGCATAACGCATTTTAATAATTTTGATGGGGACCTGCGTGAAGAGGAAGATAGCGAAGACGAAGAGGACCTTCCTGCTCGAGATAATGCTTTCCCTTTCGACGTCAATGTGCTGTCCAAATGGCGGCAACGTGGACTCAATAGAAGAGTAAGCTGTTGGGAGGATGTAATCATTATTTTCATCGCCTCGTCCCGGATTGTCATCCACATCGTCTCAGATTGTCGTCATCATCACCCCACACTGTCATCACATTGTCCCATACTATGAGACGAGGCTTCCAAACTAGGAGGTGGTCACGAACATTGTGGAGTCGATTCCCGAGTTTGAAATAGTATGGGACGAGGCTTAAACGAGTCATAATTGTACTAACAGGGAATTGAAAAGGTTTAGCATTTTTCAGTGTTCATGTTACTGTGAGTGTACTTTTAAATTGGTGCATTCCCTACTACACTTATCTCGCGAGCAATCTTCTTTTTCGTCACAAAGTAGACCTCAGCTGTCTTAATAAAGGCCGCAACGCTTGTTTTAGCATCTTGTGCAGCAGTAGAATTAGCAGCAGCAGCCTCCTTCGCCTTTTTGCGACCATCTCGATAGCGCTGAACTCGCTCAGTGCGCTGCACCACGTAAACGGACTCGGTGATACATGTTCTTGTCCACTTGGTGCAGTCATCAGCTCAGCTGTGGCTGGTGTCTGCACGGATGTTGGTGTACCAAGCGTGGGGTTGCTCGCGGGATCGATGTTGCTACTGGCTGCTAACAGGCTTTGGCTTCAAATTGCAGGAATTCACATCGTCTGCAGTTGCGCGTGCATCTGTTGCTATAAGAAATCTATAACGATTAAGCAGTGCTGTAGTGCGAGACCGCACCTGAGCGAGTGCAGTACAGCCTTTTTGGTCGAGCATTGGAGCGTTCATTTCACTGCACCATCCAGTACCGCTCAGGTTGCACTACTGTTTGTCAGCATCGTACGCGGGCATCAGCGGGGGATACTTCGACCGACACTGCTCTAGTAGCAACGGTTAATTTAACAAACAGATTGATAAGAATTTTTTAAACCAAACGCACCCTTATCAGCATCGACGGCATCTCCAACTAGAGATTGTGAGCGTCCAAGCTTTCGACTTAATGCCTTTATCATTTTGTAGTGAGGCTTTGTTGCGTGGGCGGAGTACTGCTATAGCAGCTACGTCTCATCGTCTCACTTCCATGATCGCCGCGGTTTCTTTGCCGTTGGTTCCGTTTTGTTCAATGCAAAATGTACTGTGATCAATAGTGCAAGAGCACTCAAATATATGGTTCTCGAAAACACCTCTACCCTGAATATCAGAAACAACCATTTCACTGTCAGTGGAAAGCAATTGGCTATGTGGACAGTGTAAAACAACAAAATAGCTTGTTTTGGGTACGTTTAAAAGCTTACGGCGTGTTCGACTTGAAACGTAAATTGCCATTTCAGGCCATATGGAGCTGGTCATAACTTTGGGTGTGAGCGTCTAGTTTAGAAGTAAGGCCGTTCCCGCAGTTCGAATGGTTGGAAGCTTCTAGAAGCTTCCACGGACCACCCTTCATCTGCTCTTGGATGTTACCTCCCTATGATAATATAAGGGGTCCCTAAGGGCACCCATTAAATAGTCCAGGGCACACTTTTTGCGCGTAATTACGAGTAAGTACCATCTTATTGGTACCAAAAACAGATAACTACCCGCTTATTGGTACCGAAAAGTGCTCTAGTTGGTGTTAACGTCCGTCGCCTTGACCTGAGCTCGTCCTTGTCGTCCTCGTACGTGGCTACGGACTCCACTATCCTTACTTTCTCTACTCATATCTCGTGCTTGTGAGTACGTGACAGTGGCGTGGAAGCCCAAGTCTCCCACGCGGCTCTCAGTCTAGCTTGGACAATAGTGCTGGATGTACAGCTCCAACGTCCAGCCAGGGTAAACCCCAGCATGAGGAAGACGCCACCCACACGGAATACGTTGATCTAGGTGGCCTAGTTCAGGAACTTGACATGCAAGATGGTTCATTGAGCTGCGATATTGACGATGTCTTAGTTGTTTGACAGCTCAAATTGAAGTGGTCCACAATATATCGTAAAAAGTGTGCCCTTAACTATTTAATGTGTGTCCTTAGGGACCTCCTAATATAATTCAAAGTAAAATATGTACCTTACCGTTGCGGTTATTTCCGTAAACACTCAATCCGCCTCCTTTGGAAACTGCATGGGTGAGACGCAAGTGGTGTTGCGGTGGTTTGTCTTGAGACCAACGTTGAAGGGCGATGGTTTTGGATGATGTTGGGGACCCTGTCGCTGACGACGCAACACCTAGCTCGGGAGAGGCAGGTCCCGCTCAGCGACTTCCACCCTGGGTGCCATGGTTCAGCAAGTTTCCTCTCAAGGCGTTGCGATGTTGCCGCTTCTAATGAGCTCGGTCCCAGATAGATCGGTCATGGGTGTCAACTTCTCCGGCTTCATCGTCGCCAAGCCGCTCTCGCTTTCACTGTTGCTTGATGCGTGAGTGATGGGACCGGGTTTATCACCAGCATCGCGTGAAGATGCTCCTGATTTCGAACCGTGTGTGTCACCAAGCCAAGACACTGACCGCACGCAAATGTCAAATATGCTAAGAAAGAGGTAGAAGAGTAGGAAGCCGGTGAAGACTGGGAAGACGATGACTCCACTGATCCGCATGCTGCCGTCGGCTTGATCCGCGTTTCGCAAGCAACTACCGAGCGTCCTCCGCTCTCAGAGTTTCCGGCTCGAAACCGGTCGGCGAATGGGATTAAATAATTTGGCCCCGAAGCTTATGTCGATCTTGAAGCAGAATTTGTCATCCCACGCTTGAGCAGCCGCTGTGGTGATCCATCACACATCCTCGCACTTGTCGTTGTATTGGAGGAGTGCAAGCCTGTCAGCTGAGCTGAGAATATCCAGAGAATTTTTAGCACGTGTACTGGTTATAACCCATGGAAGGCATCCAAAGACAACCGCTCCTTCAATGCGTACTTCAGGGAATACCACCGCCTTGCTGACGCGTTAGACATCAATCGCTGCTTATTTGCGCGTTCGAGGCAGTCTGTTACGGTCTTGGGCGGCCTGGGCGCGTTGAAGATACTCATTGGAACGATTCTGCCAAAGCGATTTATCTGGTGGTGTCTTGGCTCGAGATATGAACGCGTTCTTCAATTTCCTCCCCGCTGATAAATTCATGATCGACTACGTCGAGCTATTTAATGTGTACCCGACCCAGTCGATGTGGTCGGTATCCGACATGGAAGAAATCGTTCGAAAGCTGCAGGTGGGCTACTACATTGCCCACGCGGCTCGTCACGCTGTTGAGCACTGCTTCACTATGGTCGCTCAAGATCCAAGCGCTTCAGTCATGATCTGCGACGACTTCAACGATTCCGATAACCCGCCGTGTCACTTGGAGCCTTTGAGAAAGTTGGAGTGGCTCAGTGTGATGTACGCACTCTAACGTGTCGTGCGGACGCTTGGGACGGGGTAGCGCAAATCAAAGAAGAAGCACAACAGGAAGCGCAAGATCCTTCGCAGCAAGTGAAAGGTTACAAGGCAATACACATTGGCCCTGAGCCCCCTTTTTGTGCGTGGCTTCTCCGCTTTGTACATCGGTGCTTTTCGAAATCTGCGGTACTTGACTTAGATTTGTTTTCCACGGGCTCCCCTGTAGGTTGCTCCTAACCTACCCACTCCACACGAAATTGAATAAAACTGAGAAAATTGTGAAGGTTTTCTGGGGGCCCTGGTACCGGCTACTCTTCTTTATCGTCTTCACTTTGTCAGGATCCATTCATACACCGTTCCTACCAACGAAGTCGCGCCGTGGCATGGAATTCCATCCATACAGAAAACGCAGTTGGACAGCATGGTATATAGCTTGTTAGCACGTAGAATGTCCAAGTTTTTCCGGGTGGTCTTCGATTTTTCAAGATTCCGTAAAGGTGTAAATATCGTAGAACGACGTCGTGTTCTCCGGGTCTCGAAAAAGTTGCGATGTCAGCCTCCATAGTTGACAGTGTCATAGACACACATTGGGAGTACGAGATACTCCCAGCGACCCCTGGGAGCCTGGAACTCGGTGAATTTGATATCTTCTTCTGTAATACGTACTTGGTTGTACGCCGACATGAAATACATCGTGGATTACCAGCCATGGAATCGAGAATATAATATTTCCGCGTCAGTCAAATACTGTTCGTGTTCAAGTAACGTGGTCAATCAATTCATGGCCCAATCAATTCATGGACCTTTGGATGTTTTAGACCAATAACGTATTTGTATTTCGATCGACTTCTCGCTGATTGGTCGAGGAATCGGAAAGACCAGGCAAGCAATTCATGAACCCCTGCAGACTCAGATACGCTCAGATCTGAACTCTAATCTACGAAGTGACCCCCCATGCCCGTGAACAGAAGTGAACCTCCCCGTGACTAGTGAGAAAATAACAGTAACTTACCGGGAACGTGATATCGGTAGTCTGATGGCACGTTGGGACTCTGCTGTGGTAATCAGCCACCCGGCCATGTATCTGATGTACCACTTGGTACTAATAGACCCATACAACTCGGTGAACGGGCCCACATGCCCTTCTTGAGTGCCCCACGTAACGCACGATGTATCGAGCCGGCGGGATGCGAAAGCGAGGAGAGAACGACCCAGTCATGGTAGAAGCCATGCTGCTGACAAAGTAGGTGGCAGGCGTTGCAACTACTTGATTATTGTATGTAAATTGTGAGTGGTACACTCGAACAAAAGGTTCATGAATTGATTTCTCAGATGTTGGGCCAAATCGAGTTCATCGACCCATTTCTCTATCAATACTGCTCTGTTAGCATCGGAGAGCTCATGCAAAAATAGGTATGTATCAGATCGATTCAGGGGTGCCCTTTTCGTTTGAATCCGCCAAGTGGGTAAAAATTCTTGCCCATTTCTGCTTAAAAGGGTCATGAATAGATTGACCACGTTATATGTAGCCGTGCACAACCCGCCATTCCCCTGATTTCCGTACGCAGAACGTCGGAGCAGCATGCGGACGGATGCTCGGCCGCATAAGTTTCTTATTCACCATGTACATAACCCAAAGCTTGATCTGTCATTGTTGCCCTGGTCACTGACGCAACTGTTGCCGACACGTACAAAGTGTGTACACTTCACATCGATTTGGTGTTCGATATCGTGCTTTCGGCAACCCTTCGGGAAAATCAGGGCGGGATGCAGTGTCCTTGTAGCCCGTGAGTAACTGGAAAGCTGGATTATCTCGGAGCTGCATCAGTCCGTTTCCAGGAAACACTGTGCCTTTGCTCTTCAGACGTTGTCAGGCTGCTCTCGCCTTTGCAGTGAATGTGCAACTTGCTTCATCGTCTCGTTCGACTGAACCAACGTAAAGTCCGGTTCGTCGCTTGACTTGGTCTTATTTCTCAGGACTTCCGTAATTATCTTACGCGTGATTTACTTGATCTCTACACAAGTTTCATCAGCAACTCCTATCATGAACAGTTGATCCACGGCATTGTCTTTGCCCTGAGAACTGCTGCTATCTCCTGGATCTCCTACAGTAATCTCGCGTCCCGGCGACTTCAAGCCACCTTCGGTCGCAGAAGCCTTGACAGCCTGCGCATATTTCTTTCGTTCAAACACCTCTTGGGCTCTCCGTCACAGTTCCACAAACTGGTTTGACCGAGAGCTTCACTTCCGTTTCCAACGCGGCGCCTCGACAGGAATCGGGTCTATTCATCGAAAGGCATTTCGCCTCGACAGATCTCCGAAGTCCAGAGCAGGTCCGCTTTTCTCGATCGGTTCAGTTTCCAAGTGCAATGTTTGAAGTTTGTTCCCTTAATTCGTCGCCTTTCCGGTCAATTTGCAGCTGTACGTCGTAGAAGAATGCAATTCCGAGGATGCTGTCAAAATCTTCGGGTATTGCGTAGACGACAGCGACACACTTGTATGCCTTGTCAAGTCCCGACACCATGATGTCCAAAGGGAGTACTTCAAGCTCAGCCTCTACAATTTGGTGATCCACAAGCTTCACACGAATGTTCTTTTCGTGGAACTTCGTGGTCTGGAATTGGTTCTCTTCGACCCAACGCTTATAGTGGTCGCTCCATAGTCAAGCAGTATGCTTGGTGTAGAAACACACTTATCATCGACACTAATTTCTCGTGAGAGTGAGAAAGGTGGACTAGATTTATAGATCAGAGGGTTTTCACTTAGAACATTTAGGCTGCAATTCTCAAACTTAAGCGTTTCTGTTACACTCTCGATCGCGTCAGGGCCCTCACTCACGGACGTGGTTGTTCGTTCCCTGCTATATGTTTCTTTTTTCAAGCGAAGTATTTTGCCTTGATGTGGCCAGGCTTCTGGCAAAAATAGCAAGCACAGTCGTCCGCACGTTTAGTGAGAGCCTTAGAGTAAGGGTACATATATTCGCAGCTCGAACGATAGTGAGAACTGTTTTAAGAGGCTTATCGCAGGGGTGCCTCTGTGAGGGGACGACCTCCGCGCTACGCCGCTGCCGCAACGCTGCTGCGACAATGCGCAACAAATAGCAACTTCAAGCAACAACAGGCAACATAACAATTTCTGTGACATACAGAGGATACGGGTATCGGCACACAAGTCGTACACGGTTTTGGAACGATTTCTGTGACGGGAAATACCGATAATACCGGTATCGGCACACAAGTCGTACACGGTTTCGTGGCGGGCCGCCAGCGCCAGACAAGCCACAAGGCAAAGTGAGAGGCAAGGAGCGCGGATACATGGGCGGCGCGGTGGGGAATGCGCGCTTTCATACGATCCGTGGACGCACAACAACCACTCATCACCGCTGCTGTCGCCGTCGCTGCTGCTGGGCCCCACCCTCGGTGAAGCCAGCACCACCGTACGACGAGGGTTGGGGCCTCGGTGGCCGCGGTTACAACAGCAAGGTCGGTGACGACGTTAGTTGTAGATAGATTCGCTGCTGGCTACTGACGCTTCATGACTCAGTGTTCAGTCAGAGCGAGGGCGGTGCGACCGTGAAGGTCGCTTTCATAGAGGTGCCGGCCGCGTCTGCGGTCCGAGAGTGCTGGGACGATTCCAAGGTGAAGTCGCTAAGGCGGCGCAGTCGTTCTTCTTCATGTAGTGCGTTGGCAGGTGACACCATGAACACACACGTCTCCACGGCGGACATACTCACGCAATATGTCATACTCATTCACACATACAAATGCCCGCCACACTTAGCATCAGAATTCACTGCATGCACTTTTAGCCGCTCTAAGAAAAGTTCGTTTCGTTGTCAAACCTACTACCTGTAAGTGCATTCAATACAGCAGAAGAACGACTGTGCCGCCTTAGCGACGTTACCTTGGAAACGTTCCAGCAATCTCCGACCGCTGTTGCAGTCGCCTCCTCCCGATTTCCCTGCATCAAACTCCGAACTGCGAACTCCGGATCGTCCCGTCCGGTGAGCGTGTATTATTATATAATAGGGAGGTAAAATACAATAGCATATGTAGAGTGGTGTGGAAGAGCGTCTTCACGGCAATTCAGTGAATCCAATCTTCTACAAGCCCGTCACATGTTTGCGTCGGGATTTCCAGGTTCTTGCGTAGCGTATCTCCAGTGGAGTGCGGTCATGTGCGCCTTGGGGTCCGTAGACGCGAACCTGGCGCCGAACGGATGGCCCCCACTCTGCGTCTTTTCTTTCTCTAGCGCTCTTCACGGTCACAGATGACGCCCTCTCTTCTCTTTCCTTGACCTTGGCACTTGCGGTTACTGGAGCGCGTCCTTAATCAGCTTGCACGGCGGTTATCACGCCGTGTGGTCCTTCACGTTCGGCGCCGGGTTATCGGGCGACGCCTTGGTGGTAGCGTTTTACGTGCCTTCCTTTCAGACAGGGGTGTTGGGAGGGTGAGAGTCGACTCGGAAGACGGAGACGGGGCCTCGGTTATCGGGGCGGCTTGCATCGACGTGTACAGGTCTTTCAAATGTAGGGTCTCTTGCTTGCCTGTTTCTAGGGAGAAATCAGGCGAAGAAGACTTGGTTTGCGCATCAAAAGAATATTCGGAACTGAGTCTTACTCTATCCCTATGGGCCTTCCCTACTTCATACCTAAACCTACCCTGTATTCGACCTGGCTCTTTCTAGATTCCTGGATCGGGGTCCTAAATCGGGGTCCTAGATCCCTAGGTCGGGCTCCTAGATCGAGCACAGAAAACGACCTTGTCAGGTACACTTGGTGTACGGAATCCGGCTGTCTCACAATCGGATGTTGGAGGTTCGATCCACCTTTCCTCGGTCGTCCCCCATCATTGCGTTCTGTGGCCTTTCCTGTCAATCTCGGTAATCTTCGCCCGTCTTGGTCGCGGACGATGCAGTCTTCATCTCATTTTGAGGGCGCTTCTCCAGATCCGTCCCGCTGGAGCCCACGCGTACTCTACAGGTAGGTGTGGCGCATCAGAACTTGTCTCCGCTCCTTGCTGACTCGTGTGTGTCGTCTGCCAGCATGTCCCCCTGCTCTTCTCCTCCGATCGAAATTCCCGACGGCGACGACTTTGCATGTGGTCGGTGCCAAGTCTGCACTTCCGGTTCGCACCTCCGCCAGCTCTAACACGCGCAGGCCGGATTCCGGCCAGGAACGCCCGTGTCCCGTCGGTGGGGGGTCTTCTCGCGGACTCCAATCTATTCGGGAGGTTACGGCACTGCGATCTCAACACGAGTTGGTTACCGCGATATACGCGGGACTCTTAGTTCACGCGGCTACGCTCCACGATCGTCACCTAGCTGTACTCGAGCGAGGTCGCGAGGCCTTCAACCTCGGGTGTAGGACTGTGGCCCAGTTACACGGTCGCATCGCCATCTTGGCTCGCGAGAATGACCGTCTGGGAGATGTGGCCTCGCGGCTTCGTGTTCGTAGGGCGGAGACGGAGGACCTGGCAACTCGTCTCACGGTGCTGCAGGATACCACGACGAAGGCGATATACGCCCTCCAGAACGAGCTTTCCCGAGAGCGCGATCGGGTCGCTGGCCTCCACTTGATGCTCAGTCTGTATCGGCCGACCTCCAGGACAACTTGGCTCAAGAACGGGTTTGAGTCACGACCTCGACTGCTCAGCTTTCGGCGCGTCCCGCGTCTGCGTCTCGCCCTCCATCGGCGGTGCCGGTTCTCGCCATTCTCTCCGAGATGGCAACCATGCACACCGACTTAACTGCCGCCGGGGCTCGTCGACTGCTGCCAAAGCTCGTAATGTCGTCCTGCAGCAGGAGGCCAATCGTGTGCGTCGAGCTTCGGCCGCCGTCGCCAATGAGCGTGACGTCGCCGTTGTCCGCATCCAGATTTGGCATCGGCTCGCGCGGGAGTCACCCTTAGAGGCCGACCACCGATGGGCGAACGGATTGGTGACAGCCAAAGCCTAAGAGCGGGAGCGCTACTTGGATCGGATCCACGTCCTCGAGGTCGAGGTGGCCACGGCCGAGTCTGCGCAGGTGATTGCCCTGTCGAAGTTCAAGCTAACGAGCTACGGGCGTGTTCGCGTGCGGAGCGTCTCCGGGAGGGCATACGGGATGTCCGTCGCGCGCGTTCTCAGCGGCAGGCCGTCGCGGACGAGTAGCGCGGTGACAATCCCCGTGACGATGCATTTGTGTGTATGAGTATCGGTTTATTTGCGGTGAGCGGGCCACAAGACGAACCGACGTTGCGGCTGCCGACAATGCTCACACCCTGGCCGTCTCCGTGCAGTTTGTGACCTCGCTACCTGAGAAGCAGGCGCAAACGCCTCGACGCCTGGTCGATCATGCAGCTCACGGGTCTGACTGGGAACCCCATACTCATCAATCGAGTACTCGGATGGCCGCGCTGGAGACCAGTATCAATCACGCGGGTCAGGGACACGTCGCTTGTTACGCGACGCTCGTCTGGGTCGGGGGTCCGCCCGTCGAGTACGCGTTGTCTTGGTGGCGCGTCTGAAGGACATGGTCGCAGGCGTTGGGGGCGTTTTGGACGTCCCTATTTTTATCCGATCTATCGGGGTCGCCGTCGAGACGGATGTCAACGCCGCCATTCCCATTCCTAGGGTCCTCAACCAACGCTATCTCCGCCTCCAGCTTTGGCGTGTGTGTCATCCGCTGACTCGGACTCTGACGGCGCATCGCTGCTGGGTCATTCGTCTCCGGCCCCATTGTTCGCAGCTCCTTCTCCGGCTCCGTCACCGCCTACTGACCCGCTTCTGGTCCAGTCCGCGCGTTCGCCAGTGGCATCTCCGTCTGCAGCCCCACGACGGCCTCGTGCTATTCGGATGACTGGCCCCTCTGGAAGGCGTACCAGTGGGCCAGGTGGGCCTTCGCTGTTGCGCCGCGCGTCAACTCCTGCGCCTCCGGCGAACGCGTCGAGGGTGACTGTCATATGTCGGAGAGCTCGAGCCTCGACTATGAGCGACACGGCCACTTCCGATAGCGTCACCCCGGCTTCCGCCGCTGTGATCACTTCGGCCAGAGGCCCTCGCGCCCGATCTCCGTCTCCACCCGCTTCGGACAGATCCCAGGCAGGTCGCAGCCGGCGAACCAAGTGTCGTCGTCTTCGGAGTCGCGCGTTGCGCCCCTTCGTTATCTTCGTCTTCGGAGTCGAGTTTCACGGCTCTGTCTGGTGCTCCCACGGCAGGTAGCGGCCCGGCCGGCGTACGTGTCGGCGGCGGTGCGTCTGATGCTGTTCCGGCAAATGTCAATATGGCTGGAGGTCCGGACGGCGGCGATTCCGACGGAGAGGGACCGTCGTCGTCTTCCAGCTTTCGGTCTAAGGGTGGGGGCCCGCCAGACGTCGCCGGGGACGACATGGTGGTGCCGTTCTTTACTCCGGTCATCCCTCAGTGCAAGAAGGGTCTGAGGGGACGCTGCGTTGCTACTACCCGTGGTCGAGACGGCTCTGGTACCGCCGGCTCTCTTCGATCTCCGTCCAGTAGATCCGTTTCTCGTATCTGCCACCGCGCAACTGGATCTATCCGCGGCAGGCTGCTCCAAGACCGGTCGTGTGGAACGAAGCACTCCTCACGGTCGCGAGCCTGGACGCGCTGTCGCCACGCGTCTGTGGCGATATATGGCGCGAGGCGTGGACTCGCGGACCTTTATCAGCGCTGACGCGTCGTTCCAGGCATTCCTGGGGCGCTACCGCTGACACTTGGAGCACTGGGCTCAGGCGTATTGGAAGTCGACTCACGACCTCTACGCCCCCAAGACCGAGTTGTGGAAGGCTTGGCGTCGGCGCCGCAACACGCGGTATTCTCACGCTGGCGACCACTGGGCCAGTGTGTTGCAGCTCACCGTCGAATTCTTTCGGCGTGAGCTCTCCGACATGGATTTGCTGCTGAATCCCCTGGTCCTCCACTTCTCGCGCAGCCGCTCCACTGTTGGACGATGGTATTCGAAGATGGCGACGTGTTGCTGCAATGTTCGTTGGAGGCGCTCGACGCGCGCGAGCCGTGGCGTCGGTTCATTCGTTCGCAGCCGAACGCGAGTGGCCTGTGCGTGGTGACGCGCGACCAATCGGCCTTCTTTCTGGCCCGTCTGGGCAAGTTTGCCAAGTAATCTAGGCGAACTTTTCTGCATGTCGTACCCCTTGAATATCATGTTGCCTTTGCTTTTCTACTTTGAAGTCGACGTTGTTCTTCGTTCTTCTTCTGTGATCTTCCATTTTTAGTGTGACGATCTGCCATCGTCCCACGTTCGACTCAGGAGACGGTCCTCCAAAATTCACCCTCATTTCACAATCTCCAGCCGGCCAGCCCGGATGGAGGTTCTCCCCGTTCCTCCTGCCGGCGGACTCTTCGGAAGTTTCCTTCGCACGACTTCCACGTCACGTCTCCGCTTACGCGTTTGCGTCTTCGACCGTCGCGTCTTCGTGAGACTGCATGACGCCGACCCTGTGTCGCCCCGTGCGCTGCCGCAGGAAGTCATACAGCAACCCACCGCAGCCAAGTCAAGCTCGCTCACCCAAGTCGTCTCTTCGTATCCGCGCCACTTCACTTCGAGCTCGCCGTGCGCGACCTTCGCGCAGATACAAGATCGCCTCCACCTCAAAAACGCCTTCTCCCAAGTCTGGTGCGTCCCAGCTAGTAGTGCTTCGTCAAAGTCGAGTCGCGCGTCTTCTGGAAGGGTCTGCTCGATCGTCGGTATCAAGGGAACGTGCGCACAGGCTTTAATTTCGAGAGATGGCTGACGTGGAACAACTGATATGGAGTGCCATCCGTCTCTAGTCGTGCAGCGTAAGTATCCACCAGTTCGACCGCACGGAACGGACCGTGCCACATGTGCGCCAGCTTACGTGCGTATCCAGGCTTCACGCGATCCAGGTATAACCACCGGCCTCGATCGGGTGTTCGGTCGCGATCTCGTTCTGGAGACGGGCCCTCGGCTCAACAGCGTCTCGGACAAGGTCGAAGGCTTGGGTACGGGTCATCGTGTAGTGACGTTAGATTCGTAGTCGCAACCGATTGGCCTCTACATCACTGTAAGACGTATTGCCCACCGCTAGAGATGATTCCAACGTTGACTTCGGGTCCCATCCGTGCACCAGGTAGAACGGGGTCTCATTCCTGGTCCGATCATGTGCAGTGTTCAGCGCGAACGTCAACCTTTCGGAGCATTCGTCCCAGTAGCATTGGTCCACGTCGGCGATGTACATCTTGATGGCTTTTGTGATGGTCTGGACCATTCGCTCTGCCGCACCGTTGGCATGCGGCCTGTAGGTCATAGTGGCTCGCTGCCTCTGGGTCATCAGCTTGCTGAGCGCCTTGACGAAATCTGACATGAACCCCGGCTCTCTGTCGTGCCGGATTGCCTCGCTTGCACCAAACCGTCTGAAGACGTCTTCCTCGTACGGTTCGTGACATGAATCCAGGGAAGACGCCGACCCAGACCAGTAACTCTGTCTTACCTTTGTACGACGCCGGCAGAGACGGGATGTGGTTCATTGCGATTACCGGGAACGAAAATGTCGCCACGATGTTGCCTAGCGACTCTCCGTGAATTGTTGGCCTTCCAGTCCATGTCTCGCAGTCAGTGCACTATCCGACGTACCGCTGCACGCTTCGGAGGATTCCGGGCCAGTGGAAGTGGCGTCTCAAGCGTTGGTACGTCCTGCCGACGCCTTGATGGTCCCCTTCCAGACTAGTATGATGGTGGAGGACGTCGTCGCGGAGCGTCTCGGGAATAATGAGCTTCATGATCGTATCGCGATCCTCGGCTGCGTCGACGTCTCCTGCCCCATCAAATCACCGTCGCCTTCTTCATACTTGTTCACCATCTTGCTGCAGTTCTTCGCCTCGCGTCTGGAAAGCTGGTCGAGATCCCCTCGCAGAAACTTCTTCAAGTTTACGATCCAGGACTTCTCGTCTTGAGACTGCCTGATCCGATCCAGCCGTAGTCGTTGAACTACCAGTTCCTGGAGAACGTCGGGGTTCTGTTCCCGAGCTGGAGGAGCTTGGTCCGCTTCCGAGCGTGTCGTCACTGGTAGATTTGGTGTCATCCCAGCCTGTCAGGTTAGACCGTTCAAATCTCCCGTCGCAGGATTCGCCTGATCGGTCTGGTCCGGAATCGTTTCCGGCTCTTCACCCCTAGGCCGCACGATCTCTCCGAGTCGGTTCAGCGTTTTCAGATCTTGGATTTCGTCCTGGCCGTGGACGTCCACTCCGGCTTGACGTTGGAGCGCCAGTCCGACCAACAAGTCAGCGCTGGCGTTCCAGTCTCTGTGCACGTAGAATAAGTCGTACTTGGGCCAAGCCCGTAGCGCATCTCTGGCTCGCTGTCTCGGGATCTTCAACCCCGGAGACTTGCAGTCCATCTCCTCATGCATCTGACGTATGACGAGATCGGAGTCGCCGCAGGTGATGAGCCGAGCGACTTCCAGTCCCTCCAGGAGGGAGTATCCGAGTAGCATACCCCGGTACTCGGCCTCATTGACGGTCAAGTCGGTGGCGCAACCTGACGCGGCTCGGACCACGTCCCAGCTCGGTAGCTACCACACCACGGCGCTGAATGCTCCGCCTCGTTTAATCTTGGCCGACCCGTCGCAACTCATGACGTGAAGCTCTTCTCCCAGCTCGATGGCCGGGATCGGGATCACAGCGATTCTGTACGGGCGTTTTCTCGGCGCGATCCCTTCCAAGGCCAGATCGACGAAAGCTCTAGAGGTGATGGTCGCGGCTAGCGTCCCGAGTATCTCTTCTTCGCCCTTCATTGACTTGCAAATCTCCAGTTTCCAAGGCGACAGTATCGCGGCCCACTGCGACAACCGACCGTGTAGCCCCTTGGATCGGAACAACCAGGCTAGGGTCGTATGGCGTGTCACGACGCGTATCTGGCGTCCCACCAGCATCGTGAAGCAGTCGCTCAGGATTCTCAGCAGGGCCAGTATCTCCTTCTCGACGATGTCGTAGTTCAGCTCGTTGGGCTTCAGCGTGCGGTTGGAGAATTTCACCGGCATGTACACTCCGTCGTAGACTTGCGTTAGCACGGTCGAGATGGTCCAGTCGCTCACGTACACAATCACCACCGGTTTTCTGTCCTCGTCGACATATTCCAGTATGGGCGTCTCCGAGAACTTAATCCTGAGCGCGTTGAACGAGTTTTGAGCGTGAACCAATTTCTCTTTGGAGAGCGTCTCCAAGCGCCGCGGTTGACCCAAAAAATTCGTGGAGATGCATTGGTACATGTAATGCGTGCGTTGATGCTTAGCAAAAGTTTGACGGAATGAAGCAGTTCAGGCTGTCTACCTGTGGTAGTAGCCTCGCGTAGGTTGATTAAAAAGCAGTATAGTGCGCGATATTAGATGAAGTCGAAAACGAAGACGTGTGGCGTAGAAATACATTTGAGTGGTTTAGCCGATCCAGTTGCTGTTGCCAAAGCGAGTACGAAATCGGATCAGTGCACGCTGATCTAAGCGTACAACTACAGTGAGAATTAAAACGCAATTATATCGACCATTTTGCTGGCCAACTTGAGTGATCGGTTTAGTGCATGTGTGACGGGGCACACAGCAGCTTGCTTAGAGGAAGCGCTGAGTTTGTGTATACAAACTCTAAGTGAACGGCAGTTCACTTTAGTTCCGGTCTAAAGGAACGTTGACCAAATTAAGGTAGAATTAAAGACTGAGTAATATTCTGGTTGGTGCTAAATGAGATCTAATACAAACTATAAGTACTCTTTAGTTTGTCCTACATATTTAACTATTGATTGGCTCTGAAGGGCTGTAGCCATTTCGTAGAGACGATTAGGTGGTGTGTGATACACCACCTTACCCCTTGGGTGTGACTTGTCACTCTTGAGTGTAACCTAGTTAACCCCGTTACATCCTCCCCCACCTAGGTGCGAATTTACCACCAATGGGAGTGGAGGGAATAGTGGTCACCACCTTTCAAACATTGTCGATTTCAGTCGACCGACAACGTTGTCTTGGTGCGCGGCTCATTTCCAGTTTGGAGCAAGAACCCGCAGCACCTACGGTCTCCACGTCGACCTCCAGAGCATGCCTCCCAAGAGTAACACTCGTGGTGCGAAAGCACCTAAGACCAAGGCTGCGAAGCCGAAGTCTAAGAGAGCTGAGTCTCGCGACAAAGCCTCTGCACGCAAGGCGGATGCCGCTGCACTGCGGAGACGCACGAGTCGACTCGTGGCCGCGCAAAGACGACCTACATAAGTGGTCATCGTAGTCGATCGCCGAGTGGCTCGGGATCTGACAGGAGTGGTTTGACACCACTCCAGAAGGACGAAAGTCCGGAACGCGCATACGACAGCGACGAAGCGCGCGAGATGGGCGCCCAGAAAGTCCGGGTGTCCCTTGCCAAGGATGCCGAGCTTCGTAAGAGCTCCGGCAATGCCAACTTGCCGCCGCTGAGCGTGATGAACGCGGAGGAACTGAACCTCGATGGGGACGAGCTCATGGGCTCTTCGAGCCCGTCCAAGTCAACGAAGGGGTCTCCAAGTACCTCGGATTCTCCCGCTAAGAACCTCTCCTTCGCGGAGGGTTTGCGAAAAGCCAAAGCCCAAAAGGCTAAGGTCGGCGAGGAGGAAGAGGAGGCCGCTACGGCCAAGAAGCGTATGGCTTCGAGGTCTCCGCGTTGCGAAACGCCGGAGGCCATTGGGAAGAAAGAGCCCAGTCAGTACCTTTTCTCTTCTCCTGAGCGTGGGGAGGAAGTGGCAGAGGGTGCTCTCTCCGAAGAAAAGCCGATCAGTAATGATCTAGACGCTCAATAAGAGCAGTTCCTCTCAGAACGCTCAGGAGCAGATCACTCACAAAGTGATCTCTCCATTCCGAGGAGAGTGGATTCCGTTGCTCGTGCGCCCTTACAGGCGGGCAAAGGGTATTATCCACCCGACGAGAACACTGGTTCTCCTGTGTATCTAGAGGAGCTTTCTGCTCCTCGGAAGCTCGTTGGAGGACACACTTCTCGAGGTGTCTACGAGAGGGTTCTCGTTTCGAACAATCCGTTGTTCAAGTGCGTCGAGGTGGCACGGTGTGTGCTCTTGGCACCGCATCGGATCCCTCTCAAAGAGTTCACCACTCGACGTAAGAAGCCCGAGAACAAGGTAGGGCTTCATCCCGTTTGGGGGTTCCCGTGGGTCATGCCCGAGCATTGCTCTTCCGACATCTCGGCTGAAACATTGTTCTGGGAGTGGGTAGCCCTGCGTGGGTTTGACGCCCAAGAGATCCAAAATCTCAAGCTGAACTTCAGCTGTCCTGGTTTTGGACCAGCGCGACTTGCGCATTGAGTTTGCTCACCTTGTGGGCAAACGACAGTTAACACCTGTCATGTCGGAGCTCCGGCGTGCGGGCCCCATTGGCGCGCGATCCGCGCGCCAGCATGCTGCTAGTGCCATGCCTCGTTCGTCGGCTAAGAAGCCGCGAACTACTTACGAAGCTGCCGCTTCTGTTCCCCGATCGCGACAGCCTTCGGGCAGTCAAGCCCGAGCCGGTCTATCGGCTCCCACGAGTTCTGTGAATCGGGGTAACCCCTCCATTTCACTAAGAGCTGGCGCTTCCCGTGGAGGCGCCGCTCGCGGAGAACCCGCTCCACGTGATAGTGGATCTCTCCATGGCGGTCAAGCAGCGCCGGCGGAGGACGAGAACGCGTTTGAGTTCGAGCCCTTGGCGCCACAGTCGACGTCGCGCTCGGCTTCGTCCGCGGGGAATCCTTCCCTGTCGTTTTACGAGAAGGAGAATCGCCTTCTCCAAGAGCGCGTGTGTGCGCTCGAGATGGCGATGAACATCGGCCAAGGTGGGAAGGCTGCCAGGATGGCTGGGATCGTGGGATCCTTTGAGCAATTTCGCTCTGACGTGAGAACGGAGTTCCAGAACGTCCACGATCGGATTCTACGTCGTGTCGAGGAGATCGATCAGCTGCAATCCGATCACTATCTGTTGGCCGAGAGTACTCCTCGTATTCCGCCCCAACATGGGACAACGCCTTACGGCTACCCTGCCGCACCTCGTGGGCAGGCTCCGGGCGGGAGACAGTCTTTTGACTACCCTTCCACTTCTCGTGGAGCGCCTTGAGGGCGGCCCAGCGTTACGGCTATCCTGTGCCTTATGGGTTTGAGGCTATCCGGGGTATGGCCAGATGCCTTACCCAGGGCCGGCCTTCCAGGCACCGCCTTATGGGGATCCGCGCAAGCGGGTCGCCCACAGTTTCCAGTGGCTCAGCCACAGGCTTCGCAGGAGCTGGCGGAGTCTGCTCCGCCTGGCGGTCGCTTCGAGGAAGTGAGCTCGCCGGCTCAAGGCCCTGGGCCGCTCCCTGAGGGGGAAGCTAGATCCTGCGGATCGTGGTAGCGCTTAAGGCGACCCACGTAAAACGTTGGGTGCGTCGCCATTGACTTTGGCAGGTCAATGGTATAAGCTACACCATGTCGGCTGAGGACCGTGAAGGGTCTGATGAAGCGATGCTTCAACTTGTTGCTCTCAACAGAGCTAACCCGGTTTAGCGGTAGGTTTCTAGTGTCTAGTAGGACTAAATCCCCAACGTTAAACACGTTTAAGTTTCCCCTACCATGCTTGTCAGAGTATTCCTTTTGCTTGTCTTGTGCGAACGCCATCGCGTCGCGCACGCGGTTGATAACATTCAACCTAGTGCCAATAAACTCTTGCACTTGCTTTCGTAAGGAAGCTGGGTCTATGTCAGAAACCCGGGAGAAAAGTGATTTCCGAGCCTCTCCCCACTTAGGAGAAGCATCAGTGTCGCCACGAACAGTGGGCGGCACGCGAGGATTACGAAGCCCATTCAAATAGAACGGGGTAAACCCCGTTGATGCGTGCACCGCATTGTTCAGTGCAAACTCAACGACCGGTAGACGGTCGGACCATGTGCGAGGCGCCTCTGCGCAAATGCTGCGCAGTGTATCTTCAAGCACGCGGTTGACCCGCTCCGTCTGGCCATCCGTTTGAGGGTGGTCAGCGGTCGACATGTGTTGACGGGTTCCAATGAGTTGGAACAGCGTCTTCCAGAACACAGCGGAAAACCGCGGGTCTCTATCATAGATAATGGTCTCCGGGAGGCCATGATAGCGGAACACGCCGTCAATAAACAGACGAGCGGCGTGATCGCCCGTGACCGTATCAGGCACAGGTGCTAAATGCACCATCTTGCTCAGACGGCACACGAACACCAAAATTCCGGTGTTGCCGTGCCCGTCAGCTGGAAGCCCAAAGTGAAGTCGAGACTCATCGACTTTCAGCAGTCCACAGGGACTGGAAGGCTCTGTAAAGGAGCCGAGGAATGGCCTGCGGGTTTCACTCGCTGACATGTTTCGCATGTCCTCACATAGTTGGCGACCCACTTGTACATGTGGGTCCACCAGAAAGACTGTGAAACCGACTGGAAGGTCTTCTCGTGGTCGAGATGGCCGCTGGAAGGCGCGTCGTGCGCCTCCTGAAGTATGCCATACTTCAGGTCTTCATCATGAGGACAACAACCCGAGGAGGGTCAGCGGGATCCACTCTGTAATGAAGGAGACCATCGGTCCATTCATACCGATAGAGACGAGACCTCTGTCGTGGCGTAAGCCACTCCGACTTGGCTTCCTTCCCAGCGGACAGGAACCGGACTAGAGGAGCGAGAGATTCGTCCTCTCGATATGCCATGCGTATCCGATCGTACCGATCCGTCGTCACACGACAAATATGAGCTAACTCATAGTCTGGGCGACGCGAGAGCGCGTCGGCAAGCACGTTAAGCTTGCCAGGCTTGTATTCGACGCGGAAGTTGTATTCCGCGAAGAATGACAGCCAACGCGCCATTCTCTGAGAGATGTGGCAAGTTAGTCGCCGTCCGCAAGGATGCGTGATCCGTATAGATCACAAAGGGCTTGGAGCCCAGAAGATGCACTCGGAACTTCACGAGCGCATACTTCATGGCAAGGAGTTCCTTGTCATGGACTGGGTAATTCCGTTCGGCCGCTTTGAGTTGCCTGGACTGGAACGAGATAACTCGCTCGTGTCCGTCCGCGTCGTTCTGCAGTAGTGCGCAACCGATTGCATAGTCGGAAGCGTCACAGACGATGCTGAACGGCTTCGTCTCGTCTGGCATAACTAGCCACTCCCAAAGCATCCCGCTTGGCGTGCTTACCGCCGTCGAAGGGATGTCACTTTGACGCATCCGGATCTGGTAGTATCCGTCCACCAGATCCAAGGCACTGTAGAGTTCACAGCCTGTCATGTTGTTTAACAACACATCCTTGCGCGGGATGGGTGTCTGTGCTGGCACCGTCGCGCTGTTCAGATTGTTGAAGCGTGAACCAGACACCACTTCCCGTTCGGCTTTCGAACGCAGAAGGTGGGCATCGAGTGCGGGGATTTTGACTCCCGCACCATGCCTGCCTTCGCCTTAGCGGCGAAGAAGTCGTCAATGACTTCACACTGCTCGCGAGGCAGTGGCCATTGTCTGGTGACACAGTACTTTGTGCCTGGCACGAGATTGATCTCGTGCCTCACTCCGCGATCAGGCGGGAGTTGGGATGGTGGATTCTTCGACACCACGTCCGAAAACTCCATCACCAAGGGATACAGTGGATCCTTCGGGTTCTTGAGTATCTCAGAACCCAAGCGCTTTACGCGCTGGCGAGTGAACTCCTCCAGGACATCCTCGTCCATCACAGAGGAAGAGTTTAACTCCTCAGCGGGGGTCTCTTGTTTTAGAAGGACCACCTCCGCAATATCACCGACCTTGAGGTCGATCAGAAAGTCATTCATTGACATTTCTTCGAGGTTCAGTAGCTCTGACACCTCGGGCAGCGGCTCTAACATGAGCGCGCCTGTCTTCACGCGACGGCCTGTTTCGCCATCGAAGACGTGATAACACTATTCCGCCGAGCTAGTCGAAGGAGCCTAGGCCCTGGGCTCCGAGTCACTTGACGTGACTACAGTTTGACCTAAGTCAAACTCGACTTACGGCGGCGGCGATGGTCTCGTCGACGACGGCCTCGACGCGAGATTACGTTTCTCACGTCGGGTGATGCCCGCTCTAGGACATCACAGACCGCTGAGGTTTCGTGTGGCACTTCGTTACCCACACAGGAAGCGCTCCCCGCGTCTTCCTCTTCAGTTAAGGTCTGGGCGACCGGTGTAGACCTAAGTTACCCACCTGACGAGCATCTCCTGATGCCGCCACGCTCGGGGTTCCTGCCACCAAGCTAGCTTTTGGTGGACCCCTGAGGTCGTCTGTCTTGGACTCGGTCCCCTGACCTACTGCAACCTCATTTGCAGTCACTCAGGGCGCGCTCACCACGCTGGTGGGGCCAAAAACCTCTTCGGACGCTGTGGCGCCCTGACGACCCTTGCGGAATCCCCGGTATCTTTCAGAGGTGGGAACATGACTCACCAATGCTCTGTCTGATAAGGCGGGGCGGCTGGCACCAATGGCCTTGCCGCGCCAATCGATCCATGGCTCATGCTTCTCGAGCCATGGCATCCCTAGGATCAAGTCATACGTGTCCATCGTTAAAACGGTAAACCGTTCTCGGCTATCAAAGTCTTCGAACTTGATAGCCAGGCCCATGTGGACCTTAGGTACTGTAATTATCGTACCGTCGGCAAGCCTTACTTTGACTTGCCCGTAGCCTTTGCTCTCTCGCAGAGCATCCGCGAACTTGTCGCCATTCTTGGCGACTGTCTGGCGGCGTGCGAAGTTCTTCGACGCCCCAGAGTCGATCAAAACCCGAAAGGGATGATCATATCCTCGTACGTTTGCATGTACAACGAGCACCCCTTGGTCGCTCTTCTCCGATTCGAGAGTGCAAAGACTCTCAGGGGCTAAGTCTCCATGGTGCGCGCCACCCGCGTCCCGCTCATGAAGACTTAGATCTTCCCCGTAGGGCGCCCCACCCCTACTGGTTTCCCGAGTTCCCCTGGTCACGGGGTCGCGGCTTCTTCCAGCGGTCCTTGAGACCAACGGGTCTAGGAGGAAATCGTCTCCGTTGTCCTCCTGCAGGACAGGCACGTTTCATGTGCCCAAGCTTACCACAGCCGAAGCAGCGAATGTCTTGCTGCTCGGCCAGGCCAAGGTCCATGAGGAAGGACCCGCTAGAAGCGCCTCCCGCAGCACCTGAGGTTGGTGCGGAGTTCCCTGGCCAGGTACTCGTAGGGGTACGAGCCTGTTTGTGACTGTACTCCTCTTGAAGAGCGATCTGAACCGCTGCTTCAAGGGTACTGGCTTGTACCCGGAACAATTGGGTCCGAGCTGGACCGACTCGTAGGCCGTCCATGAACACAGTCACCTTGATGTGTTCCGGGAGTGGGTTCCCCACAAGAAATTCAGTAAGCTCTCGCATCTCTTGTATGTACTCGTGCAGCTCGTGCCTTCCCTGTCTGCACGACAGGAAGCGCTAGCGCTGGCGATACTCATAGTTCGCCGGGAGGAAGCGGCTCTCAGCTGCTCGCACAGCTGGGCCCATGATGCAAAGCATCCTGGCGTTGTCGCCTCACGCGTATACGCCCAGCTCTTAGCTCTACCACTAAGGTGCGACAGAGCAAAAGCGACACGAAGTCGTTCGCTCGAGATGAGAGCCGCGTCCATGGCGAGCTCAACTTCTCTGACCCAGAAGTGAAGGTTTTCTCCTTCCTTTCCTTCATAAGGGGTCACCTTCAGCCGCAACGGCTTGGGAGCCGGTGGCTTAGCCTCCGTGACCGGAGGCTGGATGGTGCCTCGCACATTGGCGATTAACCCTCGCTCGTACTCGTCGAACGCCGCGACGCGTTCGATCTGTTCGTTCGGCGTTGACGCCGCCAAACTACGGAGTGCTTCTACTCCAAAGATGCCTGCCATCTTCCGTACAGACTCAAACTGTGAGTCGTTCAAATGAGGGAACTCATTTCTGTCTTCCATCTTGACTCATGACTAGAGTCCCAAGAGGATTCCGGTAGTACAATCGCTACCTGCGTAGGCGTGGATTGACTACAAGTGGTACCAAGTGTGACGGGGCACACAGCAGCTTGCTTAGAGGAAGCGCTGAGTTTGTGTATACAAACTCTAAGTGAACGGCAGTTCACTTTAGTTCCGGTCCAAAGGAACGTTGACCAAATTAAGGTAGAATTAAGACTGAGTTATATTCTGGTTGGTGCTAAATGAGATCTAATACAAACTATAAGTACTCTTTAGTTTGTCCTACATATTTAACTATTGATTGGCTCTGAAGGGCTGTAGCCATTTCGTAGAGACGATTAGGTGGTGTGTGATACACCACCTTACCCCTGGGTGTGACTTGTCACTCTTGAGTGTAACCTAGCTACATTCCGTGTAACCCCGTTACAGCATGGCTGGCTCAGAAAATATTTTAATCTTGCTCTGAACAATGACATCGTTGCACACCAGTTCTCCTGCGACATCAACTGTCAGTCGAGACTTCTTATACGACTTATCAGGAGCTGCTGGCAATTAAAATAACAAAAATGTCGAACCGCCGATACATTAAACTCTCAGTGCAGTAAATTGATTATCATCTTTATAGCCAATTAGAGGCCAGAAAGCTGAACTCCCACTGGATGAGAGCTTAAATCGCGCACTAAACTGATACCGTGCACTCAAATGGTTTTAAAGTTATTTCGGGTTTGATTGGTTCATATGTTCACACAAACCGGATACTTCCTCCGGTTGGGAATGATTGCCCGCCCAAACAGATGTACAAATATGTTTTCTCCTGTGTCCTCGCTTGACACGCGGTGATTGGCGGAATCTACGCAGTTTGAGCTAAGCTTTCTCGTGGTCTTTTGAGCGCCAAAAAGTTTGTAAACGATGAAGCTGCGGCCAAAAGTATGAAGAATGACCTGCTGCTAAGGCACCTCACTACCAATTTTGCTCTTTCTTCGCCACCACGAATCAACACCAACACCTCCACTGCCACCTTCACCAATTCGATGGTCCTGCACATGAAGCCCAACCTCACCACCAGGCAGCGGAAAGATGTGGTGCTGTTCCTGCTGATGAACGGGGTGCGAGGCAAGCCCGACGAGGGGCTGTGCGCAATACTGCGGAACGCTTTGGCGTAGATGTGACCGCCATCAGGCGCGTGTGGCGCCGTTTCAAGGTCACCAACGCCAGCGAGGGCATCGACGGAGTGGGCAGTAGGATCAAGGAGGCGTCCGGGCGGAAGAAGACGGATCGAGAGGCTGTCCTGGAACGCTTCGCTGCCATTCCGATGCGGCGGCGCATGACACAACAGTGCCTTGCGCAGGAACTTGGTGTGGGTCGCTCTGTTGTTCGGGAGGCGCTTAAGGAAGGACTGCTGTTGCGGCACAGCAGCACCATCCACCCGCGGTTAACCCTGGCGAACAAGCACGCCCGCATTCGCCACGCTATTCGGCACGTGGTGCACGGACCCAACGGCTCCTACTTTGTGCCCATGTACAACGTCGTACATGTGGATGAGAAATGGTTTAATGAGGATAAGGACAAGAAGGTCTTCTATGTGTTGCCCGGAGGCCGTGCCGCACGGCGAGCGGAAGAGTAAGCGCTTCATTGGCAAGACAATGTTCTTGGCTGCCGTAGCAAGGCCTAGGTGAGCTCCCATTTTGATGATGTAGATGATAACCTCTAACATCTTATGGTTTGTGAATTTTAGGTTTGATGAAAATGGTCAGGTTCTATTCGATGGCAAGATTGGAATATGGGACGAAGGAGTTGTTATAGATATATAAACATTGGAAGATTTTTTTATCGTGATGTCACGCAAAGTTTATTCATTTTCGTATAAAATATGGCAGTTCTGGTCCTGGTGGAAAGGCGCCGCGGGCAATCATAGGAAGTGAGCAATTTCCATAAATCAGTAATTACTACTGAGATCGCGAAAATGGATGTGAAGAGGTAAAGTACTGATCAGCAGACCACTTTAAAAGTGGGAAAATCAAAGGAAACACCACATTTCCCACATGCTGGTGAGCTTCTCAAAGTGGGAAAATATTGACATGTGCTACAGGGTAATACAATATCAGCTCAATGGCATGGCTTACAGCCCTCGAGTGCTTATCTCGAGTGCGACAAATCAGAGCCTATACCGCAGTACATGTATGTTCCTTTTAAAATGTCGCTGCACATACTCACATGTTTCCTCACGGGGCAGCTCATTCCGAGATTTACCAAGCCAACCAAAACCACCGCTGAACTTGTATCAGTGCTAGCAGCTCCAACGAACCATGGCGCAGAAGCAAACTATGCGGCAAACGAAGATCAACGGCAAGGAACCAGCGCGCCGTAAAACTGTGAAGAAGGGGTCCAAGTTCTTTGACAAGCACCTCGCCATATACGGGTTGAAGATCATGTCTCGCCATGCAACAACGAGCGAGGTCGAGACTGTGGTCTGCCGCTTCTGCATCACGTTTGGAAAGGAAGCCAGAGGGAACGCCTTACGTGCACGAACAACGAACCCGAAGTTTTTCAACTGCTTTCGGACGGACCTCTTCGAGAAGCATTTGAAAGGCCAGCACCCCATCAAGTGGGCAACGTACTGTGACCTCTCCACGATCGAAGAAAGAAATAACTTTTTCAAGTCAGTTCCTGTGCCGTTCGAGGAAACGCTTCCCTCCGCGTTTGAAGGAGAGGAAGTGTTGGCGTTTCAAGTAAGCCCCTCCATAGTGGAAACGATCATTGACGGGCTTCTATTTCATCCGGACGACCTCGATGGGGCATCGTATTCCAGATCCATGTCCATTTTCAAGCTCGACGGGGATCACTACCGAATTACCGAGAAACGACCTTCAAGGTTCCGTCTTTGTGTGCGTTTCCTTGGTCGGGGAGCGTCGTTCCGCATGACAGCGGACCTAATGAACGACACAAAAGAGGAATCTGGAATTGGGAGATTCGGTGGTTGCAGTGAGGGAGTCGTTGCGCGGTACGCTCGCGTCGTTTGTGCGGTATCGCTACAGAGATTAGCAGAGAGTCTTGTTTCGTGCTGGGCATTTTCGCTGGCCATCGACGTTGGTACGCACTTAGGCAAGTCGTACGTGGACGTTGGCTGCCGATTCTACGCGAATGGCGCCATCCAAAACTTCCACCTACTAGCAATCCCGCTCTACGAACGACACACTGCGCTCAACATTTTCACGTTGATTACCAAGTTCCTTGATGCTTTGGTGTCACGCTGGCGATACCAACTTCTTGGTGTTGCCACGGATGGTGCAGCGACCATGATTGGTTGTGTGGCAGGAGTTGCTACACGTTTGGAGGAGGAAGCAAAGCACCCGCTTGTCCGCGTCTGGTGCGGCTTACACCAACTCGACCTGAAGATGCAATTGGTCTTTCAGCAAGCCCTCAACGAGACCTACTTGACCAAACTTACCGAGTTGATTGGGTACCTGAGGCGGCAGCAGAATTTGATTACCAGCATGCAGAAAACGTGCCCCACAGTTGCAAATACGCGATGGCTGTCGATGTACAACGTGGCAGATTGGCTTTGTAGTCACGGCTTTCGTGTTTGCTCCTATCTGACGGAGAAAGCAGCTAGATGTTCGCCGAACCTGGTCTGGTGGATTTTTCTCTACGCACTTCAAGACCTGGCTCGAGAAGCAAACGCAGTTTTTGTGTCTTTGCAAGGCTTGTCGACCCTCGTAAAACAACAAGAGGACCGCTTTTCCGGTCTTTTGGAACGTCTCCTCGATACGTGCGGAGCTCAAGGGCCTCTGGACGAAGCCTCAATTTCTGCTCTTGATGTCACTGAGTACGAGATCAACGGAGCCTTTGCTCTTTCGCGTGCAGCGACCCTACACTACGTGAAGAACATCGATCTGTGGGTGTGTCAGAAGTTTGAAACACTCACAGTCGAACAGAAGGAAACAGCGGTGACTGCTGTCGCGCGGATGTATCTTCTCGCCATACAGAACATCAACGCACTTACCACTCCAATGAACTCGACGCCCCCTGTCACTCCAAATTAACTCGTGGCAAGCTCAATGGTAGTGCTATTGTCGACGATTGAAACGCACCAAAATCGATTGATCCTTCACTTCGGTGGGGAGGATCTCGACAGGGTTGGCAAGGAGTTTCAACTTCTTCGACTCGAGTACTCTACCAAGAAGCCTATTCGGTCGGCTATCGACAAGTTTGACCATCGCCTAGCAAGCTTTTACGAGATGTGGCAGCTCGATGCTGCTGCTACGCGGTTCCCAACCCTTGCTCGTTTTTGTGGAGGACTAGCAAGTGTGTTTCCTAACACAGCGACTGTAGAGGCTGATTTCTCACTCATCGGGTGCGAGAAGACTGATAGACGCACATCACTTACGGATCTTTCCCTCGAAGGCATCTTGCACTGCAAGCAATGGCAAAGGTTGGCACGTCATACTTCATAGACGATAGCTTAGGACTGTTTTTCAATACATTCCGCTTTTCCCACATCCTGTCGAGGAAATGGGTCACTTCTAAGCTAATAGTGGTGAAAGTGATGGGGTCCACTTTTAAAGTGGTCTGCTGATCAGTACTTGTCTCAATCAATAGTACTATTAGCAGCGCGTAGTAATCCGGCATGGCCACCTCACTCAGCAAGTTTAGAACTGCGGGAGAACTGCGCCCAAGCACCGTTATCAGTAGACTAGAGTATACAATACAAATCTCAAGTGAACGTCCGCGACGAGGTCAAGTTAATCTTCAACTGCGAAGGGAGGAAATAGCAGCCAACTTCCGCTGCTCACAGCAACCCTGAGTTTCCCACCCACCAAATGCATCGGCCTTGGCTTCCTATCGTCATTTTCGCTTTTGCACGTTCGGCTCAAGGTGGCCCCAGTACTGCAGCTCGGGCGCCCAAAAAGCGTCTGCCACGCAAGTGCCCGTCGTGTAAAACCACGTTCAGCTCTCCAACGAAGTTAAGAAATCATCTCAAGCGTTTGCGGGGGTGTGGCCCGAAGGCTGTCGCTCGTCAAAAGGCGAAGCGCAAGGAGGCGAACCGACTCTACAGCAAGGCTAACACCATCTAGCGGGAGTTGGACAAAGTGGGTTTGTGGGATTTTACTGGCGAGGATTCCGGTGCGGAAACCGGTGAGGACGAGGGCATGCGTGAGCCCAAATGGATTCCTTTTGCGGACAACATGGCGATGGCAAAGTCTCTAGCTCGTATGGACTGGACGCAGATCGTCGATTTACGTTAGCATTGAGCAGGTCGCGGGTCATGATAGTCGTAGTACTAAATACCTAGTAGTACTCGATCATTCATTTTCGACTAGTACTACTCATCCAATCTAATATGTGCTCGTTGTAGCTCAGATCTGTCTACACAGCAAACAATGTAATGTGTCTTTTGTCGCTGATTAATGTGCCGAAAAGAGCTTATTCCAGACCTCGATTCTGAAGCAATCGGCCACGTACGCTCTTTTCGGACTCATGGCAAATTGGTAGCAAAAGTACTACAGCATTTATCACAAAATAAATATTTTACCCAGATTTGGATTAATTTCTACGCAAAAGACGCTGGGGTTATTGTGAAAAATGTATTGGTGGTGTTTATGAAAATGTTTTTATTCCTGCGTAGATGTCTAGCTTTCCCCCTTGGACTTCTTTCTCTTGTTCTTTGGCATTGGGCCTGGTTTGAGTCCCCGTTTTCCATTTTCCCGAGGATTCTCTTGTATCGGTGGAACTACAAGCCCCTTGTCTTTCGACAGTATCCCATCAGTTGGCCATGGTTTGAACGGCATGTTGTAAGTTTCCATGAAATGGCCTATCGACATTGTCTTGCTGTCGTACAGAGTATCCAAGTCGCAACCATCTTTTATAGCCGCGGCTACAGCGTGGACACACGGGAAATCTGTATCTTGCCAGTTTCCGCATGTGCATTCGGAAACTGGTAGGTCCGCGATACGCCAAGGGTGTATGTAGCCCTGTTCAGCTGTCGGACCAAGAAACAGGACGTCGTACGCTCCACCCAAGCATGGAGTAACTTGGCACGATCCAGCGGCAGCGACAAGATCTGCCCGTTTCTTGGTGAGCTTGGGCACCAGATCCGTGGACTGACTCTTGCTCAGCCAACTTGCCGCATATTGTCGTTTTGTCGAGACAAGTTCACTCAGCTCCCTGAAAAATAACCCAAAAGCGTCTAGAGGCTTCGCGCTTCGACAGTCGTTACCGATCCAGTTGTTCGATTGCTCCGCCAAGTTGGATGTTGTCTCTCCATATGTTGGCAACCTGAAGTGGTCTTGGTAAACGTATTTAACCCAGTGTTTTTGGTCGATGGCTGCAAGGTAGACAGCAGCCTCCGGCTTGGTGACTTTAAGCTCAGCTTCCAATAGCTTGTAGTCATTTTCGCAGTCACTATTGGCCATTCTTGATATTATCGCACGCTCCTTTTTCGTCAGCGAAATCTTCTCCTGGTATTTGAGATTGCCCTTGATATGGCGGAGACAATAGAGATGCCCAGCTGGAGGAAATACAGTTGTCACGCCGGCCTGAAGTCCCTTGTCCCTGTCCGAAAGTACTGTAAAGACTTCTATATCACCCATGGCCTCCTTAACAGCCTCCAGAAACCAGATCCAATTGTCTTTGTTTTCGACGGGGACCAGAGAAAAAGCGAATGGAAGGATGGAGCTGTTGAAGTCCTTTGAGGTTCCCACCAAGAAAACGCCACGCTGGTTCATTTCTCCCTTGAAATGTGTGCCGTCAAAGCCGTACAGACGCCGAGAAGCTTTTGCCACGCGTACACCAACTCTCGGTATGAAGCAGGCTCTGTGAAAAGTTCCATCGCTCCTCTTCTCGAACTTCATGATCGACCCAGGGTTTTTATCAGCTACGAGCTTCAGATAACTCTCTAACTTTTGATAGCTGTCGATCATGTCACCGCTCAGACGCTCATCAATCGAGGTTTTGATGCGCGATATCACACTCGGGTCAACCTTGTAGCCCTTCCCCACAATAAATCTAGAGATGGCGGCGCCCGTCATTTTGTCCGTTTTCCCGTCGTATCGCGGTAGCATTTCTGCCTCAATCAAGTGCTCTAAAGCCGAAACATCGTGTGTCGTATTTCTCTTGGCTTTTGCAGAGCGAGGAAGATTTCCCTCAGCTAGTGGCTGTTCCGAAAACCCACGCGGCTCACATGGTTGTGCGAAAAATTAATTCGAGTCACCTTCCAGCTCCCATCTGTTCCCCTGACATTGATGGAAAATGGACACTGCAGTTCGTCGTAAGGGGTGGTCTTGTCGAAGTATTGTTGACCGTTGAGCTTCTTGCAGATGTATTTAGCATTACCCCCGTTGTTTTTCTTGCTGCTGAAGCTGTCGTCGAACAGCTGAAAGCCAGATGCTTGCGCCAGTTCCTTGCAGAGATCTTGTATTGCTCTTTGCGATCCATGCGTCTCAGACGCCACGTTTTCGCGTCGACAGTAAGCCATACCAAAGTCTTCCTTGCTTGAGTCCGCTGCTTGAATCTCCAGGTCTTGACGTAGCAAACCAAGTGTTCTGGCCATCTTCACTTCTGTATCCTCCACCACGAAGGAGCCGACCCAAAGTTTATTTTTTTCGTGTCCTTGAACGGCTCATGCTTTTGATTAGCCTGTACGGAGTTGTGGTCGTCTGAGCGCTTGGGCAAGCTAATGAATTGGCTAAGCGCTGGTGTGGATGAAGCTTTATGCGAATGAGAACGTGCCGACAAATGAGATTATTAATAGCAAAAATTGCGATCTATATTGAGGACTCCGAGATCAAAAGTACTACTATTGCGCGTGTAGTAAACCATTACTATTCAAAACTACTGAATGCACGAATGTTTGCACATCCATTTTCGCGATCTCAGTAGTAATTACTGATTTATGGAAATGTACAAATCCGAGGACGCTTGTCCGAAAGTCTATTCTTGGCAACTTCAACATTGAAAATGCAGGTCATGTCCCTTCGCAAGAGATGGCTACACATTCGTGTGGCACCATGGGCAATGCGGCTGCGGTCCAAAGCGTGGCCGAAAGCTCACGACGGCGTCTGATGCTGCAGCAATACAATCGCCAGCCGAAGGACGTTCTCATCAGCCACTCGCTAGTTCTGGCATTCGAGCAGCGCCGACTTCAGCCGCGATTGGCGAACCCCTTACGTCGAGCTACAAAAGTGTCTAAATCCCAGAGCAGTCAGCAGCCACCACAGTCACTGCCGTTGCACGAGATATACGACGTATTGACGGGTGATTTCGGGGTCCAGTTGACGTTGGAGGAGCTTCCAGTCGTTCTTCGGCATCTTGGTTGTCGACTAGTGGGTCCACCAACTACAGAGCCCAAGGCCGATCCAGGTGAAGAATGGTACTCTGTTCAAGGGCTGTTGGGATATGTTGCACCACGACGAATACTGCGGCAAGTCAAGAGACCGCTCAAGTGTCCGCACCGCTTGGAATTCTCGCATAATAATGTGACGATTTGGCAGGCGGCGAAGATGGGCGACTTGCTAGTGCTAGAAGCTGTTTGCGGGACTCATGGCGACGCCTACCGAGCTCTGGACGACTTCGAAAACTCGCCGCTCTACTACGCAAGTTTGTGCGGGCGCGAGGTTGTGGTGGACTTTGTGCTGAGAGCCTATGAAAAGGAAGGCTGCACTATCGTGTCCGACGAGTTGCTGCGATGTGTCACAAATGCTCTGAATCAGCACACGCGAGCCCTCCTTCAGCAGAAAATGACGTTGGAAGAGGTGCTTAAAGCCAAGGAGCGGGGATCCGACTGTGTTGATGATGAAGAAGAAGCAGGAGGTGCATGGTTTGGCCTGCTCGCTGAAGAGGACGATTGAAACAAGGTACGAAGTAGCTGCAGCATTATTATTTAAGAAGTTTGCCGCTTCCCAGCCCAGTCAAGGCCAACTCGGCAATGAGGAAAGCCATGCGTGATTATGAGCATTAGGCCCATGCCACATGACTTATGTGGTGGCGTGACTAAACTCTCTTCATGACGTTTGCAGTGCACCAACGCAAAAAGCAGCCCATCAAGACCCAGACACCGACGGAGAAACCAGCATGTGAACAACCACTCTCGAAGAAAAGTTATTTTATGTAGCCGTATACATTTCGTCAAATCCTTCGTCAAGGTGATGATTACTTCCGTCGTAAAGCCTGTAATCGCCGATTGCATTTTTTCAGCTCCTTTACGCTCGCTACGTTGGAGTCACAGCCCGTGAAAAACTTTCGAGTACCTTCGGCATTCCACTCAGTTCATTTCTCTTTCCTCGGGCAATCGGCACTACCACTCAACTTGACCATGGCGAAGTTCTTTTCACTTGCAACACTCGGCCTATCCTTCCTAAATGCGGTGACTGGCGCATACGTCGACCCGGGAGCATGTTCGGGTACCTGCGTCAACACCCACGACCCAAGTATCATCCGTCGTGATGATGGCACTTACTTCCGTTTCTCGACCGGTGGAGGAATCGCCGTCCACTCGGCCCCCGACATTACGGGACCTTGGACGTTCAAGGGAGCCGTTCTACCCGAAGGAACGAGCATCAAACTCTGGGATGGCGACATGGACGTCTGGGCTCCTGACGTGCATCTCGTAGGAGACACCTACTACCTTTTCTATTCCGCTGTTCGAGCGTTGGCTTTCGACGGTCACAACTTGGCAGCGGTGGGTGTCGCCACCTCCTCGACGATGGACATCGGCACGTGGAAAGACCTGGGAAGTACTGGCATTCAGAGTGACGACACCAGCCAGTACAATGCAATCGACCCCGATCTCTTCATCGAGGACGGTCGCAACTACATGGTCTTCGGTAGCTATGAGGAGGGTATTTTTCAAGTGGCGATGAACGACCCACCAACGACGGCAGTTGCAGACACGTACGGCAAACTCGCCTATGAACCTGCTGGAATCCACGCTGATGAAGGTGCAAACATGTTCAAGTCCGGCGACTACAACTACCTTTTCTACTCGAACGGCGTCTGCTGCGGCTTTGACACGAAAATGCCGGCGGCTGGTGAAGAGTACAAGATCAAAGTGTGTCGCTCGAAGGCTGGTGTCATGGACTTCCGCGACGCCGATGGGAAATTGTGTACCGAAGGAGGTGGCACTATCGTCCTCGAGTCACACGACAATGTGTACGGCCCCGGCGGCCAGGGTGTGTACGATGACCCCACACACGGCCCCGTCCTGTACTACCACTACGTGGACACGACCATCGGGTACGCTGACGGTCAGAAGCAGTTCGGCTGGAACAAGCTCGACTTCTCCAGTGGCTGGCCCGTCACCGCTAAATAATGCACGTCAGTCAAAGCACTCTGCGCAGATAAAGCATCAAAACGATTGTCTTGTTTGTAGAATTGTTCAATTTCCTGCTCCCTGTTGTGTGAGGCTGGAAAGGGAGCTAAACTTTTGTGCACCTTGCAGTTTTTTCAGCCATTGCCGTAGCTGCTGGTTGTTCTCGGACTGGAACACGTACAGTCGACTCAAATGATGCACCGCCAGACAGCATTGTTCCGCGACTCGAGGGCGCGCCTTCAGGTTACGCACCGCAACTAAATCACTCGCAGTTGCTTCAGCTTCATCGCCGTCGTTAGAGAGCGACTTGACTTGCTTCGCCTTTTTGATGGCAGCTCGATGAACTACCGAAACAATTGGCACGACGCGAACATCCGTCGCTCGGGCCATGTCCACTACATCCGAAGCCAACGTCACTCCGTAGTGGCGGTAGATCCGTAAAACTCCATCGGCCAAAACACACCAGCGAGCACTCGAATGGAAGCTTTCAAGTGTCGACTTCATGTTCAGGTACCCGCAGTAGGAATGTTGTTCTTGATACGGCCGAAGGTGGACACTTACGACCCACCGAGGTCTCTTTTTCGATCGAGCGGTATCTTCATTGATCTCCTCATCATCGAGATCCGCTAGAAACTTGGGTGCGTTCCCTGCAGCATCAGCAAGTGAAAGCGTTTGATGTTGTGCAGTTTTTGGGAAGATTTCGATGTGGTCCATGAGCTCCAATTCCGTCGCGAGACCAGTTCGCCAGCTATCGTTGGCATCGAGCAAGCGCAGCGCAGCTTGCCCGAGGAAAAACGTGTTGGGTCCATTCTTACTCAACAATGTGAAGCAGAAAGTGGCATTACCGTCGGCTCCGGGCACGAACATTTTCTCGGGCCACGCAATATCCAGTTCCGCCGGGCCATTAAGTGCCGTCGGCTTCCGTACGCTGGTCTCAAAGCAAAATAGCTGCGTGTCTTCATCGTTACCAGCGACTACAGTCACATACAGGAACGGGTTGCACGAGAACCCATTGCCTAGACGTAACTCTTCGAGAGATGACGAGCTGCTAATCCCCAGACCCAGACCACTTTCAATACCCGATGGGAAGTTTGCACGCACATGAAGTGCGTCGATGCTGTAGGGTTTAAGACGCATCCGCTGCAATTGCTCAAAGCGTTGACGAGCGAGTCTTCCACGCAGTGCAGCTTGGATTCGAATGATTGCCGCCTTCTTGGTCGCAAATGAGGTTGCGTCTCGAGACATTCTCACGTAGGCGGTGAGAGCATTTGCAAGAACTTGTCGCTGAGCAGCCAAGTGGACAGCGCGAGCGTCAGCAGATTTCTCGTCGTACTCGACCACCAAATCGGAGTGACAATGGGAACACAACCACGACGAGAAGGGAATTCGACTTGGCTGGAGTGGGAACTACAAAGCTGAGTTTCGTCTTTCGATCTTCTTGCTCGTAGGCAGTCAAATAACAACGCGGGTGAGCTACCACATTGCAGGTGGCACATTCTAATTCTCCTCCAGCCAAGTTGCAGTAGTCACAGCGAGAAGCTCGAGAACATCTCGTAGCGTCAAAGAGAAAACGCGTCGGAACAATCTTTGGCGGTGCTGACGCCTTCATTCGCTCGTGGTCGTTCTTTTTCACGATAATTTTGGTGATGTCGGCCAGAGAACTTTGTCGATGCTGGCGATGGACCAACATGAGGTCGCTGGTTTGGTTTCGAAGCACGGAAAGTTTCGCATTTTCAGATACTTTTTCTTGGGACGGTGAACCTGCTTGGGCGCTCATCTCATCCAGAACAGACTGCAGTGACTTGCGTTGGGGGTGTCGATACAGAGCCGTATCCTCGAATCGTTCGAGAAGCGGCGAGACGTCTGCGCGCACGAAGTCTGCTTTTGATTGAGTTTGGAACTTGTTCGCCCAGTAGGAGGACGAGCGTTGCGCTTCATTATGAGGTGAAGCTGAGTGCAGTGAGTCTGAGACTTTGCGGCTGCTCTTGGTGCGTAGCTGAGGTCCAGATTCCGAGTTGTGAAGGGCTGGTGTCGAAAACGGTGAAGCGTTGGATGTTTGGCGAGTTGGAGCATTGAAAGCGCCCTTCACTGGAGGCAACCGAGGTAGCGATTGCATCGCGAATGTATACGCAAACCTCAGAAGTGCTAAATGAAGAATCACTATTTTTGCAGTATTTTTGCTAAGAAAATTAACCATGGAGATGCACTTTAATTCTATGATAATACGAACTGGTAGTTTGTTGGTTTATGCAAAAACGTTTCTGCAAGACTGAAGCACGTTCGGCTCAAGTCTTTTATCTACTGCCCCCGACGGGGAGTTCAAGCAAAATTGCCGCTTCCGGGTAGGAAGCAGACGACTGTGTTCCGTTTCTTGGGGTGTCAGCAGATTGTACCATCACAAGAGACGTTCATCAGTACAACGTGAGCTCCCTTCGACAACGACGGTTGGACTGGAAAAGGTACAATGCTTCCGAACCTATAGCGTCTACTACAACACTTGTACGTACGGGACTGTTCAATTTAACGCAAAAACCATTCCCAATTTTTCCAGATCGCCGACGCAGCTTACGTGAATCAAAAAATTATCAGTGCCTACAGTAATGCTACTTCCTCAAAAACTTATCAAAATTGTCGTGCTTCGGGTTCTCGAAAATCGCACTTGGGCCGCTTGATCAACTGTTCAGCATCTCGACAAACTCTCCCTCGCTGAATTCTTCCACCTCGGCCTCTTCCATACCGAACTGCGAGTCGTTTTCGATCGTATTTTCGTCGTCATCCTCATTCGCCTCACCACCAGCGGAAACTCGCCGACGCTTTTCCTTGCCATGCCCTCGGTTAGTGTGGCCCCACTTACTGAAAACCGTATCTTGCTCTTGCCGCGCTTTTTCGGCTTGGAGCTCGAACTTGTTGATTTGTCGCGAATCAGCTCCGACACGGCTGAGGCATACGCCTCATTTTGAGTATGGTCGCGCTGAAGGTTGTGCTCGTAGGCGCCAACAATCTCAGGGACATCTGCGCGCAGTTTGTCGGCATTCTCCCACGTGTCTTCACTCGCGTCATAACTTTCCCACCGCACCAGATACTCTCGTCTGTTGCCATTCATGCGATGGTTGACGATGTGGTCGACCGTGTAGAAGTCCGCCTTTTGAGTGCCACCTCCAGCCGCTGCACGGTGGCTCGTTCCATTTCTCGAGATCTTCTTCTTTCGTTTCCGGCTCGGGTCTGCTTCGCGTTGGTTCGTGTGTTGAGCATTTTCACGAGCACGTAGATCATCCGCGTACGCATCGATAAGCTTTTTGCTTGATCAGGGGCTTTGCGACGCGCAATCCACAGCGGAACATTGAGCCCTTGCCAGCGGATCATAAATTCCTTGGTACTTTTGTAGGCGCGTACACCCAGCACTTGCTCCGCCACCAGGTTAGCAGCGTTCCGTTTGCCGATGCGATCCTTCTTCTCGTCGGGGCTCCGCGATTTCGTGCGCGGGGTCGAACCAGATCTGGCCGTCGGTGGGAGGTCCGTCACAATCGGTGGTGGCACCGTTCGGCCGCGCTTGCTGGGGGCAGTCTTGCCCTTGGTTCTCGGTCCTCGGGGGCTAGCAGTCGGCATTGGGGAGCTAGTAGCTCCAGGAGCAGCAGCTTGAGTGGTCGCAGCCTGTTGCTGAATTGCTGGTCTCGGAAACACCGCGGAATAATCGGGCGCTTGCATGGCTATCATCCTCATGCCATTGGAGATCAAGAAGTCGTGGAACATCTCGCTCGACATGTCGTCATCCGACGTCGAGTCGTCTCCAGAGCCCATAACGCCTCCTCTTCCAGTTGGTGCAGCCTTCTTCTTCCTGCTGCGAGTTGGCTGCTGTGTGCCAGGCGCCCCCAGCCGCTCATATTGTCCACGAAAGCTTGCGGCATGGGCGCTCCGTCCTCCCCGTGCTCCAAGTACTGATCCAGCGGGTCCTGTCTCTGCTGAGAGGCACTGAGCTTCTTGGCCCGCTTGAGAGCCGGCACGATGTCCTTGAAGAAAAACTCGTTGAGCGTCTTCATGAGCTCCGCGATGCTCTTGTCGTTGGCGCTCATGAGGTTGGCCTGGTGCTTCGCGTCCAAGTCCGCGGATTGCGTCAACACGCTCTGCAGCTTCTGCGTGAGTTCCCCCGCGTCTTTAAGGCGCTCCATGAGTCTCAACCACGTCTCGAAGCTGCAAAGGACACGATTGTGAGCGATACAGAGCGAATCAGAAGACGTCAATGGGCTCGTTACATGCAGGACGTACAAGGCTTTCTCCCGGTCTGGTTCTTGTGGCGTGGAGCCGCCTGTGGCGCGCGTGGAGGGCGTCTCCGCGGCCATGGTCTCCGCCCCAGAGCTTCTCGTTGACAATCAAAATCTTTTGTGGGAAGTTTAAAAATTAATGTGGCGCACATAATGGATACATTACATTTGGGTTAAGCAACTTAACCGCCACAATTCGGAATGACGGTGGTGTGCTTGGACGCTGGCGGGGCGACGCTCAAGGCGGCAGTGGTGACTCCGGGGCCTCTCCGACCGCGTCAATCCTCGCGAACCATGTGACGAGCACGTCTGCGAACCCGTCGGTGGTGTTCATGGGCCAGAAGCTGCGGGAACTGGAGCGGCAGCGCGCCAAGTTGCGCTACTTACGCCCAGTGCAAAGGTGACTTAAGAGAGGGGTACACTTGCTTTTCCAAGAAGGTTACACTGAGGGTACCTTTTTGTGCAGGGGTTACTGCGTCAATTGGAACGTCGAGTCTGAGTTGTGGACGCATCTGCTGTCGTCAGAGGCAAGTTGAAGTTGACATACAAATGCCAAGTGTAAAATGTGACTGACGGTTACACTGCAGATGCTCAATGTGGACCCGACCGAGCACTCGCTCGTGGCCACAGCTCCGCTGTTTGCACCGTTAGTGGTGAACGAGACTATGGACCAAGTGGTGTTCGAGGAGTTGGGGTTCCAGTCTTTCGCTCGTGTCAACGCGGCCGAAAGCTGCGTGTTGTCCTACTCGGAGCATTCGGAACGAGAGTATCAAGAGAGTAGTTTGAAGTCTCGGAAGGGTTCGGGTGTAGAGAGACGGAAGACTACAACGACAGACCCATCGACACCATTGGACGAGGACACGCTGCGGTTTTCGACGTCTTCGTGCCATTTGGTGGTGGACTCCGGTTTCTCGTTCACGCACGTGGTGCCGGTCGTTGACGGCAAAGTGTTTCTACCTGGTGTGAGACGCATCAATGTCGGAGGGAAGCTGCTGACCAACTACTTGAAGGAGATCGTGTCGTATCGGCAGTGGAACGTCATGGACGACACGCCCGTGATCAACGAGCTGAAGGAGGCGCTGTGCTACTGCTCCTTGGAGTTTCAGGAGGATCTGCGGCGGTTCCACACGGATCGACAGCAGCACAAGCACTGGATCCTTCCTGACTTCGTTCATTCTTTTGAGGGAAGATGTCGTGAAGATGAAGTGCAAGAAGACACAGAAGACGACGAGATGCCGGCGGACGGGCAGCCTGCAAATGCACAAAACGACGAACAGGCTCTGGAAATGGGCGTCGAAATGGTTTCGGTGCCGGAGGTGTTGTTTAATCCGTCAGATATTGGCATTCACCAGGCAGGACTTGCAGAGACGATCATCCGAGCGGTGGAGGCGTGTCCCGAAGAACTGGCTGGTGCTCTGTACGACAATATTTTACTCGTCGGTGGGAGCTCAAAGTTCAAAAACTTCCGACAGCGGCTGGAGCGCGATTTGCGGTCGTTGGTGGCAGACGATTTCGATATCGGCGTGCATGAACCATCAGAGTAAGTTGATGGGGAGTCGTTGTGCGATGACATTGGTTTTACTAATGTGGTTGTCTGTTTTCTAGTCCGATACTTGCTGCATGGGAAGGGTGCTGCTCTCTGGCGGCGTCTGACGCGCTGTCCAAACGGATCGTGACCAAGCAGGAGTACGAAGAGCACGGCAGCAATATCTGCCTCAAGCGCTTCTAACAAGGTCAATCAAATGGGTTGGGTGTTTTAGTTTGTGCATGAATTTAGGCTTGGGGTGGAGGTTCGTAACGCCAAGCACTGGCAGGAAAAGGCAACTTGCGGAATGATGGTAAAATTTCTGCCAGTTGACGCCGCTCAGTGTCCGTTGTGGAGCTCCTCACTTTCCAATTCACCACGACAAGCAACAGTCCAAGTGTCAGTACCTCGCAATGCAGTCGCAGCTACGCTGGTGTATGGTTTCTGCCAGCAGAAGCATCACCAAGCCGCAGACGCGCTCAATGAGTTTCAAGATGCGTATCGGACCAATTGAGACCCCAAAGTTTCCCATCGCCGAGCAACAGCGCGTGCAACAGACCTGGGGCATTTCTGGTGAGGGAGCGGTGGAGAAGCTGCGTGTGGCTACTCCTGGCCTCACGTACATTTCGGTGGCACCTTCCACTTTTTTCGACGAGGTGGCGCACGCTCAAGGTAGCCGAACGGATGAGCTAGTTGCAGTGGCAAGAGTGTCAAGTGACGTTCGCGATCTGCTGGAGCGTGTTGATGTGTTAGCACGAGGGTCCAACCGCCTGCTTATCGGCTTCGACCCTCGACCACCTCGTGGGTGGCCGGTTGAGACGACAACGGAGCCAGGCAAGCACCTGCTGACGGAAATCTTCGTACGTCAAGCATCCGAGCTTCGCAACATTGGAGCTTTTGGCGGTGGGTCTCTCGTGCTGACCGACAGTCTCAACAATGGAAGTGTCGTCGTGAATGACCGTCCGTACGAGGTGATCAAGCTGGCGGCATTTCGAGAAAGTCGAGTATTTGTGAACCAGCAGCATGGCCTCCATGTTGGTAGAATTGCCTTATTCGCAGGCACGGGTGGTCAGCTCTACCTGTCAGCTCCAGAAATCGTAGCCAAGGATCGAATCCGCGCGGCAGCTGTAGGCAATTCCTCCATTATCGTGCAGACGTCCAATTTGTTCACGCCTAGTCTCAGAGCGGCTGTGTGTGGATCTGGCAATGTCCGCTTCGCATCTGTCTCGAATGAAAAGGACAGTCGATGTGAGCAGCAGTCGCTCGCAATTGCAGGCAGCGGAGGCATCGACACTGGTGATATAACGTCGCGAAACACCCGCGTGGCCATTCTAAGATCGGGTTCGGCAAGATACAGACGACTGACTGTGGGCACTTTGGGCAAGGCGAGAGTAAACTACCTGGAGCCAGGACCCGAGCGTGTGCGGGGTAGTTCTTCGTCACTTCGAGCGTTGACTACTGCAGCCAAAGCTCAGCATGATGAAGAGCGCGCGACAATCGTAGCTTCGCCTCCGACTCGAGAAAGCGCGTTTCAGGACGCAGACGTCAGCATCAGTCGCTGGTGGTGGGGTCTTGGACTGGAAACAACCAAAGTAAACGCTGGCGTCACGACAATTACTGAGCTCTGCATTGACCAGCGTCAGGCTGAATGCAGTCCGAGAACCGAGACCTGAATCCCACACGCATGATGACAACCAGCATCGAAGCAACACAAACATCTACTCATATACACCGTTCACATTCAGCAATGAAGGAAGTGCGTCTACCTGCTCTACTTACCGAATGATTGCCGTCCTGTCGTCCGCCTCACGCTCGTGCTTTGCTTGAGCACTTTGTTGTATTTTCAGACTGAGCAATGGCCAGCACAAAGCTTCTTCCGCTTTGCTACCGCCTAGGACATGCGCAACTGGTAGTCGCCGTTTTGCGTGATGTAGCGCACCCACGGCAGTGCCTGGTAACCGCTCTTTTCGATGATCTTGAGGTAGCGCACCTGGATGCCCGAGACTGTAAAGTACGGGATCTCGAACTTGACCTGAATGGGGGCCTTCCAGTCATCTGTAGCCTCGTGGTTGTCCACACTGGGCAGCCCAAAGTGCGCGCGCATGAGGTACTCGCGCGAGCCGTTGAACTGCTTGATGGACCAGACGATGGCGTCGCGGTCGGGAACGTACGTGACCGACCCAATGCTGCACTTGAAGCTGGGCGAGTCGACATCAGGCGGCACGGGGATCACGATCTCGACGTTGTTGGCGATACTGCGGCTCTTAAACTGCGACTTGGCCTTGACCATGTACTCGATACGCGAGCGCGAGTGCGGCTCCACGACCGCTTCCACCCAGATGAGCGGCTTGACGTGCGTGGCGAGACGATACGTCATGAGGTCGAACTCTCCATCGGGCGGGATGAACGAGATGGTTCGGTCCGACTCGAAGCGGGCGAGTCGCACACACTGGTGGAACTTGATGTCCTCCATCTCCACGGCTTTTCCCTTGCTGGAGGTCCGTCCTGTGGCCTCGAACAGCGCCTTGTCGTTCAGTCCGAGCTTGAGCTCGGGCATACCCGACAGAAAGCTCTTCATCTTGACGGCGCCAATGATCTCCGAGTGCAGCACGGTGCCGTTGCTCGAGACGAGCAGGTTGAGCTTCTCCACGACGTCCAGGAAGATCTCGTTCTTGCGGTGTTTGATGCCCTCGCTCCGCCACGAGACGGCGTTGGTGAGAGCTGTGGGAGGCCGCGGGGCCGCCTCCAGTCTGTGGCCTTCCTGGGTGATGTACTCTCGTAGGATCCGAGCCTCGGTGGTCTGAGGGTACCCGTGGTCCATCGTCTCGTCCAGCAGCTCAAAGATGATGACGAAGTTGTCTCGAATGGACTCCTCCTCTAGCTCTCCGAAATAGTCCTGGAACACTTGGCAGATGCGCGTGAGGTACATGAGCATGAGCGCCACGTTCGAGTTCACCTTGGTCACCGTCATGAGGTACAGGTTATTGTGCTGTATAGTTGGTGTATACACGACACAAAAAGTTTAGTATAAAGTGTATACAGATATACATACGGACCCAAAAGTATAGTCCCGAACCTTGAGATACACGAACGTATAGCCGTCCTCCGTGAACACCGGACGCTGCCCGAGTCGTCCTTGTCCTGCACGTAGCGCGTGAACTTGGTCGAGGCCGACATGGGGATGTCCCCACGGTAGTTGCGCGAGATAATCACCTTGCCCTTCAGGTCGGTGATGAACACGGCCGACAGCACCATAGCTAAGACAGGATGCGATTCCTCCCCCAAAAGGACTTGTGCCGCGTGTATAGCCCGTTTTGTGTGGTATACATATCTTATTTCATTTGAACCAATCAGAGACGAGTAACCGATCGGTTAACCCTTTGACTTGTGTACACGGTGTTTCACTATGGTACACTTTTGTGGCAGTAGTCCATTTTTACGATGGCGGACAGCGTCACCATCGGCGCGTCCGTGGCGGTGCGCAGCGTGCGTGACGCCGAGCAGGGCATCTACGAGTACCTGGAGGAGCAGCATCCGGTGGCGCAGTCTCCGGAGCGGACGCTGGCGCTCCCTGTCCGGCTGAGCGGCTGGCTATGGCGTCGCGAAGGGCTGGGATCTTCCGGCGCTACCGGCGCCGCTTCTGCGTGTTCCGCGCTCAGCAGGCGGCGCTTTTCGTCTCGACGACACCGTGAACGGGAAGCTGCTGCGGCGCCTGGTGCTCACGCGCGTGATGCTCACGAGCCGCGCCGACCGAAGCTTCGTGGCGCAGGGCTTTGCGCAGGACAAGGAGTTGCACAAGGACGCGGCCGAGTCGCTGGCCAGACGCGCGAGCAGCTTGCAGCGCGGCCTTCCCGGAGACAGCCAGAGGTTCTACAAGCCGGAGGAGGAGCGGTTCAAAGCCGTGTCGGCCAAAGCCTGCAGCGTGTGGGCGCACTGCTTCAAGTACCACATGAAGAGCTACAGTTTGCGTCGACAGGACGCCGAGGAGGAGGAGAACGACCCGGACTTTGTGTTCGAAGACGCTGCCAAGAGCAACCGCAGACACTCGTTACCCGGCAGCAGCTTTC